>JAFIRS010000167.1:600000-1081210 GCA_018342105.1 Gonioctena quinquepunctata
CAGTATTTTCCGTATGTTGTAACCATTTTCCCTACCCTGTGGGTGAAATGTTACGTTCCCGTTAGCTATGGTAGTCGGTGAGTCACGCGGTCGGGGTTAAATCCGTTCAGTCAGTATCTTACTAAAAAAAAAAGTTAATTTGGGCGCCACTCAAGGCAATAATACCATATACTACTGAGTTCAAAACCTTGTCTGACTCGAGAAAACAAGGATAGTAAATATAGCTGAAATTATTAAATATTTGCAAATATAAAACATTAATTTTCAACACATTTGCATACAACAATTACCAATGTTGAGACTCCCTTGAGGTAAAACAATACCTTACTTAAACCCCATATATTGAAACTCAAATATGTACAAATGATATACAAACATTCAAGGTGAAAATGTACTGTGCAGATTCGACCGAATGCACCTCGATCGTTAATCAACAAATCGACTAGCTAATCAAATGAGCTACTATCTATGCAGAACTGTAGCTACAACAACCAAACATTTCAGACCGAAGTACCGTAAGTGAAAATATGCGAAAACATACCATTCACCTATACCAAATCTCATTTCATATATATATATATGTATATATATATGTGTATATATATATATATTTGGCAGCAGGTGAGGACCCCCCACTGTTTACGAAGATTACTCAGTACTCTTTCTGAATTTTCTAGAAAAATCTGTTTGGGTAACACCATTTAAAATGAAAATAAATGTGGCACCATTGTTCTTATATTCACCTAAATTTTGAAATATATAGAATTGGGGGGCCACATCGTACCCTACCGGAAACCATATCGGTCCCTTGAATATCTACCTGAACAAACCGGAGCCATCTCGACTTTTCCCGTACTGATGAGGGGCAAATACCCCGAAACTTGTCTACAGGTGGTAAACCCGAATGAGGTTTTATCCCTTTCGCAATAAAAGTAACCTTATAGAACTTTCCACGATTATCCAATGTTCGTCGTGACCTTAGCCAGGAGAGTAGTTGTTTTCTTATGCATATTCGATTCAACATACACCTATCATATAGGTAGTAGTAGAGAGAATATGGCATTTTTTTACTTGATTCTAGATGATGGATCGGTTTGAAAGACCATTTTAAGGAATGATCAAAATGACACCCATTTTTACCTACCATAATGTTCGTTTGGATAATGTAAACTTTATATGCTCCGGGCTTTTGAATTCATTTGGCCATTAACTGGTGAAAATGATTCATACTAATCTTGAAACCAAGATCCTAGAACATTTATTTCTGTTTATTCCTATCACTGACCTATCTGAACTTCAAGTTTGAATGAAAAACAAGTAGTATAAGAAGGAATGTATCAACGAAAATTCTGAAACTTCTTTTTTAAATAGTGAATTCTATTACAAATTCCACCAAATATTGTTTCGGTTTTCCATTGTTTAAATGATATAAATACTCTTAATAATAATATTGCTGAAATGTACCTGACTTTGAATAGGTTAATATATCAAACATAAAAAAACATCAAAATCAGGGTTGTTTTACTCACTCGTTAGAGGAAGTCATTTCCCAGAACTTCATTCATTGAATAGTAAATATGTGCAATCAAATCATTGAGACAGTCGAATTTAATATTCGATAGGAATCTTCCAGATTCATTCTGACACCATACGAGACACTGTGTAAAGCGTATACAAAATCCAACATCAATTTTTAATGTTAATTTATATTGGTGAAGTATCCAGTTTGAGTAACTTTTCTTGCTTTGCATAATCCCTGATATGCATTTCATCCCACTTAAAGCTTCTTGAATTGAAATTCTATCCTTTCGATACGAATGCAAAATGTGGAAAAAGTAATCAACCAATTTCCTATCATGAAAGAGGAATCACTCTAGATTTCCATGAATTCCCAGGAAAGTTCGGAACCGCATTATTGGCTCGGTATTAGAGAAAATCTCCGAGGCAGTTTTCTTTGCCATTACTTTCATTTGATCTTTGTAAATAAATTCTGGTGGATGTAGACCTTGCCCTTTCTCTTGTGTATGGAAAGAATGAACTTCTTCGACTGGATTATGTCTGAACTGATATCAAACAATTAAATTATATTCTGAAATAATCATTAATCTACCCAGTAAAGGTTTTCATTTCTAAACGGAAATTTAGTATAAAGAATAATTTCTCGATAAATAAGTTCGAAATTTGTCTTTGGTATTTTCAACCGATTATTTTTAACCAATCAAATTGTCGAAATTTTCTACAAACAACCAATTAGATCAATATTATAGTGATACATGTTTTCTCGCAGACGTTTCGACGTTTATTGACATCTTTTTCAAGGCAAAAAAATACATGATTTGTAATTCCCTCGTGTTATACACATGGTTGTTACTGAATTGTAGGGAATAAATAGGGTAAACAGAAAACAACACAAAATAGTCAACACACTTAACATATAACGAAGATACGAAAAGTGTCATAAAACAACTATTCAACACCAAATTATTTAGACGAAATTGTTGTTCGGTGGAAGAAGAGTTCGTTGAAGATCCACATTATTTGTTATGTGGCGGATTTAGTATTTTAAATGTTAAAATTATTTTCTAGGCCACAATCGTTAAAACACAGAAGTACGGTGGTGGGAACAAGTAAAATATATTTTTTTGTAAAATTTAAAAGAATTAAAAAAAAAGAAAAAACCAGTAAAAAACAAGAAAAACCGGAGGATTTATCTCATCCATGAGTACGTTCATGAAAATATATATATTTATTTAAAATATGATTGTAACAAACATTTAATCTTTCAGTGTCTGTTATCATATTCACTGTGTCATTCAGGAATATTTGACGCATTTTACTGATATTTCTCTTGTTATGATTACACTCTCTATCTACAATTTGGGTTTCTCAGAAATTGAATTCATGTCTCTCGGAGAAATGATGAAATGCTTGTGCCCTGCAGTCATATTTAAGTTATTGAATTCGAGTCTTCAGATATTGTTTGGTCAGCCCAATGTAACATTTTTCACAGTTGAGATAATTCATTTTATATATCACTTCGGAGCAATCGGAAGTTGGTGTTTGTTCTTTGAGTTTCGTGATGGTGCCTTTCAGTTGATTTATAGGGTGAAGGGCTATTTTTATTTCATGCGGGTTGTATGTTTTAAAGCAGTTCACTATTTTTTCTAGGCCACTCATTACTGTATCCTATTCTCGCTACCCCAAAACCAAATCAAGATGAAGGATGTTAAAAACTACATTTATGGGAGACTGGGGGAATTGAGAACGGTGGGTGATTGGGAACAGCTAGCCAAGCAGCATTATAGTGACGGAAACTGATACTGCAACTTCGACTCGGTGGTTATCACGTAATCACCACTAAATCTACCACTATACAGTAAGAATAACTAAAATTTTATATGTGTATGGTTGTAGTCACGTAATTCCCATCTATGGTAGCCACTCCACAGTTCTATAACTTATTAGTGTCATTTGAGGTGTCTGAAACATTATGGCCACTGAGCAAATCACTTTAAAGGTTTTCAAACTCAAAAGTGAAAAATAACCGTTGCGGTAACCATCCTGTACCACTTAAATATAACTCAGAAGTCACAGTCACTTTCAAGAGAGTGTGATAATTTCGGTGACGTTTTGATAACTTCCATCAATGTGGCAGGAACTTCATTGTGATATGTGGTGATGGTTGCCACGTTCTTGCTATCTCCATAAGTGATAACCACAGTTCGCATTTAATAAAAGTCACTACAAATTACAATAACCTTCAAAATTCACCATTCCGCGCGATGACGAAAGCTAATCTAAATTTTCTCAAATTATTTCATTGTGGCTTACAAAAAGTTTGTTTAACTGTTACGTGAAACATGAATGATTTATTCGATATGAAATGGGTTATGCATTTTCAATAGACAATTTTCCTTGATTTTGAAGTGACCGTGGATTGGTCCATGCGATGACGAAAACTAACCTAACTTTTCTCAAATTATTTTATTGTGGCTTACAAAAAGTTCGTTTTATCTGTTACGAGAAACGTGAATGATATTCATTCAATATGAAATGGGTTATGCGTTTTCAATAGACAATTGTCCCTAATTTTGAAGTGACCGTGGATTGGTCAGCACTATGACGAAAACTAACCTAACTTTTCTCAAATTATTTTTAAAAGTTCGTTTTACCTATTACGTGAAACGTGACTGATATTCATTCAAAATTAAATGGGTTATGCGTTTTCAATAGACAATTTTTCCTGATTTTGTATAAAGAGGTTCATTCAAATAGATCGGATCTCTGACTTTATACTTTAAT
Source organism: Gonioctena quinquepunctata (assembly GCA_018342105.1). Taxonomy (NCBI): domain Eukaryota; kingdom Metazoa; phylum Arthropoda; class Insecta; order Coleoptera; family Chrysomelidae; genus Gonioctena; species Gonioctena quinquepunctata. The sequence goes on from JAFIRS010000167.1 coordinate 604,303, forward strand.
TGTTAATTATGTTTGCATAAATGCCATCATTTCCATTACTTGTTAATTGATAACTGTTACTTGATACTTGATAATTTTTAAACGATTAATGAACATGTACTCGCAATTTCGAGGTTATAACTTTGAAGTGGCAGGTTATAATAGCCCGATGTGTTCGCCCCTTTCAAGGGTATGAGACCTATTGTAATTTTTATGTTATAACTTTGAAGTGGTGAGTCATGGGCCTGCGACGTGGGTGCCACTTTCCAGTAGGGGAAAAGTTAATAATTTAGTTCCACTGGGCACTTTATGATGGGAGGAGCTTTAGAGTGGTATATTTACACTTTTGCCACTTTAAAGTTATATAACCCAAAAGCCACCATATTTACAGGAATATGCTGGGTCGCCATTATCAGAGAAATGATCGAAATATCCAATAAAGATTTATTTGTCATCAGCACTGCATCAAACGTAGTAATTTGTTACGTAAGTATTTGTTTCAACTAACCAAGATTGTTAAAACAATTTTTGAGGGATTCAAGTACATAATTTCAGAGGCGAGTTATTTCCAAAATTATAATGTTTTCCTTAAATAAAGTGTATTCAGATGGCGCGTGCTCACAATCGAGATACAACACCCATATTTCACATAAAACTTTCAATCGTTTTAATTTTATCCTGATCAGAAGTATCAAAATTCAATATACTTACTTACGCGTTTGTATGTTCATATGTTATATATTTTTATAGTTAATCGAGTGTTAGAAATGAATCAGGCAAAATGGAAGAATGGGGAACATGTATCACAAAAATATGTTGCTGAACAGAGATAGAGCTACATATTATTTACACAAACGCAGACAGTTGTTTAACTTGTCTAGTGTCGGCCACTACATATCCACGTTTTTTCCAGGAGACCACAACGTGGTTGGAATGTGGTTATCTGAGATCCAGGAACGTAGATCGGAAGGGGGAACACGCGTGATAGAACCGTGAGTAAGATTTTTTTTTGCATTTCTGTCATAATTTTTGTCGTGTGTTATAATAGATGTAAATATCATATTTTTGAGTTCAAAGACACCATACTATCCTGCACCTGCTATCTATTTTCAAACCCCACGTGATTTGGAGTTCACCAAAAATACTGTTGAGGGTGGCGGCCATTTTGATTTATATTCACGACTTCGGGAAATTGGGAACGGCGCCAGACGGGTAATAGGAATCGTTCCCAATTACCCCTTGCGTTCTTAATTGTCCCTAGTGCTGCTGGTTGATTGTGTAAAAATGTTTTAACGTTACAAATTATTGCAGATGCCTCGAAATTACATACGAAAAACTGAACCAAAATACCAAATTGAAGATCTTTGCCATGCAATCGAAGATGTCAAAAGTAAAAAGCTCATATTGGGCCAAGATGCTACCAAATACTCAGTACCAAAAACAACACTATTCAAACAACTAAAACAAAACGAATTCAAGACAACAAAAAAAGGTCGGTACACTGTATAGAAGACCAGCTAGAAAAATACATACTTGATTGCTGGAAGTCTTTTTATGGCATAACACCAAATTCATTACGTAGAATTGCTTTTCGATTTGCTGAAGCCAACAAACTGAAACACAATTTTAACAAAGAACCCAGCTGGCAGGCGAAGACTGGTACTATGGCTTTATGTCTCGACATCCTTCCATCAGCTTACGGATTCCACAAGCTTCTTCACTTAAAAGAATAACAGCTTTCAACGCCACCGAAGTGAATCTGTTTTTTGATCAACTAAAAACAAAACACAATATACCTGGTCATCGTATTTTCAATTTTGAAGAAACCGGTATGGGCACAGTTCAAAAAAAATTACAATATGTTGGCTCGAAAAGGTTTAAAACAGATAGCAAAAGCGACAAGCGGAGAACGCGGTGTCACAACAACAGTAGTTTGTGCTGTCCATGTTTATCTTCAAAAGAAAGAGAATGAACTAACTGTTAGTTGAAGGCTGTAACAGCGACGGTTTCTGATTCTGGTTGGATAAATGAGTCCATATTGCTTGACTACTTGCGACACTTCATTTCTTTTGTGAAACCTACCAAAGAAGGAGAACCAGTATTATTAATACTCGACAAAGTCATATCAGCCTAGGAGCATGCAAACTTTTCCGAGAACACAACCTGCAAATTCTTTCCTTGCCACCCCATGTATCTCACAAAATGCAGCCACTGGATCTTACAATCTTCATTTCACTGAAAATGGCATACAATGAAGAACGTGAGCTATACATGGTTAACAACCCTGGCCAACAAATAAGCCAATGCAAGGTTGGAGAACTTTTTGCAAAGGCGTACAACAAAACAACTAACATAAGCAAAGCTGCCAGTGGATTTAGAGCCGCTGGAATTAATCCTATTGATCCTGACAAATTTAAAGACAGCTTTGAAAATACGTTATTTTATCAATCCCACACCAGTCAGACTCAAGAATGCGATGTTTATGAAACTGTAGCTGAGCAAAGTTTGATGAGTCCGTTAACACTGTCAGCCAGAATCAAACACCAACACAGGATGCCACTTCTATTCCTGAAAATTACAACGATTTGAGCGTTACCATTAATGCTGTGCCTCTTGCCGAAATTATCAATGTGCCTGTCATTCCTAAAACAGGAACCGCTTCTAAGCGACTGAATAAGTAGCATTCTCAGATTTTATCCAGCACACCATTAAAAATTCAATTAGAAGAAGAACAGAAAAGACAACGTGAGAGGAACGCTAAAAAAGAAGAAGCTCTAACTAAAGAACCAGAAAAGAACATTAAAACCATACAAAAGAAGCCACCAGTCAAGAGTAAAAGAGTCAGAAATTTGAAGAAGGTTTTACAAGGAAATGAAAACGAAGAGGAGTTTTACTGTATAATGTGCAGCCAAAAGTATGAATCCCCACCGACAGAAGATTGGATCATGTGCGCCATTTGTAAACTCTGGGCACATGAAAAAAGTACTACCGGCGAGTAAAGGTTACGTGTGTGATACTTGCCACACAAAGAAATTGTGTGAAAGATTTAATTGTGCCGTTCCTAATTATCCCATACCGTTCCCATTTCCCCCGCGGGATGATCTCAATTAACCCATAGGTAAAAAGGAACGGCAATGTTTTTTGTTTTCATTCATATTTCTAATAAAACATTGATTTTTAAGAATTTTTTTGTCATTAATAAGTAGTTAGATAAGCAAAGTCTATGTTGCAATAAAAGTTGGTTATGTCTGTGACTTTTTTCTATTATTTTTGAGCGTTGGAAGTTGAGTGTTCCCAATTCCCCCACTTTCCCCTATATATGGTAGATGCACAGTAGCTCCTGTCAAAATCATATGTCAACGCATTCAATTCCTATAAGGGACGTGGTGGCGAGCAGACGTGAGATATGTGCTGCTCGCAAGGAAGGTAAAAGGAGACAACGGGAGAGTCGGGAGTCCATTGTTCAACACATTCACATTTCAACACATTCACATTCACGTTCAACACATATAAAGTTCAAGTGTTTGTGAAAGTCCTGCAGTGAACGTGTAGCCAACATGAAGTATGAAAACTTTTGTTGTGCGATATGTCAGCGTATAAGATGCAGATATACATATATACACGAAAAACCCCTCGTGATCCTCATTCCATCCTAATGGGGCCTATCTCCTCAGATCTTTCAGCGAACTCCGAACAGAGGATGGAAAAAATGTACTTATCAGCTTTTTATCTCCCACTCTCATAAAGTGGTGCAATAAAACAATGGGTGTTCCGAAACCTATGATGCGGATATACCACAATGTTGCTTTATGCAAATCAGCAATCATATCTGTATCCGTAATCTGCGGTTCATCATATTCCCTATTTTCCCTAAATTAAACCAGCTAGCTAACTAGCTCGAAATTGCATGCTGATGCTCATAGTGCAACAAAGTAACTCCGTTTTCACCCAATTAACCGGTTTCAGCAGATTTCGGAGTAAATAATTTAATGTGTAGTGAGATTTCGCGGAGTTAGGAAATTGAATTGACTGATATTTATTGAGGCATGTTGTGGAGGGTATCAATTGAACAGGGTGGTTCAAATATGCTTTGCCAGTATGATATATTATTTATGGGTGTGGCGTGTGGCATTGAATAAACTGGTGTGGTGAAATGAATTCAAAATGAACTTTATTAATATAATATCAAATTTTGACAACAAATCCGATCATAAATTAAAAATATATTTCGCCATATTGGATTCTCCATCTTGAATTTTGATAATAAAACCATAATATGCGACCCCAAAGACCAACAGATAGCAATTTGGAATAGATTCGGGGCATAAATGCCATAGCGGTGTCGCCATCTTGAATTCCTGAATTTTGACAACAAAATCATTATCTCCCATACCAAAACCTCTCACATACCAATATTGAATAGAATCGGACAATTCATCATAAATGCCTTTCTTCCTTATCAAAATGTCATAATGCATTTTCACGCGAATGATAAACACCTGCCAAATTTCAAGATGATTGGATAACTGAAGGTGGTTCGAAATTAACTTGCAAGATGTCACAGCACATTCAATGAGAGCTTGTAAAAATATTTTCAAAAAATGTCCATGTTCGTAAAAAATTGCCTGGGTCCTTTCGGAGAACCGTATCCCGACCCCCAAAAGTGTCCCAGTACGGGAGCACTTCTCGGGATTACTAAGCACTGAGCCTTTTCGTAAAATGCTCGGAGCACTAAGCACTGACCACATTGCTTACGAGCACAAAAGTGCTTTGCACTAAGCACAGAGCTGTGGGACAGCTCTGGTTGCACCATTCCATAAAAATCTCATACTGTTTCGGATAAATTTGTTGGGATTTTTCTGGTAATAAATTAAAAGTCACTGCATTGGCGGCTTCATAAATTTCAGCTGGATTGTCACTGTCATTCATTTTGCTTTTTTACTGTTTTTATTATGTATTAATTATTTATCTTAAATATTATTGAATGAATATGATTTTTTGTGAAACGTTTCTTGAAATGGTTTTTTAGGTAACCATCCACAGTCTAAAAATGAAAATATAATCAGGAAAATCTATACAAAGGTAGAACGGGAAAACTAATTAGTTCACCCCAATAAGTTACTGCGTTCACCAAATTATATTTCCTAAAGAAAATGATTCAATAGGCCTTTTCATTCAGATGATTTTTTAAGGCGCATGCGCTCGTTTTGAGACCCAAAGTCTGATTGGCTATTGGGAAAGTGAATAGCCATTGGTTAGTTTTGAAATAACAATTTAAGATTGGCTTCGTTCAAAATTAGCGGTATTTTCACATTATGTCAACAGTCAACTTCATGACAAATGCACCTGCATTTTATATCGCAAAAAACCTTTCATTCGTAGATAAAATAATGTACACGAATATTTTCTAATGGTGAGTTTTCTTCTCCATGTAAATTCAAGTCAATTATCCATAGGAAAACTCGGAAATATTTTATTTCCTTTAAAAAAAAATTCGTTGTCAATGCCGTTGGGTCTGACAGGTAAACAAAGTTAGTCATTTGGCTTCTAAATGAAAAAGCCTATTAGCAACTTGCCGTATTCTGAATTTGCCTATCAAAAAAATTGTAAAAATTCAAAAGATACTTCTCTATATAGTTTTTGAATGACGTTTCGGGGACTATATCTGCCCCCGTTCTCAAAATCTTCTAAATCTCCTTCAATAGTTTGAATAATTTGGTTTTTTCTCATGCAGAGTCTTTGTAGCTTTTTCAAATGACGGATGTCAATTGAGATCTGCCAAAAAATTTAAAGTAACGTATTGCTCATTTGATATATGGGGTGTTTTTCAATCAGTTTACTAGCATTCTGCCATTTCTCATATCTTCTCTAAGTAGAGGTAACCATGTATGGTCCATTTCAACAGAATTTGTTGAAAAGCAGTTGTTATTGGAAAGAAGAATACAGGCCGTTTCTTTCAATTTTCTCCTCTCTTGATGTGGTTTCTTTCATCAAGATTTTCGTCCTATTCCATTCAGTCGTATGATCGCCTTGGATGTGAGAATATGTTCTGCAATTTTTGATCCGGTTATTTGTCGATTTCTGATGTAACTCTGATGTTCACTTTAGCGCATTTCTGATGGTATTGACGTTTTACCTATATAACTATCACTACACGAACAAGGTATATTGTAAACACAGTTTTTGGTACTTTCTTCGGCGTTTTTTGGTTTTGTTTGTGTTAGTATAGATCTCAGTGTGTTTGTTGTTCTAAATGATGTTCTAACACATACCTATGTCCAATCCGTTTGATCTTCTCAGATAATCCGGGGACATAAGGTATTATGTTGGTTGTGAAATGTGTAGTGGTGGGAGTACTCCTGTTGGTTGTGTTAATTGGTTGTTTTGTGGATTGTTGTTTTCAATGTCAGCGATTGTTTTTTCCACAAACTGATCCGGACACGCATTTTCCCTGAGAACAGATTTTATGAGGTTTATTTCTTCCTGTAGATTCTGGTTGGAATTGCAAACTGTTTGGGCTAGATTATGGAGACATTTAACTATGCCTTTTTTCACACTGGCATGATGGTTTGAGTTGTACTGTAGATATCGATTGGTATGTGTCTTCTTTCTGTGTACAGATGTTTCCATTCGCAATGCAGATTTTTGGATCATGACTAATTTTCCTGATTATATTTTCATTTTCAGACTGTGGAAGGTTACCCAAAATACCATGTTAAATATTATATTACTGACGGAAACGAAAAGCTTGTACATAAACTGCCTAGCAGCGCAACCTCTTCTTTTGTTTTATGAGTAAATAAGTCAAACAAGCAAATTAAGTGTATCTAGTATGCTACCTTCAAAATGAATTTGTCTCCAAAAGCCGTAAAGTAAAACCGGCCGTAAAGTAAATACGGCCAAAAAATTTACACTATAGGGATGCCATCAAATCCGTAAAACTTCATGTTTTGTGACACTCGCCTAAAAAGTATTTTTGTGATATCGATTTTTTAGAATACGTGGTATAATACATTTTTTGGGTAATAAAGATATGTTGATTTTTAAAATGATATTTCAAAGTGCAATAACGTACAATTCTTCAATGTTGAATACCTTCATTTCTAAAAAACTATATTTGTTGAATATATTCTAGGTTTCTCCAAAATATTATATTAATTGAACTTCGTCCTTTATTTTTGGAAATATTGTTATTTATTATCAGTTACTATTACTTTATTCAGAGGTGATGAAGACGTTTTTTATTTTGAAAAGGGAAACATCCTCAATTGAATATTTATTATTATTTAATGCCATCGATAAATAGAATAAAATGAACTATCGCAAACTTTCAGCAGTACAGTACCGCCACGGCTGCTATGGTTGTTTCTGATATTTGAGTGTTTTTCTGATAAACTTTTATTATTATTAAGTTATTCAAATAGTAGTGAAAAAATATTTTTTCAAGTACCTACCTTAGAAAAAATAGGTGACATACTTATGGGACGGGTTCAGATTTTTTCAGTAGTGTACTGACTATAGATTCTTTTCAAGCTTTTGGAAATTATTTATTTTCCAGATACAAATTTATAATATATGTTATTGGAAGTGTCAAAGTTACACGGAAAAATAGGATTTGTTAATTCAACCAAATTTATTTGGTCACTCTTATTGACTTGACCCGACTAAATAAAATTAATCCCAAAACAAAGGTGTATTCGATTGATGGAATCATTATATTGCGGTGACAAAATGGATTTCTCAATGCAATGCTAGCAATCATTCGATTTGAATATCTGTTCATCTAATGAAACATTCTCCAACTCATATTGAATAAAAATTTATTTCAACACAAATATAATATTTATTTAAATCAAACAACGGGGATAGATTAATTCAAATTAAAGAATATTTTATATTAGTTGAATTATATGCGTTAGATGACGAAGCTTCCGCACAACTGACCGAATAGCAATGCGTATCATCGTTGAGACGTCTGGACTTAAATGTCTGGTGTAGGCTCTCATGCTCGGTTGACATATTTGTCAATTACTCATTTGAATTAATATTATTAGTGAAGAAATCAGTGTATTTTGTTGAAGTGACATTTTATTGAATTAATCAATTCGACATAAATACTCGTTTGAATGGATATTTTTGTTAAAGCGATCAGCAAATTTAGTAGATCTGATTATTCGATTCAACAAAATAATTACACGGTTGCAACAACATTCCTGCCAAAACGAGTTATGAATAGAGGTCGGATAAGATGCAAATTAGTTTCAGTTGATTTAAACTTTAAATTTTATACAAAACCAAGAAATAATTCTACTCATTTCGAGATTATATTTTGTTGTGCATATACGATACTTTTATTTGTTTGATTCAAATATATTTTATTTGATTCAACAATTTGTTTTTCCTGTGTAGTAAACACTATCTGAGCATGCTGAAGGGAATTCCGTCATTCTTAAAGGCATTCGACTCAACTGATAATATTTTTTCATTTATCATTTCATGATATACCTACCATCTTGAGCTCAAAATTGAATAGATAGATACACACACCATTCGTAAGATACTATTGAGATTTAGTATGGCAAAAAACCATATCCTTTTCATGTTTGTTGACTATATTTCAAAACCAAGAATGAAATTTGTATTTTTCTGGATTTTTATTCATAATTTTTTTCTTGATACATTTTTCATTTTCAAACGTTGGTTTGAAGCATCAGGAATCAATCAAAACAACAATAATAAAAACTATTAACTATTCTGATGGTTGCTCTCATATTATTGCTAGATCACGGTTATAAAATTTTACAATGTTGATAGTTATATTAAAATCGGCCACATCTTAAGCACTTTTCCGTAATGGATTTTTTTCAAAAGAACGGCTAATGAAGTGACAGATGGTTAGCTGAGCGATTTGAAACCCATAAACAGCAGAAAGCAAGATCAAGTATTAATAATCATACCAGTCATATAACCTATCGACGAAACATCAGATTTTTCATAAAGATTGCAGGTGTAACGTATTACCCCATTTTCGTTAGCACGATAATGCAAATTAATGGTTTCACTTCCCACATCAGCGATTTTCAATTTTCACCCTAAACCAATTACTGAAGGGAGTGATTGATGTTCAGAAATCAAATGCCGTTCTTCTATTTGAAGATTCCCCAAATTGAACTTGATGTAGAGTTTAGGTAAGCTCTATTTTGAGAGGGTCAATAAAGTAAAATTTGCACGTCAAAGCATTTTCTTATCCAGATATCAGAAAAGTAGATTTTATAGATATAGTACCTATTGCATGCGTCTTTACTTCACGATTTCCCGGTGTATTTTCGACGATCATGGTCACTATGATCCAAAAATACCTTTAGTTTGAAAGTGTCACATACAAAACGTGACTACCGTGGATTTTATTGAAATACCTCTGATAAGGAAGTTTGCACTTCGATTTCCAGAAAAAAATCAATATATTTTTGGCGATTATGGTCTCCAAAAATTCCTTCAGTTCGAAAGTTCATCGGCAGCAATCATTTTCAAAATCAGCTCGAATGACTGGGATGTCAGAGTAAACGTCTAAGGAATAGAAAACCTCAAAGAACCCCGCCCGAAAACATATGGGAAATTGGCTCTCGGTCGAATTGGCTTAAATTGTATTATGTTATAGTAGGATGGGTCATTAGGAAAAAGTGTGAGTTTAAATGATTTTGTATGTTTAGTTTCTGAGATATAAGCGGCCAAAGTTCGTAAAAACGTCGTATTGAGGTAGGATTGACAAAGAAAGGATGGAAATGTATTGATCGGAACTCATAAACATATTCAATTTTAATCTTATTGATGATAGTATATTAGGGTGTATACGGGGCATAGTCAAATAAATAGTTTTTCCAGATTTTTTTTTCCAGCACTATTTCAAAACCAACAAGTTATATTTTGTTAAGATATGATAGTTTCAATCTATTGTAGGCGAAGAGACGTGTTTTGTTTCTTAATGACTCTATCTGTTTGAAATTTTTTTTTTTTTTTAATTTTCGAGTCTACCCCTATACTGAAAACAATTGACAGATCGTTTTTGATTACAAAAAAGGAATAATTTCTACTGCCCATTGAATAAAAGATAGGGTAACCTTCTGATGAACTCAATTGTTCAATATTACCTTTCATTTAGATAAAGGGTGCGTTACATTTTTTTTTTAGATCAATTACAATGTTTTTATTGAATATATAAAAAACTGTTCCCTTAATTTGGACCATATTTTACTCACAATATTTAGAAAATGTTGACTATCATATACGATAGTTTTATCAAATTTGTATGTTGCGTTTCTAAGATATGCATTTTTGAAGTTTACGGTATTACGATATATGGGGTAACCTATAGATTCAACAAAATTTTATGGAACCTTTCGACACTTTCAATTCTATTATAAAACTTTTCGTAATCAATTATTTGATACTATAAACAACACAAACCACACTCAACAACAATTTGGAACTCAACAGTATAGACTAAAGAAAAAATCGAATTATACATAAGGACTTCTAACATAAAAAGTCAATTAATATTATGGAAATTATAATATAACAAATCGAAATTGAAACTAATTAGTTATAAACAATATAATCAACAATTTACATAATGGAATTCTCAAAAAACAAACATTAACCAAAACCCAAATTCAAATAAAATTATCAATATTGTTATTGATTGGTCTATTTGCGCAATCTTAAACATTTCTCAATAGTTTATGGCTAGGGTACTTTATTGTTTCTATTTGAAATTGATATGCGTAATCCTGAACCTGGACTATTACGCTGCCGCATTGGACGCTATGATTTAGGAATGCTATAAAGTATCAACTGTGGATATCCTTTAGTATTATTCCTGATGCACCTGAAAATGAACGTATTCTAGGCTACTACTGTACCTGCAAAAGTAGAAGAAGAACAGTGGAATGCTGTTCCCATATTTGCAGGGTAATTTGGTACCTAGGATATGCTCGTCATCCATCAAGAAACAATAAAGTACCCTAGCCATGAACTATTAAACAATGTTTTAAATTGCGCAAATAGATCAATAAATTACAATATTAATAATATAATTTGAATTTAGGTTTTGTTTATTGTTTGTTTTTGAGAGTTCAATTATGTAAATTGTTGTTTATGTTGTTTATAACTAATTAGTTCCAATTTGGATTTGGAGTTCACTACTACAATACACTATAAGATTTTCACTACTTAAGGGTTCACTAAAGCACGACGCGTGTTTCGCTATACAATAGCTTCATCAGGTTCATTTCGATTTGTTATATTTTAATTTCCATAATATTAATTGACTTTTTATGTTAAAAGTCGTTATTTATAATTCAATTTTTTTTTGAGTCTATACTGTTGAGTTCCAAATTGTTGTTGAGTGTGGTTTGTGTTGTTTATAATATCAAATAATTGATTTCAAAAAGTTTTATAATAGAATTTAATATGTCGAAAGGTTCCATAAAATTTTGTTTAATCGATAGGTTACCCCATATATCGTAAGACCGTAAACTTCAAAAATGCATATCTTAGAAACGCAACATACAAACTTGATAAAACTATCGTATATGATAGTCAACATTTTCAAAATATTGTGAGTGAAATATGGTCCAAATTAACAGAACATTTTTCTAGATATTCAATAAAAACATTGTAAATGACCTAAAAAAAATTTAACGCACCCTTTATCTAAATGAAAAGTAATATTGAATAATTGAGTTCATCAGAATGTTACCCTATCTTTTATTCAATGGGCAGTAGCAATCAATTCCTTTTTTTGTAATAAAAAACGATCTGTCAATTGTTTTCAGTATAGGGGTATACTCGAAAATTAAAAAAAAAATAGATTTCAAACAGATAGAGTCATCAAGAATCAAAACACGTTTTTTCGCCTACGATGGACTGAAACTATGATATCTTAACAAAATATAACTTTTTGGTTTTGAAATAGTGCTGGAAAAAAAATCCGGAAAAACGATTTTTTTGACTATGCCCCGTATACACCCTAAAGTACTATCATCAATAAGATTATAATTGAACATGTTTATGAGTTCCGATCAATACATTTTCATTCTTACTTTGTCTTATTTCGACTAAAAAAACAGTATTTTTCTTTGTCAATCCTACCCCAATACGACGTTTTTACGAATTTTGGCTGCTTATATCTCGGAAACTAAACATACAAAATCATCTAAACTCACACTTCTTTCTAATGACCCATCCTACTATAGTATAATAAAATTTCAGCCAAATCGACTGAGAGCCAATTTCTCATATGTTTTCGTGCGGGGTTCTTTTCTACATCTGAAAGGATTATTCACGGGGTGATCTATTTTGAAAAACGGGCTTTCAATCGTTAGAAATATGTCTAATTGGCCAACTCGGCCTTGAACACCCTGAATGAAATTTTGTCAATAATATTGCATTGAAGTTTTGAACGCTTCTAATCTAAAAGTGTTATGGTATTGCATTTTGAAAATCAAGCTTCAAAATTTTGAAAAATCGAAATAGCTCTAAAACGGTCGATTTTAGGAAAAGGGCATTTTATATGGAAAAGCGAATGTTTCATTAACTCTGTAGGATTCTTCAATAAGGTTATTTAATTCACTGACAATGATTCGACTGGGGCTACAGACTTCTTCAGGTTTTTGCTACAAAAATATTGTTTGTTCAGGTTAACAATAATGTGGACCCACTCAAAACAATTGATTAAAAATATAGAGCCAACTCAAAATGAAGGTCTAGCTCACTACGCTTTTAATCAACTCTTTTAGTCCACATTATTGTTTACTTCAAGAACAATCAAACATCTTACATATTATCTATCAACATATAACAACAAACCTGAAGAAGTCGTTTCAATCATTTTGTCTTGACAATAAAATGGTAAGATTTTTTTTTTTTAAATATGATACTTGTCTATTTGTTTATAAACAATTTGACGTAAATATTTTTTTCCTGTGTTAATTATTGCCATTGTTAGATGCAAAAACAGTTGTATAATAATACTTGTCAACAATTTTTTTTAACATTTTTTTAATATTTAATTTTTTGTTTATTTAAAAAATTATAACAAACAAAATATAAAACTTCAACAAACTTTTATCACGTGATCTTGTTAGGAATGTATATTAGAAGGGCTCCAAGAAGCAAAAAATTTATAGGTCAATTATTTAAACTTTTATGTCGACTTTTGTAAAAACAGAGATTGGATAAAAATTAGTTAATTAGCAATCGTATAACTTTTTGAAAAATCGACATAAAATTTTTTTCATAACGGGGCTTTATTCTTTCAAGTGTTCTGATGACACCATAATCTTTTTTCAAATTTTTAAATTGATATTTAATACTATAAAAAAATTATGTTGTATGATATACTGTCTCCAGCGGTGTTACGCTCATGCTTTAACGGCCGCGCGGAGATCTATTTTCGGCGTTGAATAAAAATTATTTATTGGAAATTTCCTACTCTTTAAGGATCTTCTTCAATAGTTCTTAAATATTGATAGTTTTTGAGGTATTAACGAAAAACTGAATATCTTCAACAATCAACGAACATAATTAAATTACTTCAAAAAAATTATCAGAATGTCACCGCGCAACTCGATGCCATCAGAATCAGAATCAGAATCATTTATTCATCACAAAAAAATACATAAATATTCAATCAACAAAGATCAAAGACAGATGCATCTTTATCGGACTAGTCAGAAAAATGGGATGTAAATATGCATTTTAGATAATTAACATACAGTTAAAATACAAGTAAAATTAAAGTTAATAATTAAAAAAATTAAAAATTAATATTAAAAACAAAACACATTTTAAAAGTTGAGAAATAAAATACATGTTAAAAGTTGAGAAACTCTTCTATACTATAAAATATTTGTTCTGTCAGAAAACGTTTGAGTTTAATGCTAAATGACATGTTAGACATATTACAGGTATATTGCTCACAGATACATTTGAATTTATTGTATAATTTAACTCCTATGTAGTCAGGCGAGTTCTGGCAGATTCGTAATCGTGAGTAACTCTGGTGTAGACTTCCTTTCATTCGTGTGTCATGCGAGTGCAAGTCCTCATTTTTCTTGAACCTGTTTTCATTTTCTTTAATATAGGTAATTATTTGAAATATGTATAAGCTGGGCAAAGTTTGTATTTGCGATCTTTTAAATAGGTCTTTACATGTTGACAGTGGATGGACATTGAACATAGCTCTTAGTATTTTTTTCTGTGCTCTGAATGCCTTATCAGCATGTGACGAGGAACCCCAGAATACTAATCCATATTGTAGAACTGACTGAACAAGCCCGTAATATAGTAATTTAAGTACATTGAAAGAAACAGAGCCTCTGAGCTGCCTTATCATGTAACAACATGTGCTTAGTCTGGAGCATACAGTTTTTATATGGGCCTCCCATGTTAATTTCTGGTCAAGTGTAACACCTAGAAATTTCATTGTTTCTGTAGCTTCAATTGATTTTCTATTGATATGCAGGTAAAGATTTTGGTCAGGTGTAACATTCCTTGGTAAAAACCGCATAAAATATGTTTTCGTCACATTCAATTGCAGACCGTTCTGAGTACAATATTCATAAAGCTCACTAGAGGCTCCATTACCATTCACAATTAATTGTTCAATGTCGATATTTGACATCAAAATATTAGTATCATCAGCATACAGTAAGATTTGTTCAGGATAGTTGCAGTATTTTTTTATGTCTGATGTGAATATTATAAAGAACAAGGGTCCCAATATTGAGCCTTGGGGTACTCCTAGGTTAGATTCTCTTGTTTGCGATTTTGAGTTGTCATACATTGTTATTTGTGTACGCTCAGATAGATAAGACTTCGCCCAGTCAAGAGGTACCCCACGAACACCGACAGCCTCTAATTTAAGCAGCAATAGATCTCGGTCGATCGTGTCAAACGCACGGCTCAGGTCATAAAAAAGACATAGTGCATTTTCTTTATTATTGAGTGCTTTGTACAAAAATTTCATTATATCATGAATAGCAGTTGTGGTGGACTTTTTTTCTCTAAAACCATGTTGTATATCAGGAATAAGCTTGAAACATTCCAAGTAATTTGTTAACCGTTGACAGTATGCTGACTCAAAAATTTTAGAAATATGATTGTGGATGCAAATTAATCTATAGTTTTTTATATCATTAGCGGATCCTTTGTTCTTAAAAATTGGTATTCCTTTGGATTTTTTTTATGTTAGGGAATATTCCAAGTGAAAATGACTTTTATCATTTATCATTTTACGCCTTACCTAATTCATTTGCTTGTTTGTTTGGCGCCGACTCAAAATTAGTTGCTTACATTAGTTTAGGAGCTTAGTTACTGAGAATAAGAAGGTTTATTTTATTTTTCACTTTTCAGTTCCGTATTTCGTCGGTTTAATTTTTTGTTAAAATTTTTTTTTTAACTTGTTAATCAGACTATTTGAAAACATCTTTTTCTCGCACTCTTCCCATGTCCTACCATTACCCATTAATTGAGCAATCTTAATCCACGAGTCTAATTTTTCCTAAAATAATTTGTGTCCTTCGGGTTCTAAAGGTTAGGCTTCGATTCATAGAACTTGATGAATTCTAATCGACTTTTCTCGTCCATTCCATATTTCAAACTACTTGAAATTCTTGAAAATTCCGAAACGTGCCAAAGTAGTACGCAGTTGTCTCGCACCAAAACATAACCCGTCCACACTGCGACACGATCCCCTATCACAAGCGCGTATTTAAGGAGGGGGGTAATTAACCCCTCTCCCCAGAAACAGTTTTTTTTTTTAAATTGATGGAATGGCCACCACACTCCACATCTCTACTCAAATCTTTTTCGATTTTTTCCGCCGACGAGTTTTTGCTATTTAAAAAAAAACTGACCAAGTTTTTTGGCAATAGCTCAAAAACTACTTATGATAGAGAAAATAAAAAAACAGGTTCATGAAGAGGAAGTCTATCTCAAGTATTCATAATATTAATTCAACGTTGAAAATAGGGCTCCGCGTGGGCGCTAATACAGGAGTACAGCACCTCGAAAGAGAGCAATGCACATAAAAAAAAAATTATACTATTAAATATAAATTTAAAAATCCAAAAGAATTATAGTATTATCTAAATACTTGAAAGAATGTTATCATGTTAAAATTAAAAATTTTCATTGAATTTTAATAATATTGTTAATTAAGTAGTTTTTGTGGAACCGCCGATTTGATTAGAAATCGTATTGTTCGCAGAATGGTGCCATCATTTTTTTGGTTCTAGGAGCACATTTTACATGTGTACTAAATAATATCACGCTATAAAATTGTTTAAAAGTTTATTATTTTGTTAATTAGGTATTTCTAAATATGAGAAATCGAGTAGATATTGTAATTTTTTTTAATTGATATTCCACATTATTATCAGTTTTATGTATGACAAAGGCATTTTACAACGTTTTGAAAAAAATACGCTATTTGTTCATGAAATATTTATTAACAAATGGATAAATTGAATATTTTTGAAAAATTGATTTTTTGCATTAGGTTGTTAAGAGTTTATTTATTATGATTAAAAAAAAATTAAACAAACTTCGATTGGCAATTTGTTTTTTAATGGTACAAAAAATAAAAAATACAACCATATACGGCAAAATGTCCAAAAACGTTTGTTTGTAATTTTTATAGAATTTTCTAGAAAAATTATAAAATAAATGTTCTCAACAGTTTGTCGTATATGGTTGTTTTTGTTATTTTCTGTTCCATTAAAAAAAATATAATAATGCCAATCAAAGTTTGTTTATAAACAATTACATAATTAATAAAAATATTTTTTTCTTATTGGGTGGAGAATAACCATGTATTAATTTAAAGAAAAATTCTCAATATATTCAAATAATAAAAAAAACAAAAAAAACTATTATAAACAATTTTTAAAAAATATGATTTTTTTTTTCAATCATAATAAACTCTCAGCCACCTAATGCAAGAAAACAATTTCTGAAAAATATTCAACTTGTTTATGAATATTTCATAAATAAATTGAGTAATTTTTTTTAAATCGTTGTAAAATGCCTTTGTCAGACATAAAACTGATAATAATATGAAATATCAATTGAAAAAAATTACAATATTTACTTAATTTTATTTTGTTAATTTCAGAAATTTATAATTGACAAAATAATCAACTTTTATACAATTTTATAGCGTGATATTATCGAGTACACATGTAAAATGTGCTCCAGGAAGCAAAACAGAATATGGAGTCATTCTGTGAACAATTATTAGGTTTTTAATAAAATCGGTGGTTTCAAAAAAATTACTCAATAAACAATATCAAAATTCAATGAAAAAATTATTTTTTATTGAAATTACATTCTTTCAAGTGTTCAGCTGATTACCTAGTATTTTTTTTTAATTTTCTTTTTTTTTCTTTTTATATCTTGTGACGCTAACATATTTCCCTTGATAAAAAAGCGTCTCCATATTATAAATACAATGCCAGTTAGTGTGGTTGGTTGGATTAGCTCTACTTCATGTTCATAGAGATGTACAAATAGATGTTCCAAATGTTATTGAAAGGTTTGCAAATAAGAAATACAGGAGACTGGATTCCATTTTGTGATTTTTATTTTAAAGAAAGAAATCTTTGTTTTTGTACCTACATATAAGTGCATATATCTTTTATTTTATCACACTTCGTTTTTTTGTTTGAATTTGAATGAAAAAAAATACTTATGTTTTTTGTACCTATAAGTAGAGGTATTTGACTTGTTTATGTCATTACCCCTCCCCCAAGCATAATTCTTAGATACGCCACTGCCCTATCACCTTTGATCTGTCGTCGAAAAACCGACAGCAGATTGCGATGAACCTCATGCGGGCCTTCTGCGAGCCCACCGCGAAACATGTCCACACTTTGAATTTTGGCTTGTCTCGTGCGTGTCGCGGGCTAGACGAAGTTCCAAAATATTAATATTTGTAGTTGATATACAGAGTGGCCACTTTTTTAATGGGATTGTATTGGTAACTTTTAAACCATAAGAGTTAGAAGGTCGGTCAAATGGAGAAAAAGTTGCATTCATAGAAGCATTGTCAAGCAGTTCAAACAAATCGAGATTATCAGGGCCGGTTATTGAGATATCATAAGAAAAGTAAATTCTCTCATTTTGATTTTTCTTTTTTTCCCACTTTATTTCGAATATTATCAAAAAATGTCACAGGAGTTTTTTATTCGACAGTAAATTATCCTCATTTTGACATAATCAGATTTTGTATCCAACGTTTCGTACGCTCTGGGCCACCCTCAACCTCATTTTTTTCAATACGGACCTGCATATTTTATGACACTTTTCGAAATAACTTTTAACGCTTAATTCAACGATATATCATACAATGTCATTCAAAGTTGATTTTCAGGTGATTTTGACCCTTATCCAAATTTCTTTGGGTCGGATCTGTATTACATTTAGGTACCTTTAGTTTAATTAACAACATGCAATACATCTCGATAAGAAAATCAACTTACTCATCTTCAACTGAATGGAACATAACAGAATCAAAGCAAGAAACAAGTAATAATTATTTACAAATTTCAAGAGGTGAAAAACCTAATTCATAATAATTAAACGAAACTATCATTTAATGAAAGAAAAATCAAATGATTATTCGTAAGTAAATGATGAACATTAATGAAGTAAGTGTTCGAAATGTCCACCATTTTGTAAAATGCACTTTGGGGTTCTGGAACCCATACTTCTTATACATTTGCTTATTTCGTCTCCTTGAATACCTTCCAATACATTATCAATCTTCACGCGAGGAATCATTATTGTTGGATTTGTCATTTGTTCCGTTGAAACAAATTACAGAATCGAACTTTATTTTGAGATCATTACGATATAATTTTTGCAAGGCTTGGTATTCAAATTTAAAATCATTGTATTCGCGTCTCTTGACTATTTTATTAACAGCAGTTTTTGATAAATTGCATTCACTGGCCACAGTTCTCGATTTTTTTTCTGGGTTCAATTGAATTTGGGTCAGAACATTGATATCGTTGATAGACTTGTTTTTTCTTACATACACACAACTCTAGGTTTATTGAATGTATTATTTTCAAGTAGTAAGCCGTGGATAAAAAAGAACATAACAAGAAATGTCATATTATTTGTCACTTCGTTTATTATTGTGTCACAAGAACTTGTCATTAAGTACTTTTCTGAGTGATTTCAATTTAACTTATTCGATATGGTAAGATACACAAATGAAGAGGAGAGAGATATGTACGAAGTGTACATAAAACTAGATAGAAATTCGTTCAAAGCACAACAAAGGTATGGTGAATTATATCCTGAAAGAACAACACCAAATATTAAAATGTTTCGACGTTTATCTACAACGTTACTTGCACATAATTCATTCATCAAACCTAGAGGTCCTTATGTACGACGAAACGAACCTATCAATGACATCAATGTTCTGGCCCAAATTCGAATGAATCCAGGAATAGGATCGAGAACTATGGCCAGTGAATGCAATTTATCAAAAAGTGCTGTTAATAAAATACTCAAGAGATACGGATACCATAACTATAAATACCAAGCCGTGCAAAAACTAAATCGCAATGATCCTGAGAGAAGGTTGCAATTCTGTAATTGGTTTCAACGGAAGGTGCGGAATAACAACAATTTTGCGCACAATATCATTTGGGGAGACGAAACGACATTCATAAATTCTGGCATGTTCAATCGAAGGAACAAACATTTTTATGCCACAGAAAATTCTCACTTAATTCATGAAGTTAGACATCAATATCGTTTTTCTTTGAACATATGGTGCGGTTTGTTGAATAATTAATTACTGGGACCCTATTTTATTGACGGCAACCTAACCGGAGCAAAATATGTAGAAATTATAGAAGAAATGTTGGATGATCTTCCTATACGGTATCGGCGTAATGGTCCATGGTTCCAACAAGACGGATGTGGTCCACACAACTCAAGAATAGTCACAGACTATCCAAATCGAACTTTTCCCGATTCATGGATTGGAACAAGAGGTCCAGTAGCATGGCCTGCCAGATCTCCGGATTTGAATCCGCTGGATTTTTATTTGTGGGGATATCTCAAAAATAAAATGTATGATACTACGAACCCGACAATAGAGATTCTTCGCGAGAAGATTGAGAATGTATTGGAAGGTATTCAAGGAGACGAAATAAGCAAATGTATAAGAAGTATGGGTTACAAAATGGTGGACATTTCGAACACTTACTTCATTAATGTTCATCATTCACTTTCGAATAATCATTTGACTTTTTTTAAATGGTTTATAAATTTGTAAATAATTATTACTTGTTTCTTGCTTTGATTCTGTTACGTTCCATTCAGTTGAAGATGAGTAAGTTGATTTTCTTATCGAAATGTATTGCATGTTGTTAATTAAACTAAAGGTACCTAAATGTAATACAGATCCGACCCAAAGAAATTTGGATAAGGGTCAAAATCACCTGAAAATCAACTTTGAATGACATTGTATGATATATCGTTGAATTCAGCGTTAAAAGTTATTTCGAAAAGTGTCATAAAATATGCAGGTCCGTATTGAAAAAAATGAGGTTGAGAGAGTACGAAACGTTGGATACGAAATCTGATGATGTCAAATTGAGGATAATTTACTGTCGAATAAAAAACTCCCGTGACATTTTTTGATAATATCCGAAATAAAGTGGGAAAAAAAGAAAAATCAAAATGAGAGAATTTACTTTTCTTATGATATCTCAATAACCGGCCCTGATAATCTCGATTTGTTTGAACTGCTTGACAATGCTTCTATGAATGCAACTTTTTCTCCATTTGACCGACCTTCTAACTCTTATGGTTTAAAAGATACCAATACAATCCCATTAAAAAAGTGGCCACTCTGTATGTTTCCGAATGTGAAGAAAATTTTACATTTGTTTTTACCATTCAGGAATGTTCTACGTTACTGACACACAATAGTAACCAATAAGATAAGATGGAGCGCCAACCGCAGCCCAGATTGTACCACACCAAAGACAAATTAAATTGAATGTAGTGTACTTATGGTATATTGCAATATAATTCAATTTCTAACGTCGTTTTATTCAATTATGGTAAATCGGGAGGTACAGAAAAATACACGAATATCGAAGTTGCTTACGTAACAAGCCACACATTGCCATTCATTTTCAGATTATTTTATAATACATTTATACTCTCACTCGTTGGTTCGCGAAGCAGTTTATCATTTATCATAATATCGTAGGTGGTTTGTATGTAAAAAAATGAATCGCTCTGGCATAACATAATACAATTTAGGTACCGTATACACGCCCACTGTCACAATTATCAAAATGTTCAAGTTGAACAACCTTGAATGACTCGACGGAATCAAAACTTAGGTAGGTAACGTTGAACTATAATTATTCATATCTACGTCTAGTGTACCGGGTGTTTTCGATAAAACGAAAACAAAACAATTTCCAATATCGATATTCAAAAATATACCCGATTGAAATGGCTTCATGATTTAAATTTTCTGACGTGACTCAACACGTTTTTTGACTGGCCCGACCGATTTGATGTCGCGCCCACAGTAGTTGGGGACGGTAGCCCATGATATAGATAAAAAATGTGTACCCAACAAATATATTAAAACTCATAGTATGTATCTTACATCTGTGAATCCTGACAAAAGACAGTTCAAAACCACGACACGTGTTTCGCTGTACATTAGCTTCTTCAAGTGAAAAGAATAGGGGTGGGGGGGGCATAACGGGGACCTTAAGGGAAATAAACAATAAAAAAATAAACATAAAATATTGTTTAATGAACACTAATGACAACTCTTTGGTTACTTATTAATTTATCATTTGGCACCGAATTTGGTGAAGTAAGAAATCAAATAATATTTTTAATTTTAATTTCACAAAACCTTCATGAAAACTCCATCGTGCCCCGGGGTAGGGGCAGTATGGGGTACCCAGTGCGGGTACACTATTTTATTTGTCACAGAATAAGCAGATGTGGATTTCTTCTAAATCTGTGTCATCAACTCCTGCACAGGCTGTATGGGCCCACTGTACACATAGCTAACAGGCCACCCAACGCTCCGAAGACTTCAAATAAGTGTGGTTCGAGTCAGCACAATAGATGCATAAGACATCCTCCTTAACATTTTCTCCATCAGAGCGAGCTTTTTGAGTCTTCTGTTTTCTTGAGTTTTTTTTCAACTGGGGATCATTCGGATTTGAACACTTCCCTGTCCGTTTAAGTTGTTCGCGTTTTCCCACACAACGGGGTACCCCATTGTGCCCCATAGCCATGTCCCCGTTATGCCCCCATGTCCAACAGAATTTTAAATAACGACCAAAAAAATGAATTCAAGGTCAGAGTGATTTTGCTCAAAACATATCAATAGTTGACGTTAGTAGTAATACACATTAAAAAAAACTATAGTAGTAATCTAAACACTTTCCTTTTTAGACGCGTTTTGGTAACCACTCAAAATTAGATGAAATGTCGCCGGAAAAAATATCTGGTCGTCAAAAATAAACGCTTGCACTCTGATCGCCGGTCACTGCCGCACTGAAGGCCGATGCGAAATGCCCTCTTATTGGCGAAACCAAAACACGGCTAGTGTGCGTAGTTACTTGCATGTGTGGGTGGCCCCGTCGTGCCTCGCGTCCCCGTTATGCCATCCCCCCTCTCCCCTACAGTATTATATCTATCTGAAGAAACTATTCTATGGCGAAACACATGTCGTGGTTTTGCAAACCCAGTTTAGTAAAAAATATTCAATGAAGCGTCTTCCGTTTACTTCATTATGGTGAGAATCCATCGTCCACGTGAATTCAAAATGTAAAATAAATTATTAATGAAGTGTCTGAAACTATGTAACATATGATCAATAGTATTCTCATAGCTGGAATTCGTTATTCACAGATTAAAATCTATAATTAAATTGTTATAAATATCAATAAAATATCAGTAACTTCAAATGTAGCAAAAATATGCGAAAAAGTGTTCATATCAAGCATAGCATCTCATATCACAAAACATCAATTGATTAATAATATATTAATGAAAAACCTTTTCAAAGACAAGCTTTTGTGTGACGTGTGACGTGTGACGTGAGTTATTGATTCAAGAGGTTGTCGCGCAAACTGTTTTGTTCGAATACAAAAGCGACAAGCTTTTGAATCTATAACTCACGGAATAACCTACGTCACACATCCAAAGCAATTATTTTTAACTTTTTATCGCATTTGAATAAAATCTTGTCTTTAAAAAGGTTTTTATTAATTATTTTATTCTGGGCTTTCTAGTTCTATCCATTTTTGTTAAAGCATCGTTATTATGAGGCCTTTTTCCTGTAAGTTCTGAGCTATCTAGTTCTTCAACGAGGAGACCATCTAAAGATTAACCCCTCCGCCATCCTGGAGCTGCCATCTTCAGTTTATGAATTTTGACGAAAAATCAATAATCTTCGACCAAATTCATAATCTCCGACCCCGGAAACCCCTACATACCAATTTTGAATAGAATCGGACCATAATCACAGAGATCGTCCACCATATTGGAGTCGCCATCTTGAATTCATGAGTTTAGACAATAAATTCATAATCTCCGACCCCAAAAACCCCCATATTCCAATTTTGAATACAATCGGACCATATTACAAAACTCGTCCGCCATTTTTCATTTATGAATTTTGACAAGAATTTAATAATATCCGAGCCCGAAAACCTCTACATACCAATT
This sequence comes from Gonioctena quinquepunctata, assembly GCA_018342105.1. Lineage (NCBI taxonomy): Eukaryota > Metazoa > Arthropoda > Insecta > Coleoptera > Chrysomelidae > Gonioctena > Gonioctena quinquepunctata. The sequence goes on from JAFIRS010000167.1 coordinate 628,084, forward strand.
TTGAATAGAATCGTACCATAATCACAGAGATCGTCCGCCATCTTGGAGCCACCATTTTTATTTTATAAATTTTGACAAAAAATTAATAATCTTAGACCTCGAAAACCTCCCACATACCAATTTTGAATAGGACCTTAATTACAAAACTCGTCCGCCCTCTTAAATTTATGAGTTTTGACTAATATATCATAATCTCCGACCCCAAAAACCTCCACATACTAATTTTGAATAGGATCGGACCACAATAACAGAGATCGTCCGCCATCTTGAAGCCGCCATTTTGATTTTATAAATTTTGACAAAAAATTCATAATCTTCGACTTCGAAAACCCTCTAATTTTGAATCGAATCGGACCATAAACACAAATCTCCCCCGCCTTCTTGGAACCGCCATTTTGTTTTTTTCTCTAACAAAAGTTCCATAATGCATTGTCACGAGAACTATGAACACCTTCCAAATTTCACGTTAATCAAACAACTAGAAGTGGGTCAAAATTCAGTTGCAAGATTTGTCCCAAACATTCTAACAAAATAACTAATAAATAAATAACTAACTAATAAAATAAAAGCTTGTAACTTTTAATAACAAAAAAAAACTGATAGCGGAAGAAAAAACAATATATATATATTTTTTGAAAATAAGCAAAAGTATTCAGTATAGTGTATTGCAGGGTACTGTTCTCGGCCCATTATTATTCGTTATATACGTTAATAATCTATTGAATTTGATTGGTTCTAGAGAAGTAGCCACTTTTGCAATACTGCTATAATTTTGGAGATCCATTGCTGGGACAAACTAAAAAAAGTAGTTCAGAAAGATATGAAATTAATAAAACAATGATTTAATTATAAAGGTCTCATCATTAACTTTCACGAAACCGTTCACTTGCCTTTGTCATGTTTTAAATATAATTAACCTTCTTATATGGTCCTCAAAATTTAGGAAAATCTCGAAACGGAATAAAGCTAATTCATGGAACCTACACATAGCAAAACTAGATGAGAGCTACCCTCTATAGATTCAAATACCTAGCAGAGTTTCTAGAAGAAAAACTTCTGAAAATGACCTGTCATGCTTTGGTTGAATCTAGAATTAGATATGCATTGATAGGACGATGTAATGTATTTCAGATTTCACATATATTAGGGAAAATCTACCTACTCAACTTGTAATGAATAGGGAGTTATTATTTTTTATACATTTGCTATGTGTAAAGGCGCATTTACTCTTTTTCAGCAGCAGAAAATGATTGTGGTTATCATGTACACATTCACTAACAATATTGGCAATTTTGATAGAAACATGTGAAGAAATGATGTGAACAAAAGGTTAGATAACAATGTATTCCAACTAGACAATGTTTTGTTTTCTGATGAGGGACTTGCACACTTCACAGCCATATTAATCATCAAAACTGTCGCTACTGGTCCAAAGAAACTCCTCACTGGATAGGATAATTACTTGTGCAAATGCCTGAAAAGGTTGATGTTTGGGCTGGGATAATGGGAAACCATGTCATTGGTCCCTTTTTCATTGATGGAAATTTGAATGGAGATAATTATTCAGCACTTCCCCAAAATGGTTTCGTGCCAAGTTTGGCAAATTTATATCCTGCTCAGGGCCGGATTGAGAGGGGGCAACCGGGGCTGTAGCCCCGGGGCCTCCACAAGGGAGGGGCCCCCACAATGGAAATTATTAAGTAATATTTCCTAACAAATACCGAATTATATGCAAAATGTTCAGCGTGTCTTTAGCCGGGGAAGTAGTTAGATATTAGTTAGATATTGCAAAAATAACTTCATTTTTATCGTGGATTTTTCAGTTCACAGAAAAATATTTCTATAAAACAGAGAATGTTTCCCATTTCAACATGAATTCCCCACAAGAGGTTATCTTGAACGATGGAAGATAGCGATTAAAGTTTATCTTTCAGTCGCAGATGATTCCACATCTAATTTTATGAACATCCTGTTCATATTTTCAAATGAATCAATATAAAAAAAATCTGACAGAAGAGCAGTTCTCCCACTTTTTCCACTCATTTTTCGTTTTAAACATTCCAAAGCGCGTTAATGGTTAATATCAATTTTCGATCCGATAAATCATGTGTATATGCGGGAAACAATCACAAAGTAAATCATCACACTATTATAAACAGAAAAATGAATTCATCCACATGGAAAAATATCATATCGTATCGCTATAATTTATTTAGATTTATTTCTTGTATTTTATTATACCATATGTAGGTAGGTAGGTAGGCTTGTGTTGAAATAATTTGATTTGCTCCGCAATAAATTATTCAAACACTTGAAAGTTTTTTTTTTAACTTGTTTGAAAAATTATTAGGGGCCTCCACGCCTTTGTTGCCCCAGGGCCTCCACACCTTTGAATCCGGCCCTGATTCTGCTCAAGCAAACCCACAAGTTCCAGCTAAGGACAGGGTGGATGGGCAGGCGAGGATCGCTAGAATGGCCAGCACGATCACCTGATCTTACGCCATTACACTTTTCATATAGGAATATGTGGAAAGTATGGTATACAATACAAAACCAAGCGATCTAGCTGACTTAAGAAGAAGAATAACACTTGCGATAAGCCCTCAGATGTTGATTAACGTTAAAAGATTTGTTTTGGCTGTTCCACACTATGTCAGCAGTCCCAGTGATTATCTGACAATTTGGCTGACTCAGATTGATTGCATAAATCTTGATAATTATTAAAAGCATTATGTGATCAATTTTTATGAATAGCTTTCCAAAAACACACATATTCTTTAATGGCCATAAACACCAACGTACCTAAGCGACAAGGGAATATTGAAACGAAGTGAGAGTGCCACCAATTCTGCGAATAACATACAAACTCACCATGTATAAGTTATGTCACATTCGCCAGGCAAACTCGTTCGAGGAATTCCTCATTCATGTATTGTATTGCGAAACGCGCGCGAAAAGAACCACGTGTCGGAGACCTCGGAACGCGTCGCGTCACCAACACGCGAACGTTGAGAAACAACTGACGCTCGACGCGTTGGTTTGACTCGCGACGCTGCTGAGGACGCTCTTCGGCACCACCGAAACCCGCGACGGTGGTCGATGATGCGCCCCGCCTGGAACTTTTCGAATGGAGACAGGCTGCCGATAGCAGATGATGTTTTTTTTAAAAATTATGTCCACATCAATATACGTATTCAAATGAAAAAAAAATAAGTTCAAAAACTAAAACCCGACTACGGCTAAAAAACGCGCTCTGAAAAGTACGTAACAAGAATATTCTTCTCCGAAATTCTTATCCACCAATTTTCAATTATTTATCGTCTAATAATAATAATAATGTTTATTCATATATAAATTCACTTCAATATACAATATATCTTTTAAGAGTTTACAGCAAATGAATAAACAATGGCACCACAAGGAAATTAATCCGCGCGTGGAGTTGCCTTTGTTGATCATTTAAAAATATAAATAAAAATTCTTACATAGATATAAGCGAAACATTTAACAAAAATTGTTTTCAAAGTGACGGACTTGTTAGGATTAAATAATTTTATACTAATAAAAGGAAAACAAAAGAAGGAACATTGTATGAAACTTTCGACCACATTAATATAGTTGTGATTACTATATATGCTGATGGGCATACATTCATATAGTGTTTTTGATATCAATCAGCTTATGGATCACATCTGTTGTGATTAAATATCAATTTTTTTAGTTTGGATTTCAGAAGTGGGTAACTATTTATGAGTTTCAGTTCTTCAGGTAGCATATTGAACAATCTGGATCCTAGAAAACCGTGTCCTCTTTGTCCTAAGTATTGTTTTATTAATTTTAGGTATAGTTAGTGACCCTTTTCTATATCGCGTGTCATAATTGTGGGTGATTTTTGGTTGGAGATGTTTGGTTTTATGTTGGTGATGTATTAATGCTAAGTAGACAACTTATATATTTCAATTAAACACATAGATATAGTGATGTTCACAGGGCCGGATTATCCATAAGGCAGTGTAGGCAACTGCCTAGGGGCCCCGCACCGGCTAAGGGGCCCTGCGCACCGAGAAAAAAAAATTGAAAATGTTTCTTGGAGTGAAAATTTAATTTGAAGATTTGTATCCTCAATGACGACAATATTATTGCTTTTTTTATATTACATTGTCATATTTCAAATTATTATACAGGGTGTTTCATAATTGAATGCTGATCCTAAAGGACGATAATCCTTGGATGATTTTAAGAAAAATTCTTCATATGAACATAGGTCCGCAACCGCTTTATTTCTGAAATGCAGGATGTTGAACTTTACCAAAAAAATAATAGTTTAAAAAAACTAAAAAAATTATTTTATTTAAAAAAAGCGTGGGGTGCATGTTATCGCCTCGGCCAAAAATTACCTGTGATCTGAGACATTTCTTACTTTACTGCCCTAGGTGTGTAACGTACTATATAATTATTGATACCATGCATCCCACGCTTTTTTTTAAATAAATTGTTTTTTTTTTCTTATTATCTTTTGTTTTGGTCTGGTTTTCTATAGAAGCGTGTTTTTTAGTTTTTTTAAACTATTATTTATTTTCAACTTTTTAATTTAGTTTTCTATTAACGCGTGGTTTTAGTTTTTGTATATATTGAATAGAATCGGACCATAATCACAAAACTCGCGGCCATTTTGGATCTGCCATCTTGAATCCTTCAATTTTGACAAAATAATCATAATCTCGGACCCCAAAAACCCCCACATACCAATTTTGAATAGAATCAGACCATAATCGCCAAACTCGGCCGCCATTTTAAAGCCGTCATCTTGAATTTTTCAATTTTTACAAGAGAATCATAATATTTGACCCCAAAAACCCCCACATACCAATTTTGAATAGAATCGGACCATAATCACAAAACTCGTCCACCATTTTGAAGCCGCCATTTTGTTTTTTTTTCACACAAAAATTGCTTAATGCATTGTCACCGGAATTATGTACACCTGCCAAATTACAAATCATTCGAACGTCTGGAAGTGGGTAAAAATCGCGCCCAAAAAAGTCGGTTACAAACAAACAAACAAATGTAGAAGTGAAGCTAATATAAAGCGTGTAAAAATAAGTTCTTCCCCAATATCTCTGAAACCACTTTGGCTTTTTTTTAAATTTTGGTACATGCGAAGAACGCATAAAAATACATTTTTTCCATGATAAAGTATTTTCAAATTTTCATCATTGGCGTCCCTGTTAACATTCCCTGCCATATTTTTTATCAAAATAATGATACGCCACTGTCTTTTTTCCAATTGTCCTCTATCTTCTCATAAAAATGGTTTCCTGCCTTTTTTTTCGTCCGGCGAACGGTTTTTGAGTTAGAAATTAAAATGCATTCATTTGCTTGTCCCTAGCGAAATCAGCCGTGAATATATAAGAGTAGTAGGATTAGAACACATTTCGTTGTTTTCATCATAAACAATGAAATAAGTACGAGGCAAGTTGCCAATAATTTGAATATCGCCATATTCTAGAATGGAGGATTCTTCATGATTATTTATTATATCCCTATCACATTCAACGGGTTCAGGCTCTACTTCCTCGAGACTTTCCATTACGAGTGAATTTCTGCCAATGGTTTCTCCAGAAAGTTACCGAAAATCCTTTATTTGACAGAGAAATTTTATTCACGGACGAAGCTAGTTTTACTAAAAACAGGATCAGAAATTTTTATAATAATAATTTTTTGGCCGAGGAAAATCCGCATGCTATCGTGGAATCTCATCACCAGGAGCATTTCTCATTGAATATCTGGGCTGGAATTATTGGAGATTACCTAATTGGGCCTTTTTTTTACCAGGCAGATTGAATGGACATAATTATCTTCGATTTCTTGAAGATAATTTGTTCCTTGTTTAATGCGAATTCGCATGTGGTTTATGCACGATGGTGCACCTGCTCATTTTAGTGCTCTGGCACGCGAATATTTAAACCAAAACTTTCATAATCTCTGGATATGTCGGGAGGGAACAGAGTCATAGCCAGCTAGATCCGCAGATTCGAACAGTCTTGATTACTTTCTCCGGGGATATCTTAAGACTTTGATGTACGGTCAACCAATCGTAACTGAGGAAGAATTCCGAAACCGCGTAATAGTTTCCTGTGAAGCAATACTCCAGGAATTTTCCAAAGAGTACGCGAGTCAATGACAAGGAGGGCTAAAGCGTGCATACTTGCAGGAGGCGGACATTTTGAACAGTTAATTTGATTTTGGTATTTTTTGTTCATAATAGTTGTTTTTAAAAATGAAAAATGTATTTTCATTCGTACTTATTACAGCAGGAGACCATTTTTATGAGAAGATAGAGGACAATTACAAAAATAATATTTATTTGGGAAAAAGACAGTGGCGTATCATTATTTTGATCAAAAATATGACAGGGCATGTTAACAGGGACGCCACTGATGAAAATTAAGAAATCCTTTATCATGGAAAAAATGTATTTTTATGCGTACTTTGCATGTACCAAAATTGAAAAAAAGCCAAAGCGATTTTAGAGATATTTGGGAAGAACTGTTTTTTTGTTAAATTTCAACATCCTGCATCTCAGAAATAAAGCGGTTGCGGACCAATGTTCATATGAAGAATTTTTCTTAAAATCATCCAAGGATTATCGCCCTCTAGGATCATCATTCAATTATGGAACATTCTGTATATTTCAATTAAACACATAGATTATCCATAATAATATATTATAGACAACTGCCTAGGGGCCCGGCATCGGCTATGGGGCCCCGCGCACCGAGGAAAAAAACTTGAAAATGTTTCATCGAGTGAAAATTTAATTTGAAGGTTTGTATCCTCAATGACAATATTATTGCTTTTTTTAAATTACATTGTCATATTTCAAATTATTATAGAATTATTTTCGATTTTTTCGCGGCGATTTTAACGCCGACTAATCAGACGAGCAGCTTTTTTAACGCAAAGCGCATCAAATATTCTACATTGTGAATGCACAAGTACTGGTCCCAGCGAGCACAAACATCCCTGGGAGGTTTTGGGATGTTTTGAAAATGTAGGCATGAGAATGTTTTTTTGAGACGCAATATGCACTTCCCAAAGAGGACTTTAAAGGATGTTGAAAATATTGTATTTGTTCTTCTGTGGCATTTCTTTGTATGCCTACTGAGAGGTATTGGCGAAGTCAAAAAAATGTTAACGTGTGGATGTTCTTTCTAGACATAACATAGTTCGCCGAGAGATTCTTCCCAGATATTGAATAAACATTCATTTTCCAGTTTCATAATGGTTCTCGACAATTTTTTTAATAACTTGAGCATTTCACAAAACAAAAAGTTAAAAATTTCATGTGAATTAAATCTCAGAATATTTATATTTTTCGAGCACTTTCAACTGTTCATTTCATTTTGTATTCCTTCATTTTATTTATTATATCATTATATTATTATATTATTATTATTATATTTATTTTAATACCTTTTATTTTACACAAGACAGAAGCAACATTCTTATATTTTCATAAGCAAATGGAACCAATATTATTCATTATAATAAAAATCAATGTCCACTCATTTTCTGCTTTCATTTTAAAATTCCTGCCATGTTACAATTTGGCCATTCAGTGTGGTAAACCTGATAAACCTCGCAGAACAACCTCAGTATAGAACTCTTGTCTATGACAACACTGGCAGTTATTTTTAAACCATTCGCCTCCTAACCACGGTCGAGGACTGTTGGCGTCCTTAGGTTAGGAGTCAATTAAATGTGAAATGTGAATGTCCTGCCGTTTACAAACGTGCATTGCAAAAATAAAAGTATATAAGTGTAGTTAAATAAATATTTATGAAGATCACAGGCTCCTTCTTCTCTACGCCAGTAACCAAGCTGGATGACAACGGATTTATCGGAAGAAGGGGTCTTCAATTGTATATTCAGAGGATATTGTTGAAGTCATATTGCCGATTAACGTGCATTGCAAATAATATTTTATGTGGAAAATTCGGGCATTCGTGGTATCACTTCGAGTGAGATTTCCAGGGTGCCCTACGAGGGGGGCAAGTGAGGTATAACCACACGAGGCCCTCGGACATGGTCAACTTCCTGATGGGAAAAGACCAATATACTGGAAGGGAGACACTGGACTGTATGGCACATGGAATACTGTGAAGCGTCGGTTGATTTTTTTTAACCGACGAAACCAAAAAGGAGGAGGTTCTCTAGTCGACGCTTATATTTTTTATTTTTTTTTATGTATGATCACGCATAACTTTTTACTGAGACGTCCGATTCCGATCATTCTTCTTCAGTGGATAGGGTGTACTTCGAAGATGGTCCCATTTGAATTTAAAAGATGAAATCCACCCCTAAGGGTAGCAAAATGAAGGATATTGATCACTCACCCTCTGAATTCTGGTCCGTTAACCGAAATAGGAAATAATTGATTTTTCACTTGTGAACTTTGGCACACATATGTAGTTGACAATGACAGATCGCTAATGTCATTATTTTTGTTCTCCTACATCCGTCACAAGCATTATATTCTATGAGAGGATGGGATGATATACGAAGTAATGAAATACACTAACCAGAACAACAAAAATAATTTATATTACAACAAATAGTAGAAGTAGATAATCATATTATTTAACTGGTAATAGTTGAAGTAAGGTGGGTAGGTAAGTATTTTGGAAGTAATAAAAAAACAAGTAGGTGGTAATTAGTATATTTCAGCCACAATAAATTGAAAAATAAAAACTTTTTAACAAAAAATTAAACCGACGAAATACGGAACTGAAAAGTAAAAAATAAAATAAACCTTCTTAGTCTCAATAACTAAGCTCCTAAACTAATGTAAGTAACTAATTTTGAGTCGGCGCCAAACGAACAATCAACGAAGATCATTAAATTACTTCAAAAAAATTATCAGAATGTCACCGCGCAACTCGATACCATCATTTTACACATTATCTAATTCATTTGCTTGTTTGGTTGGCGCCGACTCAAAATTAGTTACTTACATTAGTTTAGGAACTTAGTTATTGAGACTAAGAAGGTTTATTTTATTTTTTACTTTTCAATTCCGTATTTCGTCGGTTTGATTTTTAGTCATTCAGTTTTTTATTTCAACTTACAAAAACATGGAAAGTGATGAGTGTTTGAAGTGTAGTCAACATTACCAATTATGTAATAGGCATTTTGATATCACTGATTAAATAAATAAAGTATTACATCAATTAAATGTATTACCATAGTCCAGAAACATAATATAACCTCAAAAGCATACAATGTGTATTTTTTGATAGGCTGCTCAAATCTGTAATGATATGTACAAACTGTATCATTGAAGATTCTTGAAAAAAACAACTTGTTTTCTTTGTACATTTTTCCATTAGGAACTTTGTTAGTTTTCAGATTATGGGGAGTTGGAAAATAAAAAACAAATCCTCATGTTTTCCAACAGATTTATGCGAACTGAAATGTATTGACTCTTCAAGTAGAAGAATTCGGTTTGTGATAAAACTGAAGAATCACTATGAACATGAATATTTTTTCTAAATATAATTTCAACTAAATCTTCCTTCCTAGAGATACATTGAAATTATTTATTAGAAAATATCTAAGCCTATTGCAATTATCTTCAAAATTGGTGGTTAGTATATTTCACATCGAATCTGTTTCATGAGATGAAATCTCAATTTCAGTACCCTAAGGAATATAAAAGCCTTGAAAGTAAAAAAAACTTCATTTTGAGTTTTCAACATCAACACTATCATCCTAACAGAATAAATTAATGGAAAAGTTTCACTCAGAATGTGTCAAGCTCGTGTGTGTTCAGAAGGAGGTTTATTGAAGAAAACCTTAGTATAAGGTTGCTTCAAGAACCCTGGATCAATAGATAGATAGATAAGCTTTATTATCTAAAATTTTACATTTTGTCGACAAAGTTCATACATTTGTGGTATGTGTATTAAAAGTTATTAACACCATCTTATACTTAAGACATTTACATTTTTGTTTAAAAGTTCACATGGTAAGAATATAATAAATACTTTCGTAGTATGTACATATTAAATATTAAAAATTAAAAGTTTTCAAAAGTAATTTGTTACTAATAATTAAAAAAAATTAATATAAAAAGTAATGACGAACAACACACATTAAAAGTATGAATAAACCGCTCTCCGCATCTCACAGTTCACAGAAAGACTAAAACTCATATACTAACTCTAGAGAGTAGAAGCATTTCCCTATGAGAAGTTTCTTAACATATTTTCTAAATTGCTTTATGTTATTTATGTCTGTTAGTACCTTGGGTAAATGATTATAAATTTGTTTGCTTCTGTAAATCAAGGATTGTTTCATCAGAATGGAAGTGGGAAACGAAAGAGTTTCTTCTCCTGACGAGTGTGCCTTTCTACATGGGCATTCACGAACCTATCTCTGTATTTATGTAACAAACAGACTGTCTCTAGAATAAATAATTCAAATAGGGCTAATATTTTGTATCCGGAAAAAATTGGCCTACATGATTCTCGCATCTTAACTTTGAATATAACTCGCAGAGCTCGTTTCTGTAATACGAATATACTTTGCAAGATACCCTGGCTACAAGTACCCCAGAACGGAATTCCATAGCGTAAGTGGGATTCAAAAAATGAGTAGTAGGCAGTGAGTGAGGCTGAAAGTCCAAGCTCGCGGGAGATAACATTAATAATATAACAACCTGAAGATAACTTTTTTCTGAGAGATGTTATGTGAGTCTCAAACTTTAAACTGCTGTCAATATGCAAGCCAAGAAATTTTGTAACAGGTTTACAGGTAATCGTTTGTGACTCTACTGTTACTTGTTCTAAGTCCCACTTGAATGTTATAAGGTTGGTTTTCGAAATGTTCAGAGTCAGCAAATTTGCATTACACCAATTTTTTATTTTCTTTATATCTTCGGGGATGGATTGGACTAAAGCATTACGATACTCATTGTGCCAAGAAACTGTAGTATCATCTGCAAACAACGTAAAGTTTCCAGAAATATCAAGGCTAGCCATATCGTTGATATAAAGTAAAAAGAGAATAGGGCCTAATACTGACCCTTGGGGGGGGGACTCCACTCACAATTGACTTTTTCTCGGAACTATTTTCTCCCATTATTACTCTTTAATTCCGACCAATGAGGTATGATCTGAGCCAATCAAGAGCTGTACCTCGGAAACCATAATGGGTAAGTTTCCGCAACAGAACTTCATGACTTACACAGTCAAACGCTTTCGAAAGGTCAAGAAAAACTGCTGCAGCTGCCTCCTTTTCGTTTAGGTGCGTGTAGATTCTTTCAAGAAAGTCGAAAACGGCGTCTCCTGTGCTTTTCTCATTACGGAATACGAACTGTTATCTAGCCAATATCTTGTGTCTCTCTAAAAACCCCATTATTCTACATTTAACAAGCTTCTCAATGATTTTAGATAATGTTGATAAAATAGATATTTGTCTGAAGTTGTTGGGGTCATCAATAGCTCCTCTTTTGTGAAGAGGAATCACTATTGCAGATTTTAAGCTTGAAGGGAAGACACCTGTTGAAAAAGAAGTATTTATAGCAGTTACCAAGGCATTAAGGGCTTCGTCAGGTAATTGTAATATCAATTTTGCTGACAAGTGGTCTTCACCAGAGGAATTTTTCTTTTTTATATCGTTGATTACCGACTTCAGCTCAGTTAAATCTGTCTCGTACAAGTACAGAGGATTGCTCGGAGAAATCCATTTCTGTAAGTTATCAAGTGGATCAATCGTTGGAAGGATATTCTGCGATAATTGATCGGCTATTGAGCAATAAAACTCGTTTAATAAATTGAGATCTAGATCCAATTCTGGTTGTACTTTGTTGTATTCACCTCTCAACTCATTAGTTATTTTCCACATCTCTCTCTCGATTTGTTTTCTGCTTGATTTAACCTCTCACTATAATACGAGTCTTTGGCTAATTTTATGGTCTGTTTGTAGATATTACGATATTTAATGAAATATGTCATGAAAAAGTTATTATCGCTATGGAATTTTCTAACATTATGCAGGCAACGTAAATTACATGGCGATTTTTTCAGACCTTTTGTGATCCAGGGTTTTGATTTCTTCTTCTTCTTCATAAACCGTAGTGGAAATGCTTGGTTGAATGTTTCCACAACAAGTTCATGAAATTTATTTACTGAGTCTTCTGCTCCATGTATGAAATTCCAATCTGTGTTCTGACAAAGATGCCTAAAATGAGCATAGTTTCTTTTGCAGCATATTCTTCCAAATGTCTCATTTTTTGGTATTTTGTGTCTGAGAATGTTAGGAATAGTACAGAGAACAGCTTCGTGATCTGATAACTCCGGATTGATAACTGAACTTGCTACATCATCGATGTTCGTGCAAACATAGTCTATGATGGAAGAAGAGAATTTAGATAGTCGAATAGTCGATAGAGGACGAATACAAGGACTCGCAATTAAATCATCTAAGTTACTTTTTTGAAACACTCATGAAAAACCACGAGCAGCCATATTGCTCGAACCCAACATTAAATTTACTCCTGTTCCAGAGTTCAGCACAAGATATTTGGCAACCGCCATCGTGGAAGTGCTTACTGAAACAGGCAAGAGGCAGATTGTTATGGCCTTGGCCTACTTCCCAGGGGACTTGCCGTCACACCCACCACCAGAGGAAGACCAAAGCCTCATCAGATGGTGTCAAAGAGGAAACAGGCATTCATTCTGTGCTGCGACGAGAACGCGCACCATCTCACATGGGAAAGCACAGACATAAACGCACGAGATGAGTACCTTTTAGAATATTTGTCTGCTACTAATATAGATATTGTCAATAAAGGTAACAAACCCACCTTTTCAAATGCGATCATAAAAGAGGTTATTGACCTAACCCTTGCTGATCCATTTATAACAAACTACATTCACAACTGGCACGTATCTGATGACTCCTCGATGTCGGATCATCAACACATAAGATTCGACTTGAAGTCATCGGAAACACGCTTCGAAGGATAAAGGATACCCAAACTGACCAACTGGGATGCTTACGAAGAGCATCTCGAGAGGCAGTTAGAGGACCAACATATATCATCGATTCAGCTGAGGAACTAGATACAGCCTCCAAGCAGCTTCAAAATGCTGTAATGAAAGCATATGAAATCAGATGCCCAGAAAAACAAAAGGCAGTCAATAGAGACGTGCCTTAGTGGAATAAAGAGCTAGTCTTAGGAAAAAAGTTAGGAAACTCTTCAATAGAGCTGTCTGGGACACTGGGAAGTCTACAAAGCGACTCTTTCTGAGTACAACAAGGAACTCAGAAAATCGAAAAGAAGAACATGGAGGAAAATGTGAGACGGAATTAGCTCTAGCCCAACGCCTCCAGAAATGTATTTCTAAAGAACATACCAACGGCATCGGTCTGAACGGTGGATATGCAGAATACCAGAAGGAAAGCATTAGTGTTCCAGACACACTTTCCCGTATCTAAGGTTGTTGAAGAGGAACTGCAAAGTGCTCAGCTGGAAGGGGTTGTCACCAAACCCAACAGAACCAGCAGGAGCCTAGCGGGGAAAATCTTCACCACCCAAAATCGACCGGAAAGGACGGAATTTTCCCCGCCTTATTGTTAAATCCTTGAACTAATAGAGCCCTCCTTGAAAAGGCTGTTCAAGGCCATTTTCATTTTCGGTCACATACCAAAAGCCTGGAATTTAGAGACATCCTTTCAATATCATTACTTGTATAAACGCTCTTTCCCAAATATAATATAGAAGAACACAAAAAAATTACCTACCACCCTAGCAAAGCTAGGGTAAGATGCTCTCTTTAATATAACAATTATTTTTTTATTGGTATTGAAAAAGTTCCGATATCTAATCATTCGTTCACCACTATACTCTGCTCAATCCTTTCTATTTCCAAGTGGAAGATCTTGTTAGAAAAAATAGATCAAAATATCACAAGCGCTTCCAGTTCGGTTGGGTTGGGAGCCCCGAGCTTGCCAACAGTATAGCCATGCAGACCCTCCTTCTGCCCTATTTGTTGGTGTTGAATTCAACCAACCGCCACCACCATTTACCCGAGGAAGAGTGCTCTCAAATGACCCAGGAAGCGATTGACCTGTTTCTTGAAGGAATAACAACCAAACTATACCTGTAAGTTATTATCTTGGTATAATTGTCCGAAAGTCATAGTAGTTTCATTAATTCAAGAGGATACTTTTTTGAGAAAAGTCAGATTCTGTACATATCTCCAGGAATTTAAAATACCTCAAAAAGTACAATACGTATTCAAAAAATTCGAATGCCATTCAAAAGGCCATATTTCAATGTACTTATAATTTTTTTATCAATGTATAATTTGTACTTTAACTTTTTCACTTGGTAGAGTAATAGATTGGAAGTTTTCATCAATTTATCATTCCAAAGAGGAGAGTATTGTTCATACCAAAGACTGAGAGACGTCCAGCAGACGAACCAAAGTCTTATCGCCCCATCAGTATCATCTTCTTTCTCCTGAGAACAATGGAGAAAATTATAGACTCTTATATAGGAAGTAAAATCCTTTTGGACAGACCGCTTCACAAAAAACAGTTTGCCTATCAATGCTTAGTTGAAAGCATTGAAAAGACATACTTGGCCAAAGAAATGGCTCTATGTGCATACATAGATATAGAAGGTGCTTTCGATAACATCTCACTTGACTCCATCATCAGATCGCTAGAGGAAAGGAATGTAAACACCTCACTGATCAGAGGGATACATGCAATGCTGAAAAGCAGAATCATTGTAGCTGCTCTCGGAGAGGAAACGGTCAGAATGACAGCGGAAAAAGGTTCTCCCCAAGGTGGGGTTCTATCGCCTTTGAAGATACATGAATCTGGAATTACGACTCAAGGTTTCGCTGATGACCTGGTCGTCACTATTAGGGGCAAACATGACGGGATAATATCCAATCGTATGCAGACAGCCCTAAATATAATCAGAAGCTGGTGCGCAAAGGAGGGACTAAATGTAAATCCTAGCAAAATAGTGCTGGTTCCATTCACAAAGAGGCCTAAGTATGAAAGACCCAACCCTGAATGGAACTCAGCTAACTTTTTTCAAATACCTGGGCGTCATAATCAACCAGAGACTAACATGGAACAGTCATATTAAAAATATTCTTTCCAAGGCTACAGCGGCAACCTGGACGTGCCGCAGAGTTTTTGGCAAGACATGGGGTTTGAAGCCCAAAATGATATACTGGTTATAACAAACGATTATCAAACCCATGGTCACCTATGCCTCATTAGTATCTGATTGGACATCTGAAGATTCTGGAAAATATTCCCCTAGAATCCAGGTACAAGCCATCAGATATTATGCCAGCTAGGCACGACTTCGAAGTGAATTATGAAGTGGTTATAAACAACCACCATATATTCACAACGAACGGGCTTCAATTAGGAAGGAATGAGTATGGTATACAGATGGTTCTAAAATGGACAAAAGGGCTGGAGTGGGAGTAACGGGTCCTAATTTCAGTCTCTCAAAATCCCTAGGTAAAGTCCCAACAATGTTTCAAGCAGAAATTCATGCTATAGAAATTTGCGCCCAAGAATGATTGAAAGAGGCTTCAGAGGGGCATAGATCTATCAGACAGCCAAGCAGCACTAAAAGCTCTAAAGTCACACACTTGTAAGTCTAGACTGGCTTGGGGCCGCAAACTCTCCCTAAGACAACTGGCTACGAACAATCAGGTTACTCTGATGTGGGTGCCAGGTCACAAGGCAATGAAGAAGCGGACAGCCTTGCCAAGGAAGGCGCAAACACTCAATTATCTGGCCCGGAACCCTTTTGTGGTCTTTCCAAAGCCCACATCAATGAAGAGATTCGGCGCTGGGAAGCTAACCAAATTGAAACCTACTGGAAAACGGTTCCAGGGCAAAGACAAACGAAAAGGCTTCTGAGCTCATCGCCAAAAAAAGGTGAACAGCTTCTCGAGTTGGACAAGAAAGACTTGAAACTGGTAACGGGACTGCTCACTGGTTCTCGCTGAGGTATCACCTCAAAAAAATAGATAGATCAGACAGTGAACTGTGCCGTTACTGCACCTGCTTTGCGACTGCCAACCGGTGTTCTACAAAGGGGTTCCACTAACTTCGAAGGGGTTTCACTAACGCCCTCAGACATCAGGAACTTAGCTCCCAGGAAACTGATACGCTTCGCATGGAGTCTCGGAATCCCGGGTCTTGAATAGATGAAGGGTAAGGTACAAAAGACTTTATAGGTCGAGGTACGGAGAGGCTGGAGAGCCATATCGACACCCCTACAATCTGCAATCTACAATCCACCAGGTAAGTTTGTTAACGAGATTTTATTTTACATACTTATTCCATCTAATATTATATAAAAACTTTTTAACAAAAAATTAAACCGGCGAAATACGGAACTGAAAAGTAAAAAATAAATAAACCTTCTTAGTCTCAATAACTGAGCTCCTAAACTAATGTAAGTAACAAATTTTGAGTCGGCGCCAAACAAATGTGCAAATGAATTAGGTAAGGCGTAAAATGATGGCATCGAGTTGCGCGGTGACATTCTGATAATTTTTTTGAAGTAATTGAATGATCTTCGTTGTTTGTTTGTTAGGCGCCGACACAAAATTAATTACTTACATCAATTTAGGAGCTTAGTTATTGAGACTAAGAAGGTTTATTTTATTTTTCACTTTTCAGTTCCATATTTCGTCGGTTTAATTTTTTGTTAAAAAGTTTTTATTTTTCAATTTTTGTTGCTGAAATTTACTAATTACTACCTTCTTGTTTTTTGATTACTTCCAAAATACTTACTTACCCACCTTTCTTCAACTATTACCATGAAATAATATATTATCTACTTTTACTATTTGTTGTAATTTAAATTATTTTTGTTGTTCTGGTTAGTTTATTTCATTACTTTCTCTCATAGAATATAATGATTGTGACGGATGTAGGAGAACAAAAATAATGACAGTAGCGATCTGTCATTGTCAACTACATATGTGTGCCAATGTTCACAAGTGAAAAATCAATTATCCCCTATTTTTTTAGCCGTAAGGGTGGATAATTCCTTTCGAAATCCAGATATGATCAACTATACCCTATCTAATAAAAAGAATCATCCAAATCGAAGGACCCAGTACAAAGTTATGCCTGATAGAATCGGTTAACGAACCAGAATATTCTCCATTTTGCTACCCTTAGGAGTGGATTTCATCTTTTATATTCAAATGGGACCAACTTCGAAGTACACCCTATCCACTGAAAAAAGAATAATCGGAATCGGACGTCTCAGTAAAAAGTTATGCGTGGTCATACATAAAAAATATATATATACGCGTCGACTAGAGAACCTCGTCCTTTTTGGTTTCGTCGGTTAAAAATTCGACGAGTGTGAAGAGCCGAAGTTTTTCTTGTGTAGATATTATAGAAATGATTATAGTTATTCTAATCCCAATTGGAACGGCAATAAAAATAAGAGCACTACGAGGAGTGTTCATATGCACTGCCCGGCAAATGGGAAATTTATATACTACCAGTGTTTTTACTTTCAAAGCGTTCCTGGTACAATCATAAAAAAGTTCTGGCGTGAGTCTCTAGTTGCCCAGATTATTAGTAAAGGCGCTATCAAATATATTTGAGTAATAAAAGCTCGGCTAGCTGGATTGGACACATTTTATCTGAAGCCGCCTGATATCCCCAGTTCACAATATTCCTTAATCAGTGCCGTACCGTTCCGTGAGGTTAGGAATTATCCATTGAAAATAATTTTATCAATATGGCTTTCTGGAGACCTTTCGAAACAAATAATAAAATTCAGTTGAGATAACATGTGTCTACTTTTACATGGGGTGATCAATTGCTATGATTGTAAGAATAAGTAACTGAAAAAATGCCACTTAAAAATAATATACGGACGCCTAGTCAAGGCGGCAAGTGCAAAGAGAATTCCTTCCCGAAACTGTTTATGTCGGTCCAATTGGGATTAGAAATACTATACTATTTCTCTCGCGTCGTTTTTCATTCACACCATTATTTACTTTTTCTTCCAGGAACAAAATGTCGGAGGAACCCGTAAAGAAAAAACACCTAAGTGGTTCGGAAAAACGTAAAAACCGACAAGAGTAACAAAACAAGCATTATGAACAATTAAAAGAAGACAAAAAACCTTTTCCAACTCGGATTTAGTCGCCAATCAACGGAAAATCATCCTTCTCCAAGTACGCCACACTATGGCGGCGGACCCAATAGAGATTCCTTGCAAGTGTTCTGAACAGACTAACCATGATCAAGAAACAGCTACTTTAGCGGGTGCAGAGGAAAGTGAGGCCGAGACCAAGGTCCAATTACTTCACCAAAACGTAGTCCATCCATTGGCTTATGGCGAAATATTACCAACGAAATGAAAGATTTTTGGTGTACTAGAGGATCCTAACGAATGTGATTTTTCTGCTTCAAGCCGACAATACGACGATAGCAAAATATTTTTTTCTCAATCTATGTTTTTTCGGAAACATATAAGTGGTGGTAAAATTAAACGAGAGTGGCTCATGTATTCTCCATCTACTGGAAAAGTACACTGTTTTCCACGTGTTCTTTTTGGTGGAGCTCAAAGCCAATCGCAATTTTAAACTGGATTTTCTGATTGGAAAAATGCGTCGCACCGAATTCAATCCCATGAGAATAATGCAACGCCGAGTATGTGTACAGACACTGATTAGTAGACGACGTATTCGAATCGACACCTCTTTGGAAATTACATTCAACAGAGAAAGAGAATATTGGATAAAAGTTTTACGTCTTCAACGATTTGCGAGGAACTTATTGAAATATTGCGAAGTAAGGTTTTAAAATTAATTGTTAATGAAATAATTGAAGCCAAATATTTCTTAATAAACGTCGATTCGACACCAAACATATCTCTTACTGATCAGTTGATGTCTAAAAACCCTGGTGAATGAACTGATCCGATATTGTTCACATTTTCGAGGGGACACCACCTGTTACTTCAACAGAGCTTCTCTCTGTGGTAGTCTGTGGTAGATGGCGCCGTCCAAAAATGTTTGTTTATATTCTCGCTTAATGTCAGGAATTAATTTCTGACATCTGCAGCATCTTATATGAAATTATTTTCAGTGTTTTGTTGGTATCTATGCGTTTTCCATCTCTTTGATTTGAAATCTTGCTTAGCTTAATCCTGAGTTTATTCTTTGAAAAATCACTCGTTCATCAGTTCATTAGTGCGTGGGGAATTGTTTATTTTCAGGTAGTGTCGTAGTGTATAAGGATACTTTTCGTAGAATGGGCCACATTTGTATTTTGTGTGGACAGTATAAAGCCGCAGATTCGAATATTCACCTGTATTAATCAGTACCAAAAGCAAGTACAAATCTTGACGAATTGACTAATAATGATATTTTCATAGTTCATCATATTGTATGCATTGAATTTTATATTTTCTGCAATGTAATGACAATTTCATTTCCAATTCTCCGTCTGTCAAAATGCAGTTAACCTCAAATTCAAATGGTACAAAATACGAAAAACAACTCGACAGTGCTTTCTTTGTGCAATGTTCGGGGGCTTCTAATTCTAGCTTTGCTATTGATGAACTTTGAGAGATGTCTCGTTTCAACCAAGCGATGCTAGAATTAGAACCCGCGAACAGTTCGTCTCAAAAAGAAAGCTGAGGAAATAAATATACCCTGTTACTGATTCGGAACTAAAACGAAATTGGCGCCATCTGACACGCTAGTAATCTCTATTATCAAGTAGGCCAAGTGTCGCCAAGTCGATCCCAAACTTCTACAGGTATGAGTGCAAGCACCAGGGTTTTTAGACATCTTAGTAGTGAGATACGTTACGTCAAATGGTGAAGTAACAGAAAGTTTTATTACATTTATAGTAAGTCACAAAGGGAAAGACCTAGCCGCCACAATTTTCATTTTGTTAAACCGATATAATATTCATATAAAAAATGCGAGAGGCCAGTCTTACGATAATGCGTCAAATATGTCTGGTTGTTAGACTGGTCTACAGACGCATATTAAGAAAATAAATCACCTCATTCTTCGGCACTATACAACTTTTTTTCGGCGTCAACTCATCGCTGGGCAATTATGCTCAAATATATTGAAATAGACTAGGAGGAATCGGCGCATGAGTACCGAAAACTATTCCACCTCAATTTTTTTATGCGATCCCCTTCAAATTGCCCTACTGATGATACAAATGCATGTTGCCATGGGGCAACCCCGTGCCATATTGTTTAAACCGAAATTGTTTAAACAATTGCAAGGAATTGCTATTTTTCAACCAGACAATTTTTTTTTATATTCTTTATTAAAATACAAATAAAAAAGGTCCTGACTTTTCACGATAAAATTAATATTTTTAGAGATATGAATTTTTAAAGGTTCAAAAAATCTCATATTTGGGTACTTTTGACCCATAAAAATATATTAAAAAAAAAATCGAAATAATTTTTTTTTTTTAATTCTGTATAAAATAGTCAATAACATTCTTAATAGAGTTACTTGTGAGCGCGCGAAATTGATAATTAAAAAACAGGTATAATCAATGAAATTTTTTTAAATCTCTATTAAGAATGTTATTGACTATTATATAAAGAATTAAAAAAAATTATTTCGATTTTATATATTTTCATGGGTCAAAATACCAAATATGAGATTTGAACTAAAATTCATATCTCTAAAATATTAACTTATCGTAAAAAGTCATAGGACCTTTATTGTATTTTATAAAGAATATAAAAATGTCCGGTGAAAAATAACAATTCCTTGCAATTGTTTAAGCAATTTCGGTTTAAACAATATGGCACGGGGTTGCCCCATGGCAACATGCATTTGTATCATCAGTAGGGCAATTTGAAGAGGATCGTGTAAAAAAATTGAGGTGGAATAGTTTTCGGTACTCATGCGCCGATTCCTCCTAAAACAGGTGATGAATATAAGCAACCCTCGTCATTAATTATGAAAAGAGTGTCCGACACAAGGTGGTGCGCAAGAGCCGATGCGACTAAGGCTTTGTCAAAAGGTTACAAGAGTTTCCAGAAAGCTTCGCAGTCTATTGCTGACGATGAGACTCAGACATCGCAAGCGATTAACGAGGCCAGATGTCTATTAAAGGACTTGGAAAAAAGATCATGCAGTAATGGCAATATTCTGGGCTGCCATACTAGATCGAATTAATGGTGTCAGTATATCTTTACAAAAAACAACTATCAACTATTGAACTTCGAACGGCAGTCGATCTTTTAAAATCGCTTTTAGATTTTTTGCTTTCACAGCGAGAATTATAGACCAGGGTCGATAATTTTTTGAATCCAAAAAAAATAATAGTAGGATGAAACCCATTGGAAAAGGAAGAGAATATAACAAAAATGAAAGGAAAAATAATTTACGGGCGATCTGAGGTCGGAAAGTGGAAGGGGTGAGTTTATGAGGGGTAAAAAACTGTTTATCTCGATTTTCGGCAAAACTACAAGTTCTTATGGAAAAAAATTGTAGGCAATAAAAAGATCTACAACTTTTGTATCTACACTTTTTTCACATAACCTCAAAATCTATGTGAAAATTCAAATAACCAAGTTTTTGGTTTTTTATTTTTATCTTTTACAAAAAAAAATGTTCCACGAAATTTGGTGAAAACTTACCTTTTTAGGTCCCAAACACACTGTAATTTTTTTGATTTAAAATATCTATTTTTTTACCTTATTTTGACTTAATATCGAAAAAGCACCCTAATTTTCAATCGAAAATTCTCCCGTCAAAATATCAGAACAGAGATATTAAAGGAGAGGCGGCGTGCCATTCTCGGCCCTTATCGATCTTGCTGTAATTGAGATATCTTGTGTCCTGAAGCTCGCCAGCCATTGATTGACGAAAAAGAATATGTTCATGTAGAAATAACTAATTAATTAGAGCATTTTCCTTTCTTCTGCGAAAGTGATTTCAAATCAGTGAATTCCGAGTGATATCAAGGTATGTAGGAATGATGTTTTGACCTAAATTTTTTAAACATGTCACGTTCAGATATTTTTAACGAGAACATGAAATATTTCTTCGGAAAGGACATTTGGGCTCATCCATTCACGTTGTTCAGTAAACAGCGATTAGATTTATTCAGGTCAATCCGATAATTGAGTACAGGACCGTACCTTGTTTATTTTTCAAATCAGTTCAGGCGGAATTATAAAAATCACATGTGATATATCACTGACAAGACGGCTTCATTGGGGTTTAAAGAGAGTTTTTCAAATATATGGTATCACCGTATTTGGACATATTTTTGGTGTCAATCACAAGAAGTGTGATATAGTTGAGTACTATATATTTTTCATGAGTTTTTGGATATATATTTGGTATGTTTTTTTATTGGGTGATAATTATCACAGAGCTGTGATTTTGCTTCTGACCTAGGTGATTATATATATAGTGCTTCTCAAAAGTCCCCTCCCCCCCTCTTATTTTTGGAACGATTATACATAAACAAGTGACATTTGGAAACTGAATATTAAAGGTTGTAAACTCTCCTACTAGTGATGATAGATGACGAAATCGTCAAAGATGACGTCACAAGGCCATTGTGACCAATAATTTCAAATGAAACCCTACGGCAAGCGACACCTCTTTTAAAAGGTATCGAAAAAACCTATTCAATGATACTAATTTTGTTTGTGTTTATGGCAGTTTTGATGGCTCATTAGTAAACATTAAAATTGAAATTCCATTCAGTATGATATTAATTACAGATTTAAGAATCAGTATCTACTTAAAGAAATTGCTCGAAGTGACCTCCATTTACTTCCTGGCAGTAAAATATCCTATTTTTAAACTCTTCTCGTACTTTTGCAAATGTGTCTGCGGAAACAGCCTCACATTCTGCAACAATACGTTGTTTCAAAACGTCAATATTGCCAGGTTAAGTGGCGTAAACCTTCGATTTGAGGTACCCCCACAGAAAAAAATCCAAAGGTGTGAGGTCCGGTGATCGAGCTGGCCATTCCGTTGAACCTCGTCGTCCAATCCATCTACCACGATACTCCTCATCCAAATACCGTCTTACTGCACCGTAATAGTGTGGAGGAGCACCATCCTGTTGGAATGTTATTTCCAAATTGCCGAATTCATCTGGATTATCTTCCAGAATTTCGAGGATTAACGGTTCTATTGCGTTTTGCAACAGCTCCAGATAAATTAGTATTTAAAAAAAGAGGCCCAACGATGTGGTTTCCCAGGATACCTGCCCAAACATTCACCCTCTGGGGAAATTGGGTATGTGTTTCACGAAACAGGTGAGGATTTGCGTCACTCCAATACCTCACATTCTGTGTATTTACATTTCCATTTAGATAGAAAGTACTTTCGTCACTAGAACAAATTGTCTGGTTCGTCGTCTGGTTCGTCGTCTGAGAGTTGATGAACCATTTTTAATTTGTATGGATGAAATTTGTCATTTTTTCAACACCCTGTGTACTGTAGTTCGACTGACTTCACAGGTAGATGCAACGTGAGTTGTTGAAGAAGTAGGATTAACTATTACTTCTGCCAGTAAATACATTTTTTTCTCAACAGAAATTTTTGGTCTGCCAGATCGTTTCGCATCATTAATACTACCCGTTGTTTCAAACTTACGAAGAAGCTCCCTTAAATAAGTCCTCGAAATGGGGTGATCGGGAAACCTATCATTAAAATGCGTTCTGCTGTATGAATATTTTGTCCAGTTTCACCAAGAATTAGGATCGCTGCTACTTTATCACCTAAAGCGCGTACCATTTCACTTCTTGAAGCACTTGAACGTTCGGCTCACAACAGTTTAACAAATTATTAAAATGTACAAAAATATTAAAAGTACCAAAAGCTGCTAAAACAGTTAAACGTTCGATCAACAATACACAAATTATTAAATGTACAAAAACTTGGACAATTACAAAAACGTCGAATTAGGGAGACTAACAAAAACGTCAGCTTATTTGACAACTATCCAGAGGCAGAGCTTGAATTTGGAATTTTAGTATTAACTGATTTAATTCATCACAGCTTTGCGTTTTTTAAAAGCGAGTTGCCAAAACTGGCATAAAAACAAACAAAATTAGTATCATTGAATAGGTTTTTTTGATACCTTTTAAAAGAGGTGTCGCTTGCCGTAGGGTTCCATTTAAAATTATTGGTCACAATGGCCTTGTGACGTCATCTTTGACGATTTCGTCATCTATCATCACTAGTAGGGAAGTTTACAACCTTTAATATTCAGTTCCCAAATTTCCTTTTTTTATAATGTTCCAAAAATAAAGGGGGGGGGAAGCACTGTATATATATATATATATATATATATATATATATTTGGCTTGTTTTTTTATATATATATATATACATAAAAACCGGATATAACGACATTGAAGGGACCGTATACTTCGGACGTTATGTCTGATAGTTGTTATAAGCAATATACACAAGTATGTATGTATATAATAATAATAATAATAATAATATACATTTATTGACAGAAAATAATATCTAAATACATTTGGGGAAAGAAAAAAAATAAATGAAACCTGTCAATAGGTTACAAGATTGGTATAAACCATTCTTACTCTTGCACCTCAATAAATAATAAAAATGAAAAAAAAAAAAAAAAAAAAAAAAAAAAAATTTATAGACGTGAAATTAATTATAATAATTATGATGAAGGGTGTTTATTCCATTGTTTTCTCGATGAATATTTCATCAACTACACCATGAGACATTATTAAAAACAATTTTGGAATAAAATCAAATCATGAGATCCACTTCCATACATATAAAAGTATAAACACTAAGGATATTGTTACAATATTAAATCAATAATGGTATAATAATAATGTGAATAATATAGAACGACAATGATAGAGAGAAAAAAAAACATACAGAACAAAAATACAATATAAAGAGAATGAATGAAACTTACAAAAATAATAGGTGATAATTATTATAGTGGAGAACACATATATATTTAATAATGATGTTTATTTGAAAATAGTTTTTGATAGTAGATTTCGCTTGTAACAACTTTTGAAACATACAATGGATTATATTCCATTGGTTCCTTAACTTTTGGTATTGGGATCACAATAGATTTTTTCCACGTACTAGGAAAAACATTTTTTTCCAGGCATAAATTTATAAGATGTAATATGATGGGTAATAATGATGGGCAACAGAGATTCACAAGAAAATTATCAAGATCGTCAATTCCCCTAGACTTACTTTTTATTTGTGACATGAAGGTCAGTAACTCAGCCTCCGTGATCAGATGAAATTCTAATTTTTCTATATTTATTTAGAGCTTTGTCCCTAAGTTTCATCATGAGTTTTATATTGTCGGTTATCCATGGAGTAAATGGCTTGTTAAAGTTTTTTGTGATATATGGAGAGTGAATATCAAATAAGTTAAGAATATGCAAACAAAAGTATTCAATTTTATTGTCAATGTCTTCCATCAAAAACATATGATCCCATGGAATCAAACCCAAATCATATGTGAAATTTTCAATATTAGAATGTCTGAAATTGCGAAACGTTCTTGATACAGGTTTTTTGAGATGTTTCGTTTGCGGTATAATACAATAAACTAAGTAGTGATAATTTTCGTAAATCTGTTGAAGTTACAAGCAAAATCTACAAGTTATTATATTATGTCTGTTTATAGTATGGGGATAGGTTATGAATATGAACTTGTTTTCAAATAACTTTATGTTCAGATGTCCTCGATCGTTTAATTTTCAAAGAGTTGTTCTCGAAAAGAGCCTTTATTTTATCTCTATCCTTCTAAATCGTTGATATCGTAGAGTGTGGGACTCCACATTCCTTTGCAATTTCACTATTTGACTCGCCATTTTCTAATCTCCATATAATATGTGATTTTTCTTCAATATTAAACACTTTCCTATTTCTTTTTTGCGACATAGTAACGCGTAAACACACGATCTAAACCAAAAGTTTTAAAATCAACCTGTAATTCACGCGGTCAACTATCGCACTGAATAAGTCGTAAAACATGCAAGGTCAAATGGCAAAGAGCGGAAAAGAGGTTCTATAGCAAAATATTCCTTCATATTATTAGTATAAAGGTGAAAATTGTTCGTAATGTTTTGTTTTGCTGGAATAGGTAAACGGTTGGTCGTTATAGCCAATGAATAGCCGATGAATATTGATAAAGTTTCGTCGTTTTAAGCGATATGTCGCTGTATCCGATGTCGTTATAGGCGGTATGTGTACTTATTAGTTTATATAGATTCGGCCGGGACCTTGCCATTCGGTTGTTATAACCGATCTGTCGTTATAAACGATGTCGTTATATTCGGTTTTTACTGTATGTACATATTAAATACTTGGAGTTTGGAATTTTTATCATACAGAAGAGCTTTGTGAAGAAGTATTTGACGATTGGTCAAAGATGGTTCTTATAAACTTTCTCTGGATATCATTGAAATTGAAGTAATTTTTATATATCAAATTCTGATTTCATTCTTAGTAAAATATAGTCTTGGCTGACCAAGATCAAAACAATTTATCTTTTCTTTGTATAGAGCAAAAATCAATTTTTATTAAAATCATAAAATTTAATCTTAATTCTTCAATTTCAGTATTGAATATTACTGACAAATCTCAGCACAAGCTGATTTGTATGCTCAATTAATTTCAAGCAATAATCTCTTGATGAGATTACACTCATATGTAACAACTATGTGTTGAAGAGTGCATTGATAAATTCCAAATTTCAAGAAGTTGAATTCTAGTATATCAAATGCTGACACAGGCAATATTGTTTTTCATGTTATATTGCTGAGAACACATTCAATGGACAAGGAGTTGATGCTTGTAACTTCCACCTGATCGGTCTCCCAGCAGCCATAAGTACCCCCCTGATTACGAGCCACACGGCTACGTGAAGTCTAGCTACGAGCTACACAATCCACAATCAGAGGCACATCGTCGTCGATAAAACCGACAGGTTCGGCAAATAAAAACAATATTTCTTTTTTTTTTTAACGAAATAAATTTGTCATACAGCAGATATATGATACATATTTGTCAAATAACTGAAAATTATGTATATTTGTAAATAGACTAAGTTTGGTATTTGTTTTATTGTTGTAGTTTTTTACAGAAGGAAATGTTATTTGATTTGCAATTATCATTGAATAGGAATTTGAATTTTTATCCTAATTTAACAAAAAAACTCTGGCGCATATTCAAATTCACAATTTCTAAAACATTTGCTTGAAACATAAATAAATTTGAAACTAGCAAGGCGATCCAAAGAACTCCACACCGCTCTTCACTGAATAGTCTGGGCATTCTATTACAATAATTAACTTGTTTAACATTACAAATGTAATGATAGCATTGCAAATATATAGAAGTCTGATGATAACAAACGCTACGGGTGAACGTAACTTTTCAAAATGAAAACTAATAAAAAACTGTCTTCGTTCATCAATGTCTCAGAACCGTTTAAATTCATTGGCGATGATGGCGATTGAAAATGATATATTGGAAAAGGTCAAGTTTCAAGATGTTTTAAACGATTTTGTATCTAAAAAAGTTAGAAGAGTTAATATTCAAACATATTGTACTTTACAAAATTATTTTCGTTTTAAAAACACCAACCACTCGAAATTGTATTGTATTTTATTGATGTATTTAATAAAAAAATACGAATACTTTCCTTTCATTTGTTTTATTGTTTAATAATAGCAGAAAATATAATTCCCTCCCAGCCAGATTCGGAAAATGTTCCTCTCACATTTCTCAATGGTACACTAAAACCATATGAATCCTTATTCCTTACACCACTAGAAGTGCGAGAGGCTATAAAAATTCTGAAAAATTCACCCTATTTGGACTATTATGAGTAACCAACCTATTCAATTCATGTTTCACGTCCGGTAGATTTCGCGAATACCTCAAAATTTTCAAAATAATCCCGATTTCCAAAAAAGGGAACTCAAAATTGGTCGACAATTACCGACAAATCTCAATTGTCCCAATACTGGGAAAAATCCTCGAAATTCTCCTAAAAAACAGACTCGCCGCCTATTGTTCGGCTAAACAACTACTGGACGATGCACAATTTGGCTTTCGCTCTAGAACTTCTACAGTTGACGCTCTATTGAAGGTGGTCAGAGGCATAGTGGATGGCCTTGAGAAAAAGGAACACGTTGCTATCACTCTGTGCGACCTCTCCAAGGCCTCAACTGTGTCTCCTACGACATTCTTCTAGAAAAAATGTGTGACTGTTGGATGTAAACTGTTTGATGTAATTTTCGAGCAAATAATAATTTTTCGCAACATTTCTTGAATTAATTTCATAAATCTCATATTCTTTATTTTCGCCATTAAATGTGTAAAAAACATTAAAACCAAAATAACTATAACCAAATTCACAACAAAACATCGTAACATTCATCGATTTATCTCAATAATCTTATAAAGAACATTCATCATTCAGTAAGCCGTCCTTCCGGTTCTATACAAATTATAGTTCTTTCATTCACAGACTTTGTGGAATTTTTAATAAATAGGGGATTTATATTAGCACAACACTCCCAAATGGTATTCTCTAAATGTTCTTTGTTTGCAAATGGTCTGTGCTTATACACTTTCTGTTTCAGATAACCCCATAGAAAAAAGTCCATTGGAGATAAGCCTGGTGATCTTGGTGGCCAATAATCTTCCTAATCTCGTCCTATCACTTTGCCCCTAAACATCTGACTGAGACACTGTTTCACTTCTACCTTTAGGTGGATCGGTGCCTCGTCAAGCTGATACCACAAATTTCGTCAGAGGCAGATTATCCAAAACTTCAGACAACTGATTCATAATGAAATTTCTGTACATGTCTGCATTCAAATTTTCTCGAAAAAAATATGGTCCAATTATTTGGTTATGTAATAAACCACAACACACATTTGTCTTGAATGAATATTGGTCACGGCATTCTATTACAAAATTTGGATTATTGTTGGACCACCAGCGACAATTTTGGGAACTAACTGTTCTGTTCGACGTGAAAGTTGCCTCGTCTGTCCATAAAATCCTGTAGGGAAATGTGATATCATTTTCTCTTTCACCTCGGAACCAAAATGAAAATCCTGCTCGAGTATCGAAATCTCTTTCTTTAAGAGTGTGTATACCTTATTGGATTATGTGGTTTCTTGAAACGATTGTCCACAGAGCCAGTTTCTTTGAATGTTTTCAATATCCTTCACACAGTATATTTCTTCCTGGATGCCGGTGATTGAAAATACAAGCATCATCTGGATATGGCACATTCTCACCACTTAAAAGAACGATTTCCACTTTGTCTTGTGTGGATAACATTGTACATAAAACTTATTTGTGAATTATAAATGTAGGAAAATCTGTACACAAAACAACTCGATTTATTAAACGCAATTATTTGACATAAACTAAAAATTTGTTTCAAAAGCCTACTAAGAGAAAATTTTATTTTGATTCGATCAATTGTTCTATTTTCTTCCCGAGATGTTGCATTAGTCTTGTATTGTTTAAAATCACGAAATTTTATATAATGTTTAGTACAAATCGCCAGAACGAAAGTCTTTTGAATAGTTATGAAACTGTAGGTCATTCTTTAGTTTACAGAAAAGTATGATATTTCGGGTTTGTTTGTAACTGAATTATTGGTCAGAAAAATAATCAAACTGGATAAAAATCTATTAAAAAAAAATAAGGGTGTAATAAAACTGAAGAGAAATTCGTTTATTCGATTACTGACATATTAACGTCCGAATCAGTTTCACAATGAAATGAAAAAACTACATGAACTTTGCAACAACAAAGACGAATTTCTGGAGGTGCATTTATTTTTTTTTCTGGTAACAGGCCAATGTGGGTATTTTCTGGGCAAGATATGATATTGAAGTCTCGTATTCATCAAAATTATGAAATTTGATTCATTTTTCGTTCGAATCAGTAGAGCGAAAGATTAGAAAAATTAAAAAAATTGGAAAAAGCCGAAGTGACAGTGGAGGAAAGGTATAAAATTGGAAACTGAGCAAATTTTTTCCTTGGCATTTTTCGAAATTTCTAAAAAAAATTGATTTTTTGAGGATTTTTCAAAAAATGTCAAATTTTACAGGCTTAGAGTAGCACATGACAAAAGGAAAGGGGCTGTTTTTCACTCATTTTCCAAGCACAAACTAACTGCGAAGTCAAATTTTCATTATATCTATTAATAAAAAAAGTTCCATATGTTGCGTACTTTATGTGTGACACTGTATATATATATATATATATATATATATATATATTTCAAATTTTTTTATTTTGTTTTAATTATTATAGGTATATATTTTTTTTGCTCAGTGATAATATTCATATTAATTCCGTCCGAGAGCAATTCAAAGCATCGAGAACACAAAGCAAGGTGGAATAAACTGTAGTAATATGTTTCGGAATTGTTTGGCCCGTATTTTTGGCTCTACTTATTTACTGTTAAAATCATCCATGTGCTTTACTTTATTACAATTTAGCATTCCAATTTCTAAATCTAATAAGTTTTATACATTTTTGTAATCACCTTTTAAACCTTGTGTGATACCTTATTTGGTAGGTTTGGAAAAGAAAAAGTGTGCTCAAAATCTGCCATTTTGATTTTTTCGACGTCGTCCATCCAAGGACATAAGTTATATAAAAATGATAAAAAATATAAAGAACCCGACTATCCATCACATTTATAGCCTAAACGAACATCTGAGACAAGATTTTATTAATAATTACTCGCAAAATTATCGAGTTAATGCAACAGCTAGTAATATATATATATATATATATATATATATATATATATATATATATATATATATATATATATATATATATATATATATATATATATATATATATATATATATATATATTCAAAACTAGGGTTTATCCAAGCTTTCGGAAATGTTTATTTCCATCATCAGGGAAACACTTTGTTGAGGTAAACATATTTATCTAACAGTGATACAGAATAAAAAACGTAGGTCAAGGAATAAAATGAAGTTCAAAGTTAATACAGACACATTAACAATGTTTTAAATTATATAAATATGAAGGTGTACTCTATGTGGTGTGACAAGTGAAACTGACAGGAATTATTCCTAACTATTACAACATTTTTGGAAACAAGAATATATACTCTCGTACAAATAAAAAATATGTCGGCGAATTACAATTGCAAGAATTTCAAAATTCTTGTTGACGGCTGATATGCAATCTTAGAAGATACGATCATGCTACCACTGTTTGAATATATTTTCCTGAACATCAGTTAGTAAAAAGTCCAATCCCCTGTAGATGAATGAATTGAGAAGTTTTTCTCCTGTAGTTGGAAAATTTAAAAATAAGATTTTGTAGCAATAATATAAACTAAAAAGTTAAAAATAAAATTATAGTTAAAAAAACGGAAAAAAAACACGCATTTGTTGCAATATGGACTGAAAAGTAAACATTAATAATAATGAAATCATTAACTTGTAAAAAAAAGCATTGGGTGCTCTCTACCAACTTTTCATAATGAATTTACCACGAATAGTTAGCGATAATTTTCTAAGATATTTGATATCAAGCACCCAGCAAACATGTTACGCGTGGGCCTCTAGAGGCACTTTGAATACCTCCGACAGACAACATAACCAGGCCATAATCATGATACGTCGTCGGCCCGGCTAGCCCGTGTCGCGACGGCCATGAGTAGGCCTCCAGACTACCACCCGCTTTATTACATAGCGGGACTTCAGCGGATAGACAGAGTTAAGATGAACTGATATTTCATGGTACAGATTATGGTGCGATTGGGTCAACCGCGTCATTTCACTGTTGGGATTTCATCAATGATCTATGCAAATATACAGGGGCATCCAATTCAAAATACAGTACATGAAAGTATTGAGTATTTCGGAAGGCAATGAGCATAAAGACTACCACCCGCTTTATTACATAGCGAGACTTCAGCGGATAGACAGAGTTAAGATGAACTGATATTTCATGGTACAGATTATGGTGCGATTGCGGGTATCCTACTAATCAACCGCGTCATTTCACTGTTGGGATTTCATCAATGATCTATGCAAATATACAGGGGCGTCCAATTCAAAATACAGTACATGAAAGTATTGAGTATCTTGGAAGGCGATGAGCATAAAGACGGTTTCAATGAAAACAAAATGGCCCATATAAGCGCCTAGCATTATATATTCGAAAACAGTGAAACTTCATTGGAGATAGGTCATTATTGTACACAATAAATTCACCAAACATTCAGAATCGACTGATTCATGGACTAGATATATACAATTCACTGTTTTCACTCTCTGAAGCCACTAATTGTAGAGGATTTCTGAAACTATAGAGCCAGATTGTTCCTATTTACCTAAACAGACAACTTTTTTATTGTATCCCAAATGGTTTCCAAAATACTCATCCATATTTCCCAGATATTGCATTTTCCCCTTTTCTAAAATACCTAGAAAGTTCAGCAACAAATTTAGAAATCGAAAAAATGTTTAATGTTTTTCATAATTCAAAATTGAAAACCCCAATGTTTTTCATTACATTCAAAAACGTACTCCTAGCGCTTCTGATGGACGTATGCATCGTTACTTCACCCAGTTCAAATTTTTACCGCTAGTTGCTTCGAACTGTCAACTATAATTTCATCTTTCTTCGTTTATATGTTTACTAATATTTTTATCAATTGAGTATTTTCAATTGTTACTGAAACATCACATAAAAGTGAGGTAGAATTTATGTTTGGTTATAAGAAATAGTATTGTCTATCAATATTCCTGAAACAACCACAATCGGCGCTAGTGTTTGGAGGAAGTTATTCAACTGAAGGTCAAATCAAGTTTGAATTGAGGAGCACCTTTAATTTTGAAAATTTCGACAAAATTTCGGGATAGAGAAATTATTTTCACAAAATGTATTTTTTTAGCACTGAACTGATGCAAATAAAAAATAAAACGATAATTAAAAAATATTAGTAAAATATATAAAGGAAGAAAGGAGAGATTATAGATGACAGTTCGAAGCAACTAGAGGTAAAAGTTTGAACTGTGTAAACGATGCATACGTCCATCAGAGGCGCTAGGAGTACGTTTTTGAATGTGCTGAAAAAATTGGCGTTTTCAATTTCGAATTATGAAAAACATTAAATATTTTTTCGATTCCCAAGTTTGTTGTTGTTTGTTATTCATATATTTTATAGTATACCTGACACAGTAAATTATTTATCATTGGGTTTAAATATTGGCGGCCAAAATTCACCACAAATATCATTAACAATGTGAATGAAACAATGCACAAACCTTCGGTAATGAAAACTATTTATAAAAAATTACAAGTACCTTTCTAAAAAACCATTTCCCCCAATCTTCCAGAAAAACAAATATTAAAAAACACCATGAATGTAATAAATGTATAATCACCAACAAAAAATAAAATATATGAATGCACTTTAGCCTTAACAGAGAATCATTCAATCAACTTTAATTTGTCCCATGGGCTTCAAATCTTCTGCCACCTGGAAATCACACCCTGTTGACATCAAGACATCCTCAACCCCCACCCCCTCGGCAATCTCAATAAGGGTGAGGCCATTTTCAGGATGAACGTCGAAAACAGCTTTTTCGGTGATGATCATGTTGACACATTGTTTTCCTGTTAACGGCAAGTCGCAGTTCGCAAGAATTTTGTGGCTACCGTCTTTAGCGGAATGTTCCATACAAACGACGACTTTCGTGCCTGGTGCTGCTACGAGATCCATGGCTCCTCCCATACCTTTCACTAGTTTTCCCTAAAGCAACAGACACATCAGATATCAGGTGGTGATTTCAGCATCAGTTAAAGTAGTTTTGATAGTAAAAAAAAAGAAGTTTTTTATTTTCATATAGTAGTAGTTTTACACAGTAGTAACATGTAACACACGATTTTCTTAGAAGAATGTGTGTGTGCTACGTCTAACAATCAACTAGATTTACAATAAATGTTAAGTAATTGTTAGCAAACAAGTTAGGAAATGGTAATAAAAATAAATTATTTTAGTATTGGTACTGGTTCATATCGATACCAACTCATCCTAAATTACCAATGAAATGATACGGATAAATGAAATAGTTGTTTATATTACATTAAGAGGTCATAGATCAACTTGTGGTAATAACACAAGTGTAATAATATATTCTAGTGTGTGTGATAATATATTCTAGCATCTGTGTAAAGTACAATAACTCACATACTTTCTTTCTCATCAAAGTTGTTTGTGTGGACCTAAATTAATTTATTTACTATATCCACCCAACGATTCTTTTGTTAAGTGACTTTTTTGCCCCAATTCATTAAATAGCTTTTTCGGGAAATCATATAATCTCATATTGTGGCTATTGAACTCGCATATTCATGGTTGGTGAAGAAGATTTCCATAAAACTTTGGTACTAAGTATAAGGACAAGGACAGACATCATACGTTCTACTAATTCAAGGAATTTCGAAAAAATTAAAAAATAATTGATAAACAAACTTTTTAAAGACAAGCATTTATTCGAAGGCACTAAAAAGTAAAAAATAATTGTTTTGGATGTGTGACGTAGGTTATTCCGTGAGTTATAGATTCAAAAGCTTGTTGCGCAAAGTTTTCAGTTCGAAGACAAAAGCGACAAGCTTTTGAATCTATAACTCACGAATAACCTACGTCACACATCCAAAGCAATTATTTTTTACTTTTAGTGCATTTGAATAAAAGCTTGTCTTCAAAAAGTGTTTTTATTATTTATTTCATTTTGTGCTTTTTAGTACTTAAGTACGCCTTAAGCTTTACATTTTTGTTAAAGCATCGATATTATGAGGCTTTTTTTCCTGTAAGTTCTGAGCTATCTAATCTTTCAATGGGGAGACCATCTAAAGATTAACTCATCCGTCATCTTGGAGTTGCCATCTCCCAATTTATGAATTTTAACTAAAAATCAATAATCTTCGACTAAATTCATAATATCTCCAACTCCAAAAACCCCGACATTCCAATTTTGAATCGAATGATTATAATTACAAAACTCGTCCGTCATCTTGAATTTGTGAATTTTGACAGAAGATTCATAATCTCCGACTCCGAAAACCCCCACATACAAATTTTGAATAGAATCGGACCATAATCACAATACTCCTCCGCCATTTTGGAGCCGCCATATTAAATTTATGAATTTTGACAAAAAATTCATAATTTCCGACCCCGGAAACCCCACATACCAATTTTGAATCACACAACCCTATCAGAGCATAAAAGATTGCTTGTTTGAGACTGTATAATAGAATTTTGTCCCTGATTTATCAGTGATGCTGATTGCACAAAACTACCTTCTCGGCATACATTCGAATTTGAATTGTTCAACCTCTCCATTACCGACGTATCATTGGTGAGAATTACCATTTTCGGAGTCCTCTTTGTTCAAATTTATTTCCGAATTATTATGAGTCACACCAGTAGTACCTTCAATGATTTGGTTAATGTGTCGTCTCCAGGTTCTGTTCAATTCAGGAATATATATGATGTATGATCGAGGACCAATAACTTTTTTTATTATACCTTTTATCCATGAAATTTTATTCGGATTCCTATAATCTTTCACTCCTACATGATCATTGACTTGAAGTTTTTTATTCCTTCGACCTTCATAATATTTCTTTTGATTACTCTGAGTTCTACGTACTTTTTCAAATAATAATCCAGAATTATTATTAAATTTATCTAAACCTTTTTCATCATTATCTAAATCCGGTTTCATCATATCAAAAACACTAATTTTTCTACAAACATCAAATCAGATGGTGTCACCCCAGTTGTGCAATGAGGTGTTATTTGCTAAGTTGACAAATTTTTTTTAAGGATCTGATTTAAATTATTCATATTTCCTTTCTCCAGAGTTTTTTTAAGATTATTTTTTAGTCTTCACTGCATTTTTAGCAACTCCATTAGAAGCTGGATGGTATCCCGGTGAGTTAATAAAAGTAATACCTTTCATTTTCAAAAAATTCGTAAATTCGAATGACTTAAAATATTGGGCATTATCAGATACTAGTACTTTAGGTAACCCAAACCTAGCAAATTTATTTCTTAGAGCATTTACCGTTGTTTCTGAAGTCATTGATGAAGTAACGATTGCCTCAATCCATTTCGTAGGTGTGTTCACAACTAGGAAATATTTTCCTTTGAAAGGACCCATGAAATCAATATGAAGACGATGCCAAGGATTCTTTGGATAGTCCCAGGTCATCAATATATGTTGATTGGATGAATTTCATGCTTCCATACAATTTTCACAAGATTTTATCATTATTGATTTGAGGCCACCATACAAAAGAACGAGCTAAACTCTTGGTTTTTAACAATTCCTAGATGAGAAGAGTGTAACTGTGCTAAAACTTTCCTCTGTAGTTTTTCTGGTATGACTATTTTATAACCCAACATAAGACATCCTTTTTCGAAATATAACTGATTTTTGAAATTTTCAAAAGATTTGCTATTTTGATCAACTTTATTTGGCCATCCAAACTCTATATAATGACCAATTTTTTTCAACTGTTCATCTAGTTGCGTTTCTTTTGATATTTCCCGCCAATCAACTGGTAAACTTTCATTATCAGTAACATAATTGAAATAAGAGCCACACAATTCTTCTTCCAAAGGAACATCCAAAAGAAGCCTCGAGAAACAATCTGCATTATTGTCCTTCGTATTAACATATTTAATTTCATATGTGAAAGATGATAAAAATATTGCCCATCTTTGAAGACGATTCGCTATTAATTACGGAATTTCCTTCTTAGGTGAGAACAATGCAGTCAATGGTTTGTGATCTGTTGCCAAAATGAATTTTTGGCCATAAAGATATTGTGAAAATATCTTAATAATAATAATAATAAATAGGTTTATTCACGAATTTATACAAATAAAATTTAAAAATACACAGTAGTAGTATAGATACGATTGATGAATAAACAGGGACAAATCACTGAAGCAGTCATTACGCTGCTTGTGCGTGACATTCAAAACTAAAATATACAATATAAGACTAAAAATAAAAAACTAAAGAATAGGATATGATGATGATGGTGCAAAGGTAGACAAGTTCGTGTTTTTGGCGTCATATTCGGTAGGTATGTTGTCACTTTCGGTATTTTTGTAGTCACAATCGTGTATTTGGGCCATATTCGGTAAGAATATTGTGACATTATTTTATTTTTTCATCTCAATAGATTATGAAAAAAACCACGTTCATTTTCCATAATCCATAACTTAAGTTTACTTTTATGCTGCCTACAGATAATTTCAAAGGCAATTTAGGGTTGAAATGGATTCATATTTTAGCTGATGATAACATTTGTTTTATCTTATTGAAAGATATATTGCATTCTTCCGACCATTCGAAAGAGTCATTTTTCTTCAATAAATTGTAAAGAGGATGCAAATGTGTTGAACAGTTATCTAAAAATGTATGATAATAATTGACTAATTCAAGAAAAGATTGCAATTTTTGTTTATTATTTGGTATTGGAGCCTCTGTGATTGCCCGAATTTTATCAGGACAAGTTTGCAACCCCGTTTTGTCAACTATATAACCCAAATACTTTACTGACTTTCTAAAAAACTCACATTTGTCCATTGCTACTGTCAAACTGGAGTTAAATACCCTCTTCTGTCATTCGCTTCAACTCTGATTCTACTTTGTCTTTCAGTGCGAAAGGTAATGTTCTAGCCTTGAAATTTTTTGGAATTATATAATTTTATATTGTGAGGTGTGCCTTCTTTCCCTTGAAACAGCCAATATTATTGGAAAAAACTTTACAATATTGCCTTTTTAGGCTATCAATAATATTTTGTACATCTGAATTGGATCCTTTCTGATCATCCAATTTATTGACTTATAAATTAAATAATTTAAAAAAATCCCTATATAATAAAGGAGGAATTTTGTACAACATATAAAATTATATTGTGCTTTTTACCTCTATATGTTATTGGTGCAGTAATATAACCTACTGGATTGATTCGTGAACCTGTATAACTCACTAATGTTTTATTAGTATCAAATAATTTGAATGGTTTTAGAAAATTATTTTTGAAATTATCAGGAATTAACGATATTGAGGCTCCCGTGTCCAATTCAAATTCGAACTCTAAATAATTTAAGTATAGCTTCTTTGTGAAAAGAAGCACATTTTTCAGAAAAATCGGTATTTATAACATAAATGCTGTTTTCCTCCTCATCCTCCAAGTAATTGTATTTAATTTTCCTCTTCTCACAAACGGTTGCAATATGACCTTTTTGTTGACAAATATAGCACAATGCAAACTTAAACTTGTGTTGATTTTTTGATGATTTTTCATTCCACAGATAGTGCAACTGGAAGTCTCTCGTCCATCCTCACAATTCTTGGCTCCTCCTCTTGTGATCTGTCTTCGGTCCGTTGCCAATTTAGATGACTGTGTTTACTCTGATTGATATTCATATCTGCACTAGAATTCCTAGCTTGACTGTAGAACAAATCTTCTTTTGGTAATAATCCTCTTCTATTTATTCTTACTTCATGACTGCAAGCAATTCCGATAATTTTTTCTAATGCAATATCCGTTTTCTCTTCAAAAAGTCTTTCCTTGATTTTAGCCTCATTGAAACCAATAACGAATCGATCTGTCAAAAGAATTTGAAGTTCTGATTTGAAATCACATTTTAGTACTAAATCACTTTCAGTACTCAAATCTGGTTTGAAATGGGCATCCAATAAACTGATCAGTTCCTCAAAATACTTTTCTTCTGAAGAATTAGGAATACACAAATTCTCAAGCAGTTTATAAGATTCCTCCTCACAACATATTAGTAGAATCGACTTCTTTTTCTCTTCATCTTCAATATTGTCTGCCGTGAAGCACTGTTTCAGTCCCGTTGAGAATATTTTCCAATCTAATTCTCTGTATTTGAAAGGTCCGGTAAAGGTCAAGAAAATGAGATCACCCAGTATCTTCACGAAATTTTCACAGGCGCTTCAGAAGTCGACAAAAACAGTATGCCAATTGAAAATTTAGCGCGGAAAAGATAATTTTAGGGGATATGGGTCCAAAAGGAGAGGTTATGGAATCCACTTTTGGAAACTGTAAACTGATTTAAAGAATAACTTTTTACACTAAAATAGTAACTGTACACTCATTTAACGTTTAAGTAATATTAAAATCAATGAATGTTCGATAAAGTCATGAAAAAACTCCGATTACATCTCACATAATTTTTCATATCATTCAAAGATCAAATATTGGTGGTTGCATTGACCTTGGAGTTTTATGGACATGCCATAACTCGTTAAAAACACTTCAGCAATCAAAATTTAAGCGTAAAAAAATATATTTTGGGAATTATGGCTTTTTAAATAAAAAAAAAGTGTGGTTTCGCTTCTTCAATATTAGAATGTATAGGCTTCATAAAGTTAATTGGCTTGCATTCAACTTGGATAGCAATGGTAGCCAGGTTAGGTTAAGTTGTGTTCCTTCTTTTTACGTAACAAATTGATTGTAGCGAAGCGTCGCTTTGTAAGGTTGATTAGCATGCTTTCAACATGGATAACAAGGTTAGTCAAGGTAGGTTAGGTTGTGTTCCTTCTTTTTACGTAAGAAATTGGTTGGATCGAAATGTTCACAAGCGGAGCGAAGCGTCTTGTAAGGTTGATTAGTTTGCATTCAGCTTGGATAGCAAGGTTGCCAAGTTAGGTTAGGTTGTGTTCCTTCTTTTTACGTAAGAAAGTGATTGGATGTTTTGTCGTATGTGTCTCGGCCGGGCATACGAGAAAACATCCCAGCCAAATGCGTTTCTTGGTCCGGTTTACAATTACTTCAAACAAAATAATCTGATGTCACATTATTTCAATAGGTTTGGTAACTTTCTAAATGCAGCACATACTTCATGCCTAATTTTCAAAAGCTAGGAAGACAACATGTTGAATAATACTTCATCTGATTCTTTTTTAGAGCCAACAAAAAAGACACTGACGTCACTGTGATTTTACTAAACATTCAGTCGGTGAGAAACAAGGTAGATGAATTGAATTTACTATTAGATAACTATAAATATCCGGATTTAATACTTCTCACTGAACATTGGTTGAAACCGGAAGAACCTCTATATGTGCCTCATTATAAGTTAATTTCAAAGTATAGTCGCATAAGATCTACTCATGGAGGAACTTCAGCCTTAGTGAACGAAGAACTAGTATGTAGTTTCATCAATGTTGATAGATTTAATCAATTACTAGTGGAGAGAGAGTTTGAATTTTCTATAATTCACTGCCCAGAAATGAATCTTTTTGTATTGTGTTTCTACAGGCCTCCCACATGTGACATTAGTATCTTTTTAGAGAGGATGGAAGTTCCCTTATACCTAATACCCATTAATGCTAATATAATTCTAGCAGGGGATTTAAATATCAACTATCTAGAAAAAACATCCTCAAATACACAACTATTATCAACCCTGCTAGACTCCTTCAACTTATGCATGCATGTAGATTCACCAACAAGAATCTCAAACTCCTCCGCCACAATCATTGATTATATTTGTACAAATGTAAATAGTACTAGTTGTTCTGTTGTAAATTCTGGTCTATCTGACCATGAGGCCATTTTTTGTAAGATACCATTAAAAAAAAAATCTCAAAAATCCTCCACGTAAAGGTAGAATCCTCAGTAAAAGTAATTTTAATAGGTTCTCACAACTCTGTGCAGATGCAGATTGGTGTAGCATTTTGTTAAGTGACGATCCCCT
This sequence comes from Gonioctena quinquepunctata, assembly GCA_018342105.1. Taxonomy (NCBI): domain Eukaryota; kingdom Metazoa; phylum Arthropoda; class Insecta; order Coleoptera; family Chrysomelidae; genus Gonioctena; species Gonioctena quinquepunctata. The sequence goes on from JAFIRS010000167.1 coordinate 669,002, forward strand.
GGACGAATTTCATAAACTAGTAAAGACAATCTTCAACAGGACATTCCCCATTCGAATTTTGAAAGAGAAACAAAATAAACCGTGGATAACCAAAGGACTTAGAACCTCAGCCAAAAACATGCGTGCGCTTCATCAAATTAGAAAACATGTCACCAATGACAACGTATATTTCACTAATTACTTTAACAGATACAGAAACATTTACAGGACAGTTATTAAAGAAGCAAAAAACACATACTATTCAAGCAGAATAGCTCAATCTGCAGATAATCAAAGGGAAACATGGGCCATTATCAATGAACTAAGAGGAAAACCTAAAGCAAACCCACCGAAAACAAACTTGAGCTCTGACGAACTGAACTCCTTCTATTGTTCAGTGGCAGCAAAACTATCTGAGAATATTACTGTGAAAACTGATCCAATAATATACTTAAAAAAAATATCTGTTCAAGATTCTTTCTTTTTTGAACCCACGGACATTCAGGAAATCAAATTAATTTTCAGAGAAATAAAAAACAAAGTTTCTTCTGGGTGGGATGATCTTTCTCTCAGAATAATTGATAAATTGCCGGATGGTGCAATACAAATTTTGGCAGAGGCAATTAACATTTCATTCTCCCAAGGATCATTTTCTGCCTGTTGAAAAATTGCCACAGTAATTCCACTATATAAAGGCGGAGATCATGATGTCCCTGCCAATTTTAGACCGATATCCCTGTTACCAATCCTATCAAAAATAATAGAAAAACTGGTAAAAATAAGGGTATCATCCTTCCTGATCAAGGTTAACATACTAAGTTCCAATCAGTTTGGCTTCCAAGCCTCAAAAAGCACAAATGATGCAATTTTTTCCTTTCTAGAAAATCTTTACCTTAATCTGAATGATAGAGAGGCAGCTGCGGCAGTTTTTTGTGACTTATCTAAGGCGTTTAACTGCGTAAATCACAGAATACTGCTGAAAAAACTTGAAATATATGGATTCAGAGGCAATGCATTGTCTTGGTTTAGATCTTACTTAACTGAACGTCGCCAAAATGTCTCACTTAATGGAATTGAATCCAATGAATGTGCTGTCAACTCTGGTGTCCCACAGGGCTCGGTTCTGGGACCTCTGTTATTCTTGTTGTATGTCAACGATCTGAATCAGTTGGACATCCAGGGTAAATTAACAATGTTTGCGGATGACATCACTATCCTATGGCATGATAAATCAATTACCGATCTATTCGATCACATCAGTGTGGATGTAATATGGGTGAAAGAGTGGTGCGATGCAAATCTCCTATCATTCAATGTCAACAAAACGAACATCGTATCATTCAGATGTAACATCAGGGAGGTTTCATTAGATGATGGAATAATTAGCAATGCTGCGGAAAATAAGTTTTTGGGATTACTTATTGATGAAAAGTAAAGATTCGAAAGCCACATCAACAAGTTGTGCAAAAGATTAGCATCGGGTTGCTTTGCCGTACGTAGTGTTTCTCACGAACTGGATATTGCTAATGCTAGGAAGGTTTATTTTTCATTAGTAGAGTCACATCTACGGTATGGCATATGCTTTTGGGGTATATGTTCGCATCAACTGTTTGAAAGGGTCTTTACCCTCCAAAAAAGAGCCATTAGATGTTTATGTAAAGCTAAATGCCGCGGATTCATGTAGACCATTGTTTTTAGAGCAAAGGATTTTAACACTGGCAGGTCTTTTCATTTTAGAGACAGTATGTCTAATTCACAAGAAATACAGAAATGAAATAAACAACTCTTCAGTATATAATACACGTTTAAGACACCATATTGCTCTACCCGTCCTTACGTCAGCTCTTACTCAAAATTCCCTTATTTACAAGAGCAAAAAATTATTTAATCACCTACCCAGCAATTTAAAAGAAATACAAAATATATTTAGATTCCGAAAAGAAGTGAAAGAGTTCTTGGTTGTGAGGGCCTATTATACTACAGAGGAATTTTACGAAGATCAATTTAACTTAGACTGTAATTAATGTGATCAAGTAAGATGCAACCTTTTAGATTTTCCATTTTATTTTTGAATCATTAGTTAAATTCGATCCTAATCTTTTATTTGCATTATTTATTTACTATCTTGTGTATTGTCAAAAAACTGTTGTTAACGTTTGTGTGTATATTGGCACTATCAACTTTTTGCCTTTTTACCTTTTACCTTTTAAATTTAGGATTCCAGACTTTGTCAATGAGATGTATCTATCTTCGGACAATAAAGTATATTTGATGATTGATATTAGATACTCCCAAAAAGTGTGGTGATATATTCTTTGCATTTTAAACTTCTATTGATACATATATATCCATCAGAACTATCAGATCGTCTATTCATGCTGTAATAGTTATTATTTATATGCTCAATATGTATGTCACGTTTAATTTCAGTACTTTTTTCCTTTTGGAGACAGGCAACGTCGCATATCAATAAACTTCAAGATCCAGGAGATTCGGATAAACATAACACAATCACCAACGTTTAATTTTTGACATTTCTTCTGTATAATTTATGAAAATTAATCCGAGTGTTTTTATTACTTTATCGAAATTTTAATGTTACTAAAACTTTAAATGAGTATGTAGTTACTATTTCAGAGTAAAAATAAATTGTTTATATCAGTTTACAATTTCCAAACGTGATATCCCATAACCTCTCTTTATAAGATAAGATAAGATTTTTATTGACCTTCAAAGTTTACAAGATGTTTATGAGACAAGTTCACAACATGATTGTGTAGGTACGTCAAAACTATAGCTAAAAGAGAAAAGAGAATAATACTAGCACCCAAAATACATTTGTATATAGTGTATAGAAAATAAAATATTTTATGTAAGCTAGCACATTATATCCATATTGTATATATAAAAAGAAAAAAAAGAGCATGTATATTTCAACTAAACTAAACTATGAAGTAAGCTGATAGAACAGGCATATTATATCCATTCATGAGAAAAACCATCTTCGATATTATAGAGTGGGTGTACAAGCAGCGATTTTTTCAAATAGTGTTTAAATTTTTTAGTAGAGTAGGTCTTCCAATCCACTGGAATACGGTTATACAATTTGATTGGCAAATATTCTGTCTGCTTCATTGTTTTGGTGAAGTTCACTCGAGGCAGTCTATATAGATCTTCTTTGTTTCGTGTATTGTCTGGTGGGTTTCAAGCCCTGTAATATTCTCATTTTTGTTTTTATGTATCCATAGGATCGCTTCTATGATATATGTATATATATATATATATATATATATATATATATATATATACAGAGTGGGCCATTGAAAACGAAACAGCGGCTCTGTAGGTCGGCAGAACCGAATTATATAAAAATGCTCGGACACGTCAACTACATTTTCGAGGGGGACATCATTCACGATGAAATTCACCCGAAATACATTCCATCCCTCAGAGCTGTGACTGCCACCCCTAAATTTTTAAATGGCAACATATGGCAAGTAAAACCTCATTTGAAAAGTATTTTCCTTCTTAATATCAAACAATAAAAATAAATCAATTCTATCAATTCATTTTCGAGATATAGGAACTTGAAGTTGGGAAATCACTTTTTATTCACTCAATCAATAAAAACAATATCTGATAAAGCAACTGTCGCAATAATTATTATTGTTAATGAACTAAATGTTCAAACTGTCTACCACCCATTTCCATACAATAGTACAAGTTCTATTCAAAACGAGACTTCACATTTCGTAGCATTTCTGGCGTTATTTGACGGCATTCTTCAATAATTCTCCTTCGTAAATCTTCCAGAGATTCTGGTTCGGTTGCAAAGATTTTGTTTTTCAAGTGACCCCACAGGAGTGGGGTTAAATCTGGAGATCTGGCTGGCCACTCTATAGAGCCTCTTCTTACAATCCAACTTCCAGGAAACATTCTATCCAAAAACGCCCTAACAGGCTGTGCATAATGTGGAGGTGCCCCGTCTTGTTGAAATATCAAGTGGTCTTCATGGTAACGATCGTCATTTTCAATTATGTCTACTAATTGTGGATAAACAAATTCATTCAATAATTCCAAATAAAATTCTCCTGTCAGGTTACCGTCGAGAAATACTGGTCCAATCAAACGGTCCCCAAAAATACCGGCCCAGACATTGAGTTTTTGGGGAGTTTGAGTATGGACTTCGTGGAAAACATGTGGATTGGCATCTGACCAATAACGACAATTATGACGATTCACAGTCGAATTCAAAAAGAATGTAGACTTATCAGAAAAGCAGATGTTGAAAAGGAAATTCTCATCAGCATCTATTCTCGTAGTCATAATTTCATAAAATTCCTGTCGTCTATCAAAATCATCTTCATTCAATTGGTGTACCAAATGTATTTTGTAGGTGTGGAATTTATGATGTTTCAGGATTCGGCGGATACTGGTTCTACTGATATTGGTAACACTAGCCAATTTCCTTGTGCTCAATGTTGGGTCTGCATGAACTTGTCCTAAAAGTGCAACTTCAACAGCTTCATTTCTCAACGGAAATTCACGTTCTGGGTCTCGTTTCTTGTTGGCTACTGATCCAGTTTGACGAAATTTTTGCACTAATTCTAGAACGTATTTTCAAGCAACAAGTTTATCTGGATGCGTTTCATTGAACAAATTAGCTGTACGGTTACCGCACTCATCATTCTTAAAAAAATTGTTATTATTTAAATTATTTCCGCGATCTTATACACCATTATTGCGCAAAGATATTCAGCAGCTTTAGTCAAGTAATTCACTCTAATGTCGTTCAATCAAAGATCAGTTACACTGATAGACTTCCACAATTGCGATTTGCGAAAAAAATTATCTCATACATGTTTTTGTTGTACTTGCATTTGAGTCAAATTCGAGAAAACGTCTTTTTATCGATTCTTAAGAACCTTAAAAAAAATTCCATCAAGTAAATGAGGATGAAATAAAATTTTTAAACAGAATTGCATGTTATTGGTAAACAGTTAGATCATTTAATTCCTTGACAATGATAATTATTTTTAAACAGTTGCATTGTTAGATGTTATTTTTATTGATGAGTGAATAAAAAGTGATTTCCCAACTTCAAGTTCTCGAAAACGAATCGATAGAATTAATTTATTTTTGTTGTTTGATATTAAGAAGGAAAATACCTTTCAAATGAGGTATCACTTGCCATTTACAAATTTAGGGGTGGCGGTCACAGCTCCGAGGGATGGAATGTATTTCGGGTGAATTTCATCGCGAACGATGTCCCCCTCGAAAATGTAGTTGACGTGTCCGAGCGTTTTTATATAATTCGGTTCTGCCGACCTACAGAGCCGCTGTTTCATTTTCAATGGCCCACTCTGTATATATGGAATTGTCAAGATTTGCATTTGCTCGGACCCGCCTTAGCCATAGTTCTAACTATTTTTTTTTTGACTTATCAGTAGTTGTTCGCATGTTGAGCTTGTGCCCCATAAATTAAATGACAGTGAACCATACAGTCTCTCTGAGATTTCTTAATAAAGATTGGCTTTTTGATAACTTTTTCTGCAGTTCCTGAATATGTTCTTTCCAGTTTAAGTCCGGATCTATCTGACGAGTCACCTATAGTATCTCTGTTTTATGTGAAAGTTATTTCTTTGGTTTTATTTTTGTTTAGGGATAATATGTTTGCATTGAAATAGGTTTCAGCTCGAGACAGTGTCTCACCTGACATTCTATCTATTTCTTCTGAGTTTCTTGTGTTGTATTAGATTATTGTGATATTGGTGTTTGTTCATAAAAATCAAAATAGGTAATAATCTATGGAACATTGGGGGTCTTTATAGGTCTCCAAGTTCCAGTAAGCCTGTTTTTATTGATGATCTGGAGGATGCAATAGAAAAAAAATTTGCTGGTGGAAAAAGATGATTATTGATTGGTGATTTTAATTTAATTTTTTTTAGTACCGAATATTATGAGTAGAAAATAAAAACACTATTTAATATGTATGGGTTGGATCAAGTTGTTCAGGATTTTACAAGATGTTGTAATGATTCAAAAACTTTAATTGATTATATTGTTACTAATTATGATAATGTGAGAGCAGTTGCAAATGAACCTAACATTTCTGAGCATGGCATTATATCCATTAATTCATCTGCCGACTACATTAGATTGCCTGAAAAATCAATTACTTTTAGAAAATTTACAGATCAAGGGTACCATAATATAAATATGAAATTAATCTCTTGTAATTGGAACAATAATTCAGTTAATGTTGATATTTTGCTTGAACTAATTGACAATATGTCAAAAATTGTTAATGAAATTGTCCCTGAAAAAACAATATATCTTAAAAGTAATTATGTACCCTACTTTGATAATGAACTTAAAGGAAAAAGACGTGAGCGTAATAATGCATATTACAATTTTAGGCATTGCGAGGGTGGTCTAAAAGAAGAACGCTGGAATGTCTATAAGATCATTAGAAATCAATATGTTGTTTTACTAAGAAAAAAAGAGAAATTATATTATGAACAAAAGATTGACAACAATAAAAATAATAGTAAGGAAATGTGGAAGTGTCTTAAAAAACTTGTTAAGCCAAAACAAGATGTTGTTAGCATGTATCCAGTTGAGATTAATCACCAAAAAGTAATTTTAAATAAGGAACTAGACATTGCTGATAATTTTAATTCATATTTTATACAAAGTGTAAATGAAATAACATCAGTTTTCCAAAATGTACAGCAATGGAGACATGACTACCCTGTTATATTAACTAATTTCACTGAATTCGTGCCTTTAACAATTAATGAACTAAGAAATATTATATTCTCTCTTGACAAAACTAATAAATCAGAAATTTTAAACAATAACTTCTTAAAAAATAGTTTTGATGTAGCTGGCTATGCAATATTAAATTTAATTAGCACATCACTTAAAACCGGTGTGTTTCCTGATCAATTTAAGGTTTCTACTATTGTTCCTGTACCAAAAATTAGCTCAATTAAAGCTGAAAATTTTAGGCCATTAAATATACTACCTACTCTTGAAAAAGTGTTAGAACTATCTGTATATAACCAATTAATTCAGTACTTTGATAGCAATGAATTGTTTCTAGGCAACCAATCAGGTTTTAGAGCTAGACACTCATGTGAAACGTCTCTACAATTTTTGATAACTGAATGGAAAGATATAATTGATAGAAATCAGTACATTGTTGCGACATTTCTCGACCTTAAAAGAGCATTTGAAACAATTGACCGAACTATTCTACTTGAAAAATTAAAGTATTATGGGATATCGGGGATTGTTTTGGATTGGATTCAAAGTTACTTATTTAACAGAAGACAAAAAACTAAATTTGGAAAAGAATTGTCAGATGAACTTATAATTGAGAGTGGCATACCTCAGGGCAGTGTGTTAGGCCCGTTGCTTTTTATTATTTATTTAAATGATATTAACCACATTTCTGGATCACACGGTATAAATCTCTTTGCTGATGATACATTGGTTTATTGTATACATAAAATTTAGATCAGGCAATTGTTGAAATGAATAGGTCTTTAAATAGCATTGAAACATATTTATTTAATAATAAACTTAAACTAAATGTCAGTAAAACAAAAAGTATGATTTTGACATCATCTTATAAATATGATCAAATTGTTTGGGCAAATGCTATTATAAAAATTAATAATATTAACATTGAAAATGTAACTGAAATAAAATATTTGGGTTTTATAATTGATAAAAATTTTAAACTAAATAGACATGCTGATTTTATTTGTAAAAAATATCCAAAAAACTTTTCTTTTTCTCTCGTATATGTAAGAAAGTGTCTATGTATGCTAGGTTGACTCTTTTTAAAAGTTTAATTCAACCTCATTTTGATTATTGTGCATCATTACTTTTTCTGCTTGATAACAATAAAATAACACAATTGCAAAAGCTTCAAAATCGGGGCAAAATACACAGCAATTAAACTGATGTTAGAGTGTCTAAACTGGGTCTCAGCTGAAGAACGTATATTATTTATGACCATGATCTTTATATTTAAACTGCATGAAGGATTGCTACCCAATTACTTTCAAAAGTTCATAGTGAAAATTAATGAAGTTCATGAGTACAATACGAGAGGAAATAACAATTTTTACATAAAAAAAACTAACACTAAATTTGGAATGAACAGTATGTTTCATAAAGGCTTAAACGAATTTAATAAACTGCCACAACTCGTAAAAGAATCTAATTCAGTAAAACAATTCAAGTCATCATTAAAGAAGTATATTAGTGACAGCTCATTGTGATACTTGGTATTCTTCCTTTCTCTTTTATCTTGTTATATTGTGTTTTTGGTTTGATTAACGTGATCCAACCTAGTAATCTAGTGATATGTATGTGTACTTTGCTTTACTTTACATGTACTCTCAAATGTTCGGTATATTTACATAGGGTTGTAAGATATTTATATATATTTGTAAGTTACTTTATATTTTTGTTTGTATATTAGGCTTGCCTACTTAAATTGAATAAATAAATAAAAATATATATATATATATATATATATATATATATATATATTGTTGTCTATCTGTCAAAAATGTTTCGATGAGACGAAGAGCTGGTCCACATATTCCATGTTGATAGAGATTTGTCAATAGATTTCTGTGTGAGACACTGTCGAAGGCCTTCGATAGGTCACACAGGATGGCACGTGTGTGTATCCCCACTTCAAAATTTTTTGCTATTAGGTGAACCATTCCATTTACAGCTTGTGAGGTTGATCTAAGAGATCGAAAACCATATTGTGGTCATTAAGGTATTTTTCTTTTTCCAAGAAGCCTGTTATCCTGTTCTTGACAATCACTTCAATTATTTTTTATATTATTGGGGTAATTGTTATAAATCTATAATTATCGCAGTCATAGTTTGAGGTGTTCTGGAAACTCTCTCTTTTCCATGCAGATATTAACTAAGTGTTTAAGATTTCCGGAATAAATTTGATTATTTTTGAACTTATGTTGTACGCATCCATACTTGAGCTATTCCTCAGAGCTTATATCACACTTGTTATTTCATTTTCATTTGTTGAGCTCAGGAATACTGAGTCTTTGACGCTGATTTTCACAAGTACAGACCATCGGGGGCTCGTATCTCCTAATATTATCTTTTCCGCGCAAAATTTTCGATTGCTATACTGTGTTTATCATGTTTTGAATCACCTGTGAAAGTTTCGTGAAGATACGAGATGATCTCATATTCTTGATCTATTCCTAAAGGTCCTAATTGTGACAAAAGTCCATTTGAGTTATTATGGCTCATTGTGGATTCTGTTCAATACCCCATCGCCAATTATTTGTGATGTTCTTGGATAGAATTTCAGAAATAAGTATGTAATATTGACATTAAAAATTATTTATTTTCCAACTGACACCTGTTACAACTCTTGTTCCGACGCTATCCAGATACAACTCAATAATACTAAACCATAATATCACAAGAAATATTTTTCTAAGGGGTTTATGCCAAGGGTAGAAGTATTCCTTACTATTGAGAACAACAAACTGAAAATTGGATTGAATATATTATAAACAAAGAATACTATGAAAGGTAGCAACATTTAAATGGGGTGATCTACTCTATGAATATAGAAATTATTTACAAGCAACTTTTCACCAGAATTACCCCTACTATAATAAGCTAAAAGTAATATCCTATACTCACCGGTATCATCCAGTTGGCAAGGTCTCCATATTGTGATACCTCCATTGCTCCTAAAACGGTGAGGTCAACATGGCCTCTGAGAAAATAAAAATAAAACAATTCATAGACAATAAAATCGAATGTTCAATAAATAGCAAAACTACAAAGACCATTTTACACAATTGCTCTAACATTTTTGACAGTAAACTTTTGGTACTTTTCATGAAAAAACTTTATTCCCACCTTTTCCAAGTAAAAAAGGTACACTTCCTCAACAACGCTGGAGGTGATCGTTATCGAGATATTTACAATTTTCTGTGTCGATGCATGTTACTTAGCTCCTAGGGCGCTAAGTGAAGTTGCTGAGAACATTACAAAAACTAAGTATGTGGTAGGTCTCGTCAAAATAAACTACTTTTTTCCTATGAAATGTTTATCGAAAAATGATTTGTTTTCGAGATACAGATTGTTGAAATTTTTCAAAACATGGTTGGTTTTTGTCATAAGTTATTTGCAATTCTAGTTATTTTCATCAATTTTCATACACAAAAGTAGCAATGGAAATATGGAATTGACTATAGTTAATCTGTTTTTGTTGTGTTTTTTTTTTACAGCAAGAAATTACGTAGCATCACTTTTACCGTTTATTACCGTTCATTACCGTTCATTACCATTAATTAGTTTATATTAGTTTAGTGATTTTTCGTCTCACTAGTGTAATTTACACTTTGTTTTTTCTTTTTTTCTTCTTTTTTTATATATTAATATTGTATCACATGTCACATTTGAACTTAATATTACTTGTTAATTATCTACTACTTAACAGTACTGATGTATTCAATTATGTCCTGTAATTGGGTTTTACCTGTTGGGTAATAAATGATTATTATTATTATTATTATACACAGTATACCTGGACAGACTTCTTCTAAACCGAGCATTATCAAACTGCTTAATCAGTATAGCCAAATTTGATTTCAATAATTTTTGTCACTCTCCGCTTGCAAATTAAGTTAATTAAATCGAATAGGCTATAAACGTTCGTTTATAAAAATAGAAGTTCGCTGTCACATTTTTAACTATTCATTGACAAATTCACAGTTTGGAGTTTATAAAGTGATTTTTTGGTACCATGCCCAACTTTACGAATGCTGAAATGGCTGATATGGTTTTTGCAAACGGCTTGGCTGACGGAAATCCAACCGAGGCTAATTTTTCAAGAAATGGTATCATGAACTTCCATAACAACCACATCTGGGCGGAAAATAACCTACCTGCGATAACGCAAACTCATTTCCAAGACAGATTCTCTTTTATTGTATGGGTAGGCATAATTGGGGATTATTTAATTGGGCCCTATTTTCTCCCCTTACGTTTGAATGGAGATGCTTACCAAAATTTTTTGGAACACGAGCTTCCCCAGCTTATGGAAGATGTTCCCATTGGTCTCCGATATCACTCTTGGTTTATGCACGATGGAGCCCCTGCTCATTTTAGTCTGATAGCAAGAAATTTCTTAGACGTAGCATATCCCCAACGATGGATAGGAAGAGGAGGCACTCAGCATTGGCCCCCGAGGTCACCGGACCTCAATCCCGTCGATTTTTTCTTTTGGGGACACCTAAAATCACTAGCTTATGCTAGTCCCATTGAAAACGAGGAAATGTTAAGAGATCGCATCATAGCTTGCTGCGAAACGATAAGAAACACTCCCGGCATTTTTCAACGGGTGCGGAATCCTTTGATGAGGAGAGCAGAAGCTTGTATTACTGTTGGGGGTCGTCACTTTGAACAGTTGTTGTAATAGTTGTTTCGTTCAATTTTTATATGTTTAATTGCCTAATAAATAACATAGTACTTCTCCGAATTGTTTTTTTACAAACTCCGAAATGTAGCACTTTCTAATTGAATAATTAAACCTGACATTTTTTTTTAATTTGGATTGATTAAGCAGTTTGATAATGCTCAGTTTGAAAGAAGTCTGTGTTTAAAGTTTGATGAAAATAACTGCAGTTGCAAATAACTTATGACAAAAACCAACATGTTTTGAAAAATTTCAACAATCTGTATCTTGAAAACAAATCATTTTTCGATAAACATTTCATAGGAGAAAAGTAGTTTATTTTGACGAGACCTACCACATACTTAGTTTTTGTAATGTTTTCAGCAACTTCACTTAGCGCCCTAGGAGCTAAGTAACATGCATCGATATAGAAAATTGTAAATATCTCGAAAACGATCACCTCCAGCGTTGTTGAGGAAGTGTACCTTTTGTACTTGGAAAAGGTGTGGGAATAAGGGTTTTTCATGAAAAGTACCAAAAGTTTACTGTCAAAAATGTAGGGCAATTTGAAATAAATAATGACAGCGAAACGCAGCGCCCTCTAGATGTTACAAGAAAATTAATACAAAATTATGATTTCCCACGTCAAAAAAACCCCGGGTACCAAATTTCGTGCAAATAACTTATTTTTTGCAAAAGTTATTTTCAAAAAGCGAACAAAAAAATTCAATTTTAACACCCTGTATCTCCGAAACGAAGCATTTCCGGACACAAGTTTATTAGACTTCTTTTCTTAAAATTGTCTCAGGAATACGTCACTTGAATATTTTAACATACTTATGTTACACCCTTATACCATTTGGAATATTGAATATTAGCCATTTGAGAGTTAAGTTAGCTAATCACAGCCTAGCACATCCCGATCGATACTAAGTCTGGCCTGTGCTTTTTGGTTCCGGCTTTCTGGCTAGTATCTATAAGCAGAGGTCAGGCACGGCGACTGCGCAGTTGTCATACATCACTGCTGATGTATATTGCATTGGCTAATCTTCGTTACTCTATAGATTATTATTTATTTATTTTTTTTAGATAGATAGATAGATAGATAGATAGATAGATAGATAGATAGATGATAGATAGATAAATAGATTGATTTGACCAAGTTACAAATATATTTTTGGCAACTCATTCGAATACTAAAATAAAGGTAATATGACAGTTAAAAATATTCAAAAATTAAAGTAAAATATTGGAAGTAGTATGAACACATACAAAAAAAAAAGTCACAGATTATCACTAAGAAACATTATTGAGACATACAGGCATACTCAGATATTCATTGATGAAATAAAAACAATCATTGAGGATATGTCTTTTGAGTTTCAATTTGAAGAAGTTGATAGAATTAATATCCCAGCAAACATGAATGAGCGGTAAATAGACGGGCCGTTGCTGTTAACCGATGTCGGTATATAATTGGAATGTTATCAGTTTTGCCGCATTGGCTGAACATACGCATATTTATTATGGATGTTTTGAATTTAGCCAGAAATTACCCGTTAAAGATTTGCGATAATCGCGCCGATGTCATTTTGACACAGTATGTGGCATTACGCGCCGCACCGCTGCGACCTCTGTAATGAAACTGCAGCATTGGCATTGCTGAATATTACGTTCGCAGTTGGCCCTACTGCTGATTTCATGTAGGATGTCAAATCGGGTATTTTCTGTATTTTCTATTTTGTCTAGTCATTTTGATATATGGTCATGAAAAATAATCACAGTGGCGAGAATTTTTTCAGATTTGTTTGTTGTCATTCTATCTATTTGGTAAAAAAAAAATCCAGGCCAGTTTAAAATGCAATATCTGGGAAATATGGATGAGTATCTTGGAAACCATTTGAGATACAATGAAAATGGTTGAAATGGAGAAAAAGTTGTCTGTTTAGGTAAATAGGAACAATCTGGCTCTACACTTTCAGAAATCCTCTACAATTAGTGGCTTCAGAGAGTGAAAACAGTGAATTGTATATATCTAGTCTATGAATCAGTCGATTCTGAATGTTTGGTGAATTTATTGTGTATAATATTGACCTATCTTCACTGTTTCCGAAGGTGCTAGATTGTTCTTATATGGGCCATTTTGTTTTCATTGAAACGGTCTTTATGCTCATTGCCTTCCAAGATACCCTATACTTCCATGTACTGCATTTTCAATTGGACGCCCCTGTATATTTGCATAGATTATTGATGAAATCCCAACAGTGGAATGACGCGGTTGATTAGTAGGATACCCACAATCGCACCATAATCTGTACCATGAAATATCAGTTCATCTTAACTCTGTCTATCCACTGAAGTCCCGCTATGTAATAAAGCGGGTGGTAGTCTGGAGGCCTACTGATGGCCGTCTCGACACGAGCTAGCCGGGCTGACGACGTATCATGATTATGGCCCGCTTATGTTGTCTGTCGGCTGTTTTTAAAGTACCTCTAGAGGCCCACACGTGTTTGCTGGGATGAATTTGATAGTGATAAGACAGCACTGTGAATTATAGAGAATCTCAAATGACTTGATTGATAAACCACTTGAGTTATGTAATAAAATAATTAATGAAAAAACTTTTTAAAGCAAGCTATTATTCAAATGTTCAAAAGTAAAAAATAATAGCTTTGGATGTGCGACATAGGTTATTTCATGAGTTATAGATTCAAGAGTTTATTGCGCAAAGTTTTCAGTCCAAATACAAAAACGACAAGCATTTGAATCTATAACTCACAGAATAACCTATGTCGCACATCCAAAGCAATTTTTTTTAACTTTTTAGCGCATTTGAATAAAAGCTTGTCTTTAACAAAGTTTTTTTATTAAATATTTATTTTGTGCTTTTTAGTAAGTTCGCCTTAATCTATGCCTTTTTGTTAATGCATTGTCATTATGAGGCTTTTTTCCTTTAAGTTCTGAGCTATCTAGTTCTTCAATAAGGAGACCATCTAAAGATTAATAAATTCATAATCTCCGACCACGAAAACCTCCACATACCAATTTTGAATAGAATCGGACCATAATCACAGAGGTCGTCCGCCATCTTGGAGCCGCCATTTTGATTCAATGAATTCTGACAAAAAATTCAAAATCTTCAACCCCCAAAAAACCCCACATACCAATTTTGAATCGAATCGGACCATAATTACAAAACTTGTCCGCCATCTTGGAGCCGCCATCTTGAATTTGTGAATTTTGAATAAAAATTAATAATCTCCGACCCGAAAACCTCCACATACCAATTTTGAATAAATCGGACCATAATCACAGAGATCGTCGGCCATCTTGGAGCCGCCATTTTTATTTTATTAATTTATACAAAAAATTCATAATCTTTGAGTTGAAAAGGACCATAAACACAAATCTCGTCCGCCATCTTAGAGCCACCATTTTGTTTTTTTCTCCAACAAAAATTCCATAATGCAAGGGAACTATGAACACGTGCCAAATATCACGTTAATCATGCAACTAGAAGTTAGTCAAATTTAACTTGCAAGATTTGATTACAGACACACAAACACTGGTGAAACTAAATAAAAGCTTGTAAAATAGAACCCAAAATTTGCATTGCTTTGCTTATAGTATGCATTATGGTTAAGATGTCTAAAAACCCTGGTGCTTGCACTTATACCTGTAGAAGTTTGGGATCGACTTGGCGACACTTGGCCTACTTGATAATAGAGATTACTAGCGTGTCAGATGGCGCCAATTTCGTTTTAGTTTCAATTCAGTAACAGGGTATATTTATTTCCTCAGCTTTCTTTTTGAGGCGAACTGTTCGCGTGTTCTAATTCTAGCTTTGCTATTGGTTGAAAAGAGACATCTGTCAAACTTCACCAATAGCAAAGCTTGAATTAGAAGCCCCCCAACATTGCACAAAGAAAGCACTGTCGTGTTGTTTTTCGTATTTTGTACCATTTGAATTTGAGGTTAACTGCATTTTGACAGACAGAGAATTAGAAATGAAATTGCCATTAAATTGCAGAAAATATAAAATTCAATGAATACAATATGATGAACTATGAAAATATCATTATTAGTCAATTCGTCAAGATTTGTACTTGCTTTTGGTACTGAATACAGGTGAATATTCGAATCTGCGGCTTTATACTGTCGACACAAAATACAAATGTGGCCCATTCTATAAAAAGTATCCTTACACACTACACTATCTGAAAATAAACAATTCCTCATGCACTAATGAACGAGTGATTTTTTAAAGAACAAACTCAGGAATAAGCTAAGCAAGATTTCAACTCAAAGAGATGGAAAACGCATAGATACCGACAAAACACTGAAAATAATTTTATATAAGATGCTGCAGATGTCAGGAATTAAGTTCTGACATTAAGCGACATTAACAAACATTTTTGGACGGCGCCATCTACCACAGAGATAAATAAGCTCTGTTGAAGTAACAGGTGGTGTTCCCTCGAAAATCTAAACAATATCGAATCAGTTCATTCACCAGGGTTCTTAGACATCTTAATTATGGTACAAATGTTAGTTGAGTCACTTGAACCTCAAAATTCTTGACATTACCAACTCATTTCGAAGAAAATTCAGATTTAGTGTGATGATGAAGAATTGAAAGGAGAGCCCTGCGGAACCCCTCAAATGACTCGTACAAGATTAGAGAGATGATTCTTAATTTCAACAAACTGGGCTCGTTCAGATACTAATTAATTCAGCCATGAAATTATAATAAACTGTCTCATACCCATAAAAAAAAACAACATACCCTCTTATCATGGCGAAGCTATCATCGCTGCTGAAATAAGAAGCTCCGGGTACAACTGTAACAGTCTCTTTTCCAGCATTGATCAAATCCGGATCCACGCAGTCGGGATGCGGAAAGGGTCCAAGGCCAAGTATGCCGTTTTCGGATTGTAAGAACACCTCCATATTTTCAGATATATAGTTAGAAGCCAACATTGGCATACCGATTCCCAAATTAGCTAAACAGGAGTTAAGGAATATATACAGGTTCTTCATGAAGGACCAGTAGAGAATAATAAAATGATCATCTCACGGATGTGACATGTATGCAATCTATGACATTTAAAAAAAAAAGGATACCATACATCCCATCTTTGAACTCCAAAGCAGCTCTCCTGATTATCCTCTCTCTCCTTTCGGCAGCAGGATTTTTCTTGATTATAGAATCTTTACTGTCTGATAACTTTTGCACAGTTATTTTCTCTATCCTCTTCTCGTAATTCTCACCCTTTATGATCCTATCGACAAAGATTCCAGGAACGTGCACGTCATCCGGACAGATGTCGCCTAGTTTCACAATTTCTTCCACTTCTACAATAGTTATTTTAGCTGCCTTCGCCATAGTTGGATTGAAATTTCTGGCCGATTTCCTAGAAAATGATTGATACATCGATTGCTATTAGAATTATTTTCTTTTCAAGTTTTAGTTTTTATACAAATGGAAAAGTATTTATTGAATTTCTCCCTAAAAATGTATCCGTGAAATATTTTCTGTTTTATTACTAGTTTGATTAATGGGTGAACTTCTACCCTTTCATTGATTTAATTTCGACTGCTAGAATCCAGCAGTTTTAGGGTGGAAGGGACCATTTTCTAGCAGCCGTTTTTATCTGCCGGACAAATCAAAGGTAATGAATGGCTGAGGATTTGGCATGGCAATGGGAATTCAATTTGACAGAAAATGGTCGGACATAAAAAATGGAAAACTTTAGAAAGATATACCAAGAGATATTTGATATGCCTCTAGATAAAAAATTAAAAACTACCCTCAAAAATATTTAGCCAGGTTGATATTTGTTATACGTGTTACTGAAAGGCTATATAAGAATATATCAAGAGATTATTGATTTGCAGGCCGTCGAAGGGGTAGATTATACTTGTCGGTATTTTGTTGAAAATTCCAAAACATTTCAAATTTAAAACCCGACGCCACTGGTCATTTGGCCGTCAGATAAAAATGGCTGCTAACTACACATCGGTCCTGATGCCTCTGTTCACAATAAACAAATGGATGATGTTCTTAAGAAATAAAAGTTAATTTGGAAACCTTGAAAGTCATTCAAACTAAATTCAGTATACAATGTCAAAAGGTCGCAATAGGTTTCGAATTAAAGATAAGATTACTAAACAATATGCAACAGAGATGAGTAATCTGTACCAAAAGATGGAAAAAAGTTATTAGGACTTTTACACAAGATAATCAAATTGGTATCATAGCATAAAAATAAAAAATTGAATTAAAACTAATAGTTTCCATTCAATTATTTCCTTATCTTCAATGACAAAATGGACAGTAAGTATACAAAGTAAAATCAAACAAGAAAACCAAAGGAATGGAATAATAAAAAGAATTCCACAGTTACTTTCAAATAAATAAAGGCCATAGGTTAATTTTTTTTATATATTACCTGAAAATCAAGTTTCCTACAGGATCAGCCTTCCAAGCTTTTATCAAAGCAAAGTCTCCTGTGATGGCTTCCTCCATTATGTAAGGTTTTCCATCAAAAAGCTGTGATTCTCTCTTGTTACTCGAAATTTCCACTTTTCCATTCTTATCATACTTAATTGGTGCTCCTCCTTCGTGGATTAGAGTACCAAAAGCTGTGGGTGTGAAAAATGCTGGAATTCCAGCCCCTCCTGCTCGGATTCTTTCTGCTAGAGTACCCTGAAGTATAAAAGTAAAAGATAAAAAGAATTCCATTAACACATTCTCACTCTTTTTGATGTTATACACAATTGAGGGTCTTGTATACAGGGTGGGGCACCCGATATGACACGGTCCCTGTTAACCAAACCATAAATTTTTTCGGGAATTTCTCCAATTCATTATATGTATATTGATTAATGCTGCAAATGGAAATTATTTTGGAGTCTACAGGGTGGCTCAAAAAAGTGTGACATATCAAAGTTGTGTTTTTTTAAATGGAACACCCTGTATTTCGTTACACTTTTGAATAGGTCAGGAAAAAATATTATGATTTCATATAAGGTACTATGTACCTAAAACTATAGCCGCTCTCGAGTTATAATTTTTTTTATGAAAATGCTAGGTACAATTGGAAACTAAATAACATCGAAATGTAAAGAAATCATCCCTCCGAATTCTGACCAAGCATGAAAGAGGTTTTGGGCTATTGATTTCGATAAAACCCGTTTCTCAATATTATATAAAATGTTCAAAAATTATTGTCCCTTTTTTATAATTTCGGACAAAGGTAACTTTATTATTTCAAATAGAACACCCTGTATTTTTTTGGTCTGAACAATATAAAATTCAATTATCTTTCATTTCATATTGGGGTTCCCTATACCTAACCTAAATAGTTTTTCAGATATTGGCTTTTTCAAATAGTAGTTCTTATTTCAATGCATTCTTTGAATCAATATAGCTTTGCAACGACATTTATTCAACTTGTTGAAAGAATTCTTATTGACAGTTATTGTGTTTTAAGTTATTCAAAACAATCACTGAATTATTAGCGTCGAAAATGAAAACTTATCCTATTCAAGAGCGGATAGATATGATTTTAGAGATTGGTGAGTGTTTAGAGAATTGCCTTTTGGCGTCGAGAGTGTATGCCCAAAAATATCCAGACCGGAATCATCCAAACAAGTTGGTTTTCAAACGATTGCTTCATCAATTTCGTAGGACTGGAAGTGTAGCTTATGAAAAGGCAAATAGACCAAAACCTATCATTGGAAATGAGGAAAATGAATTTCTTATTATGGGATCAATCATAGAAAACACTCATACGAGTCAACATAAGATCGAGAAAGATACAGGGATAAGCAGACGGAGCATTTCTAGGGTAATAAAAAAATACAAATTTCACCCGTACCGTATTCAGATGCACCAGGAATTATATGAAATAGACTTCCATCGACGAATCGAGTTTTGTCTATGGGTTCTGGACAAGTTTAGTGAGGATGAACATTTTTTGGATTCCATTTTATTTTCTGATGAATCTACTTTTCATTACAATGACTTAGTGAACAGACACAACTTCCATTATTATAGTGATGTGAATCTTCATTTTTTCCGCACTCTGGATCACCAGAATAGATGGTCTGTTAACGTGTGGGGAGGAATTATAGGTACACAAGTTATAGGACCATACTTTTTTTATGGAAACTTGAATGATCAAATTTTTTTACAATTTTTACGAGATGATCTGCCTGAGCTTCTGGAGAATGTGCCGCTAAATATCAGACAACGGATGTGGTTACAATTGGATGGAGCTCCAGCACATTTCAAATTCAGTGTCAGACAGTTTTTTAATATGTGCTTTCCGAATACATGGATTGGTAGGGGAGGACCACAAAATTGGCCAGCAAGATCACCAGATTTGACTTGCCTTGATTTTTTCGTATGGGGATACTTGAAGAATGAGGTTCGCGACACTCCTCCAACCACACCAGAAAATATGAAGGAGAGAATAAGGGCTGCTTTTCGAAGAGTGACGCCTCAAATGTTATTAAATGTTAAGAAGTCTTTCATAGAGAGAGTGGCTCTTTGTATTCAACAGGATGGTCATCATTTCGAGCACCTACTTTGAATTAAATACATTTGTGTTTCATATTTTGTTGTTGTTTCAGTTGAATAATAAAAAAAAAGTCATTCATGAAAAGTTCTGCATGTTTCTAAAACCTAATTTGAAATAATCAAATGTTAAAATTTATCAGTCATATAAGAGGTTTGTAAAAAAATATGAATTTAGTACAGGAGTAAAGTAGTTGTGACAATATCAAAAACTGTTATTATGAAAAGTTTTTCAGAATTAATAATCACTTTTAGATACGCAATCACATCCATCTACCCAAAAAAAAAAGTTTTTTAATTTTTTTCCCAAATAATAACATTTTAAGTTTACCTATTGACATATTCTTCTGAGAATTTCTACAGAAATTTTTATTGAAAAATAGCTGAGCCTGCAGCTTCGCACTAGAATATTTTCTGACCCTTCACTCCAAGAGCCATATAAATATGAATTGACATTTTATTTTGTTGTAATAAGTAGTAATGAACATTTATCCCGTCCTTCCATTCTCCAATACCTCAATATATCCGACTTCTCTTTCCATACAGGTGATTGTTCTATCACAAAATTATCTTAATACGCTTCTTACCATAGCGGGAGTAGTAGCAAAATAAACTGCTATTCAAAGACTCTGAACCGTTTCTGTAATTATTCTATTTAAATGGGCAACATCTGTAAATAGCCTTTGAAGATATACTTTTCATTTCAAGTAACCCCACGAGAAAAAATCGAGTGGAGTTAAATCTGGAGACTGAGGTGGCCAACGAATTTCCAAAAACCCATGTATAACTTTAACTTTAAAACCATTTTCAAGGTATTGCCTTACATCTAACCTACTATGGTGTGGGGCACCATCCATCTGAAGATGTTCAACTAAAGGGAGGTCATCAGGAATATTCTAAATATAGGTATTATAATTATTAAAATATTTTGGTACATACAGAAATTATGTTTTCTAGGTACCAACTTAAGTACTATAGAATTAACGTAAATTTATTATATTATAAAAAACAAACCTATAACAACTTTATTTGTAATATATTGAGTATTTTCTGAAAAGAGTAAATAATGGTCCACATTGGGAGGTCTTTGAAAAAAGGTCCAACTATTTCATAATGAACTCAAAAGAGTTTGTAGAGAAAAATCTAAAATATCAATTTTTTTAGGGTAGATGATTGATTATGTGTATTTAAACGTATTATTGATTCTGAACAACTTTTCATAACAGTTCGATATTGTCACAAATAAAAGTACTTTACTCCTGTATCAAATTCATATTTTTTTTACAGACCTCATATATAACTGATAAATTTTAGGATTAAATTATTTCAAATTAGGTTTCAGAACATGCAGAACTTTTTATAAAGAATAACTTTTTTCCTAAAACAAAAAATAAAAAAGTTTTCTATTTGTTGACAACTCAAGTGGCTGTTTATATTTTAAAAGAGTTTTTCATTTTAAAGTTAATCAGGACTAGGTATTTTTTTTTCCATTTATCATTATTATACCAAATTTGCAGTTCACCAAGAGTACAATTGATCGTTCAAGGAAACTTTACCGATATTTCTTTGGGTAAGAATTACAAATAGAAATATCTGCTTGAGTGTGAAGAATATGTGTGTAAAATCTTCACTTTAAATTTTCTCTTATGTGTTACGATAGAAGTGTATCAGTTGTCTGAGATAAGCCCCGTTTTTGTTATATATCTAGTGTACCTACTTGAGGTGTCAGTTCTACTTCCAATTCCCCGGACAAAAACTGTTTCTCAAATTCTGCATTTTCTCCCACATAAGACGCTATCATTCGCTTGATTTTTTTCTGTTTCAGCAGTAATCCTAGCCCAAATTTGTCCACTCCGGCGTTGTTTGATACAACTGTATAATCCTTCGCTTCGTGTTTCAGCAAAGCTGCTATAAGGTTTTCCGGTATTCCACATAATCCAAAACCTATAATTAATGACGTTAAGCATAATGTCCAATGTTCACTTGAGAGTAAATCTCGATAGAAAGTCTCGAGATTGATCTCAGGGTGTCCATTTGAGATCGCTAACGCTCTCGAGACAGTTGTGTAAGACTCGGCAGTCACTACAGTCTCGTGACCAGGAACATGTTGTCGACTTGAGACTCGAAGACAGTTGTGTGACTTGTTCGCAAGATTTTTATCTTTTTTTCCAAATGGATACGCGACAGGCACTAGCTTTTCTAATTGCTTATTAAATTGTGAAAATGGAAAGTTAAAACAAAGGAGTGTTGGGTGGGAAAATGTCTAGATCAATGAAATTAAATTGGAGCTTGTTCAACACTCATAAATGAGTTGAGGTTGGAAGATGCAAAACACTTTTGAAATTTATTGCTGGGAAAAACTTCCATCATATCTGTCATCTACATTCCATAAAAACTCCTGTTCCTCATAAAGATCGATTAACCCAAAAACTCTCGTCATTTTGATTATTTATAATATTTATTATCAAATATATTTTTTTCAAATCGAAATAATTCTGATATACCTAATAAAAAATAGTACAATTTTTATTAATCAAATGGTTGAGAATGAAAAACTAAAGGTGTGATTGGGTGCCCTTTTGCTCATAGAAGAGGACGAATGCTCCTCCAATTAAAAACCTTCGGTCACTTGAGAAACTCTCAGCTCTTCCAACAATGACAGAAGACAAGTTCAAGAGAGCAGGAATGAGCATGTCCACTTGCGACACGTGCAGTCTCTGATACCCGAACCTGCTTGTCTCCAAGACTGCTCTCAGGCCCTTATATATTTGGGAGTCTGGTCTCGAGACTACTCTCGAGATTGTTTTGTCTCAAGTGGACACTCAGCTTTAGAAGTAAATATTTTATTATAAAAAATGAAATACCCACCTCCAACCAATATTTTCGATCCACTCGTGATATCTTTGATGGCTGCATCTACATTACAAATTTTACTTCTTGATTTCGTTGAATAGTGGCATGTTAAAATCTGTAAGAGAAATTATACCAATATTTCCAAATGAATAACAAGGATCCATGTCGTTTCTCATAAATATCATGAAAATTTACCGTAATATTTTGCAAATTGAAATTTAACTTCCCACTGAAGATGACTTTTTCGGTATTCCTGAAAATTGCCGTTTTCATGATCTCAGAAACTTGAACCTAACCTAACACTAAAACTGATTTAAAATGAAAATGAATGGAAAAACCTCCAAAGTTTTAAAATTCCATTTTTACTAGAACTACGAAATTATGATTACTTGCAGAATAAAATCAAAATTAAAATGCAAGATTGGAAAGAACTGTGAACCCAAAGGTTATCTTGTTTATTTTGGTATATTATTTTAAGATAATTACACAAAAATTATTCAAAAAACGAAGTGACTACAGAGTCGCCGTGAAGGATTGCAGATTGTAGGCCAGGCCACAGTGCAAGAGAAAAAAGTTTTTAAATTTCTTTTCGTCTTTCTGTCCTTCCCTTTCCTGAAAATGCGCCGTTGGTTAATTAATTGTGCTTTTCTATTTTCCTATAATACTCATACTATGGTCATACAAAAGTAAGCAGCATCTATAGCTGCGTTTTTTTGGTCTTCGGACGGTAGCGAAAGAAAAAAAAACAGCAAAATAAAAAAACTTTCCAGAGTGCGTTCCACTTAGCGCTCACAACGATCAAAATAGTCCTTCAGCCGTTCCACATGACGACCACGGACGTTATGGTCGTGGCGAAAACGTCACTAATGACGTCATTATTTTCGCTCACGCCGACCCATCTGAAAAGCTGGGTCAAAGTGGACGTTTTGAGAAATTCGGCGCAATTTTTAAAAGTTAGAGATGGCGACAGAAAAAATTACTTTGTATGACTCGGAGAGAAATATTTTAGTGGAACCTTATGTTCCTCCCGCAGATTCTCAACGTGCGAAATATTCTTCATCTGAATAACGATCAATCACACGTTCATAATTAATAACACATGGCCTATGTTTTCGCTTTTCACGATCACGATTGCATTCCACTCTTCATCGGAACTAGAAGTAGTTTCTGAAGCATTATTGCGCTGCATTAACAGATATCCAACTGTCGCCATAAAATACATTTTGATTATATTTAAACGTAAATTATTAAAATATAAATAAATGAAAACGTAACCTCTTCAAGCTTTTGACTTATTATCGAGCTCGCCATTTGTAATGTTTACATGAACAGTAAACGCTCCAGTCCATTCCACTTGAGTTTTCGATTGCAACGCTCGCAAGCAAGTGGAACGGGAAAAACCGCGGTCGTGAGCGTGATCGTTGTGAGCGCTTAGTGGAACGCACTCCCAGTCGACGGAATAACTTTGTGTCCGATATCATGTTCTATGATAAATATTTTTTTTTGTTTATACTTGGATTAGTAGCTTACGTTTAAACCCGTAGCGTAGCGTAGCACTTCATTAGTTGATGGCACAGTTTGATTAATTATACCAAGAAACTCTGGGTCTCTTTATCAAGGCAATATCAACCAGGCTGATGTCTCCAAACTTATATTTTGTACTTATATTTTTATTATCATAGTCTTTTCCATTGTTACTGAAACATCACATTAAAAGTGAGGTTGAATAAATGTTTGGGTGGTAAGAAATAGTATTGTTGTCTATCAATATTTTTTAAACAACCACAGTTGGCGCCAGAGTTTGGAGGAAGTTATTCAAGTGAAGGTCAAATCGAGTTGGATTGGGGAGCACCTTTAAATTTGAAAATTTCGGCAACATTTTGGGATTTCATAAATTATTTCCACAAAATGTAACTTTTGAGGACTGAATTGTTACAAAAAAAAATGAAATAAAAACCTGCGTGTTCCTTATTCATAACAATCAGCTTATTTGAATAGGGGAGTGCCGCACAAGTTGCCAACTTAAAAAAAGTATGCCTCTCCAATTGTAATAATTTAATCAGGGTTGTGTAGAGAATCACAAACTGAATACGCTGGATCATTTAGTCTTAGTCCCAAAGTGTTTATATTTTTAGTTATATTAATAGGGAATTTTGTCTCTTCATCTCGAGTGTTGGTGCCAGTCCTAATCTGATTCGTGCATTATTGTTTGTGCTACCAACTATTCACATATTTAGACATAAAATCTCTATGAATGACACATTTGATACTAGAAATTTATAAGCGCTTCATGACAAAAAGTAATTGAATTGGTATATCAAATTGGTGATTTTCTATTCGACCAAAGTCAAACAATTGCCATTGAAGAGGCAGAACTTTTCAAGGTTTTTTCAAGTTGGCAACTTATGCGGCACTCCCCTATTGAAGTTGAAACTTATTGTGCCTGTTTTTTCATACTTACCATCTAAAAAAAAACGGACATACTCCATCACCTGTTTCTATCAAATATTACTCCATAATATCACTTCACTTTTTTTTTCTCAAAGCTCAAAAGCTCTGAATTATAACAGTTTCTTTCGGAAGTCAACTCTCTCTTTCAAGCAAGTCTTCCAGCACGAATGATGGGAGGAACTGTGGGAATCAGAATAAAACGACATTATCATTCGGAGGACAGAATCACATCAATAAAACGCAACTTTTGACTTTTCAATTAGTGTTTTCTGGCGTAAAAACGTATTCAATCTTGCATTTGAATACGATTCTACGTGACGTCATTATTATCACGAACCGCAAGAATGCATAATTTCGAATACGATTCAATAATCGAACCTAACCTAAGAAATTTTCTGTGAGAAAGTCGTAGACAATATTTTGATGAACTGACCTTGTAATTCATTGTAGGTTTCCAACTCAGTTGTTAATATATAATTTCCCAGTTCAATCTCTTTCATTTTAAATTTTAAACTCCCACAATTATTAGTGGAATGTTCCACTATCAAGATTTATTTGGGCTATTATTATGAATTGAAGACTCGAGTGGATGAAGGTGATGTTATGTTACAATCCTAAAAAATCTGTTTCTTTTTGTATAAATGAAAGTTTTCTCGTATGTACCATCTTTCACATTAATGAATCATTTGTTAGTGAAATTGTATGATCTTCGATAACCACTTGGACACACCGTTGCTCAGTTAGTCTTGAATGGAATAAAATCAAATAAACAAAATTTTGACCTTAATTTACAGAAAAAAATTGGAACATAACATCTTTATCCACTCACGTCTTCAATTATAACAATCACAAAACAACGAATTATGTTTTGAAACTGAATTCGACTTGGTTTCAAAACTCTATGAATACGTTTTGAATCGTTTTATATATGACGTCATCGTTTCAACGCCAGAATGGATGTATTTGAATCACAGGGCGAATACGTTTTGAATACATGAGCGCCAAAAAACGGCTATGGTAACTATAGACATTTAATAATATGGACTGGTTGTGAGAAAGAGACCATTGATATCAGAACCCGTAAAAAAGGACAGAATGAGTTCAGGCAAAACATTGGTTTCGTATATTGTTTATATGTGTTTTCGTGTGGTGTTTTGCAAGTTTTTTGTAAATTTATCCAGTGTTTCTGAACTGTTTGACAAGTTATAAACATTCTTAAATACCTATGCCTTCTTCGTGTGCAGCCTACAATTGTTAGTTATGATACAAAAAAAGCTGGATGTGAAATTTCATAGGTAAGTAAACATGTAGGTAGTAATTTGTGGATTTTTTTACATATTTTCACATGTTTCTGAAGAATTAACTCAATTTAAGTCCTCAGTCATGCACAAACTGGTCACATTTTATGTGACTTCTCTTGTTTATATGACTCAGATTTATTTTTGTGCCTATATTTACATTGTAGCTGAAGCTAAATAGATTTATTATTATAGTATCATAGGTGGGTGGCAGGATTTTGTTTGATTCGGGGGTAGAATTTGGTGTTTTTCCCGAGCAATTGCTTAAAAACTAATGTTGGTTAATAATATTTATGAAAGTATAATGTGATTTATTTGATTCACAAAATTTATTTCCTTTTTTTTTCTGAGAACTAACGCCGAAATATATATATATATATATATATATATATATATTGAAGAAAGGGTAGTCTCGTGACTGGACTAGTTGAAAAAACTATGAATTTGAAATAAACTTTGTAGAAAGGATATTCCTTGAGGTTGCAGTCAAAATAATGGCCTATGAGAAAAAGTAAAACTCTTTCTTATTTAGTCAAGCTTTCGAAAATGTTTATTTTCATTATCAAGACAAGCTGTGGATAAAAAGAAAACACAATTGTGAAATACGATTTTAAACAAATCTATAGAACTTACTAAGGTGAGGTTAAGTGAAGACAGCGAACTAAACACCATTTCGTGTTTGAGGACTTTTCAAAATCATATCACTATGACCCACTACTGGTAATATATAAAAACTAAACAATGGCACTCGCCCATATTGTTTAAGATAATTAAATTAACACTTTAAAATTTGAAACGGCACAATAATTACCACATGGTTGAAGCGTGACTGAAAAAGGAAAATGGTAGATGACAAGTAATAAATGACATGAAATGTCAAGTGTCAAATGTCATCTGTCCAAACATGAAACAGTCAAGGGAGAACCATGTGCTTTGTCCACAAAACAGAAGGAATAGTACCAATCTATATATATATATATATATATATATATATATATATATATAATATATATAATATATAAATATATATATATATATATATATATATATTCAAATTGAAGAATGTTTTCTTCAAACGTTATAAATATACATGGAATTTTTACTCCGCCGGAGTAAAGGTATACTTTTACAACGCCAGGCTGAAATGAGAAAGACTTCCCTACGGATTGTCCGTCGATCTCCGTCACGCTCGATAGAAAAAATATCACTTTCATTCCCAATAACACGTACTATTTTTCTCAGTATTTCCCAAAAATAATTGGGTAATTTTTTTCTACAGACACGAAATTTCATAGATTACATAAACGTTTTTTAGTAATTATTAATAATTTTTTTCATTGCTGAACTTTATGAAAACTTTGGAAGAGAAATAAAAAACATTCTCATATGTCGCATAAAGTTCCTCTCTGTGATTCCTTGAACTTTTTCAAAACTCCTCCCATTCAAAGTAATCAATATTTCCCTTGGAAAAAAAACAAAAATAGGTTTTTCCAATGTAATGCCATGGTCAATTTGTATCTTCTGCCTTGTCTTATTTCTATCCTTCACAACATCTCTCTCTCTCTCTCTCTTATATAGTCCGCCAGGAACTGTGTGCTAAAGTCACGTGACGGCCAGTCCATCAGTTATGTCTATGCCATTAGATGGCATCATAAACCATAATCTGCTACTTTGAAGTCCTTTCAGCAGATGTCACCGTATTATGTGAATCACAACAATGTTGAAAATAATTCAAATGTTAGTGCGAATTCACACGATCCAATAAAATTGACCAATATGGGTTATATTTACACCTGACAATTTATTGGTCAATTTTGGAAACAGATTTTACTCAGCAATACCAACATACTGACAAGAAATTGTTCAACTATAGGAAAAGTTTCGAATATTATTCAATAGCTTATTGAATTGACTTTTATCCATTCTTAAATATCGTTTGAATTGATCAGGATCTAAACTCAGAAATTCTTCGTGGACTAATGTCAAGTTACCTTTCCTTCTTTCAATCTAAGATCTAATCCACCATATTCTACATCTCTTTCTTTTATATTCAGCAATGCACATTGCTGCGAATGTAATGCAACGTAAATTATTATTTTTTTCGTAAAATAATTTTTCTCGTGATTAGGGTAGGGTATGTGAAATCGCGTAAATAATAACATTACCTGAAAATCTCTGTTCTAGCAGGCTTCAAATTCATGGCCGAAAGTTACTGCAAATTGTCACTAAAAATTGATGAAAAATTAGAACCGATTCTAAACTCATCAATTTATTGGTCAAGTTCAAATTGACGACAATTTTCTGTTTACACCTATCAATAAAATTCAAGGTCACAAAATTGACCAATTCATTGGATCGTGTAAATTCGCACTTAAACCACAGCTGTGCTTAAACTTTGAGAGCTACGCAGGCTACAGAACTACGGACAAGAAAGAACAGTCTTCGGCTGCCCTTTGATCTTCTTGGGATACAAATTTCAGGACCTCGGACGATGGGATGAGGAGCTTACGAACCTTGCCATCGAAAATGCAAATGCGTGTTAAATACTGTTAAAATGCCCATAAGGAATTTTGGTGAGAGAATATAATGAATGTTATCAAATAAAATAAACTTCTTAAGGTCATGTTAAATCTGGAAACATTCTCAATTGAATATTGTATAGAAATATTTTTCTGTGAATTGAAAAATCCACCATAAATATGAAGTTATTTTTGTAAATATCTAACAGAAAATAACTACTTCTCCGGCTAAAGCCACGCTGGACATTGAACTACATCTGATAGATATTGAGAAAGGACCTTAACCATAACCCAAAAGAAAAAATCTGAAACTAAAAATTTGCAATTTCATTCAGATAGTTATTTGATTTTCTATTCCAGTCCTAATTAAGAACTCATATACATGAATGAGGCAAAGAAGAATGTTTCACAAAGGGGGAGTACTTATCAGAGATTATTTGTAACATTGATGCAAGAGAGGCATCGCATTCACTAGGTCTTCAATAGATTTTCGTCGACAAAAATATATTGAAGACCTAGTGAATGCGATGCCTTTCTTGCATCAATGTTACAAATGATTCCTGGTGAGTACTCTCCTTTTGGAAAACATTATTCTTTGCCTCATTCATCTATATGAGTTTTTAATTGAAACTGGAATAGAAAATCGAATAACTATCTGAATGAAATTGCGAATTTACAAACTTTCAAATTTTTTTCTTTTGAGTTAGATGTAGTTCAATGTCCAGCGTGGCTTTAGCCGGCGAAGTAGTTGTTTTCTATTAGATATTTACAAATATAACTTCGAATTTATCGTGGATTTTTCAATTCACAGAAAAATCTTTCTATTCAATATTCAATTGAGAATGTTTTCATTTTCAACATGAATACCCCACAAGAGGTAATCTTTCAACTTTTCAACTCTTACTTTTACAAAATTTTCACGGTACAATAAAAGTAAAATTAATAAATAATCTATCATCAAACCATTAATATGAATGAAATGTTTTTAATTTGGTTATTGCATGAATCAGTTCAGTTCAGTCGATTTTAAATATGTTACCACGTGTTTTGTTGCCTACACTGCGTTTTGTGTATGGCTAGACGATACACGCTTGGCCATTGGACCTACCACACTCACAGTTCGGGCCTTTTTCCTGGCAAACTTGATACTATGAAATTTTCATAACGGTGTGTGCACGCGCGGCTCCTAATTTTACTCACAACCAAACGCGCCAAAAGAAATATCACTTCAATAACTATCATTAACAAATGATTCAAACTTGCCTTGATTCATGAGATGATGGTTCAGATAGAACACTTGAAAGCTATTTTTTTGATAATGCTGTAAAATATTATTTTATTATTTATTATTAAAATGGTATTTTTGAAAATCGTTTCTTTCCACTGGCACTTTAGCATCTTTCATGGATAAATGTTCTTGCGTATTTCTAGAATATTTTTACAATTTTCTAGATAACTTGGAATGAATGAAAGAAGCGGTTCGTTTTTTCTTAAGCAAAATACACAAATACGTTTTATGTTCGTTGACATTTTGAACACTTATTTACATTTCAACAGTACAGCACAACTGAACCTAAATCAACCAGTCGAAATCTCTGCAGACGATGTAGCGTTTTTCTTTTGTTTGTATGAGATTGTCTCACTAGATAAAATTTCATTGCGCTATAGATGGTGCTCAGTTCATATACGGATTTTGCATGAATGGGATATGAGAAGTCTTTTTTTTTTGTCTTGTCTCGTAAATATGTGTTTTGCGATGTATGTCAAGAAGTCCAGGATTATTGATAATGAATTTTATTAATTCGAAGATATAGATTGCTGACACAGTCAGTAGTTTGTTTAGCTCAAAAATTCCTCTGCAGGAATCTCTTGTATTTATATTGAAAAGAATACTGATAATTTTTTTGCCAAAAGAAAACTGTTCATCCCATTACTTGAGCCCCATATGATTATTCCTAGTCTTGTAGCAGAGTAAAAATTCGCATAATATACTACTGTTAGTGCTTCAAGGTCAACATTTTTTCTAAGAACTCTCATGGCATATGTTACCGAGGATAGTCTATTGCAAAGATAGTCTAACTAGTCCAACTCAAAGTGTCATCAATGTGAATACCTAGAAACTTCACTGAAGTATTACAGATAATTTTTTGACTGTCCATAGTTATATTTTGTGGTGTTTCTATACTGCTATTGATTTTAAACATGATACAATCTGTTTTTTCACTATTCAAAACTAACTTATTCTCTAGAAAAAAATCTTTGGATTGTTTATTTTTTTGCTACCATTTTTTATTATCTGGTACCTGTTATTTAAAGGTTGGTATCATCAGCATAGTTAATCATGTGAGCAGTGTTTATGTCTGCTATAAACTTATTGATATCATTGATAAATATAATAAACAATATTGGACCAAGTATACTACCCTGTGGGACTCCCACAGACACGCTCAAAGCCACTGATCTAGCCGATTTATCTTTTTGATTGAGTTCTACTATTTGCTTTCTGTTTTTCAGATATGAATTGAACCAGTCGTAAGAGTTTCCACGAATTCCATATTTATAAAGTTGCCGCAAAAAAATATCATGATCTATACAATCAAAGGCCTTGGATAAATCCATGAAGATTCCACAGAATAGATCTCCCTTGTCCATTGCTTCTAGGATTTCGTTACTAAAGTAAACCAAGGCAGTTTCAATAGACTTATGCTGGTTCTTAGAAAAAATGTTAAAATTTGAAAAGAAATTCACTAATCGATTAGCCATTGCTTGATTAATACTGCCTGGAGCCTAGAAAAAAATATTTGTTAGGCGTATGTCGAAGTAGTGGGATTCTACAGTACATGATAATATAATTGAAAACCGACACGAACTTGATTATGTATGAAAAATCTATTGAAAACTCGTACTCGTCAGTCACATCATAAAGTGGCATAACTTATATTAAATTATTATAATACTTATTGAAATGGAAATACCTAAAGAGTTATTTTATTATTAACAACAAAATAAAATCGCCGACAAGTGAATGTTTGGGGGTAAGTTTACCTGTCAAACTGGCTATACATTGCTCAGATGCGCTTGGCGCCCAGCTTCTTTTAGCCGCTGACTAAAGGTCATACCACCGCAATACATGTAGCTGACGATTAATTTTATTATTTAAAAAGCATACAAATTTAGCTGTAAAAATTTCATGAGGTATGAAATCACTGCATAGGTACTGAACATTTTTGACATAGTTGAGACACGTTACTCAGTTTAACCCACCCTCTTCCAAACAGCTGACGATTTTTTTTTTGGTTTAAAATGATCTCAAAAATCACCCCATACATTTTGGCATGGTATGAAATTACTTGTTGGACAATTTTTTTTTTGCACCTTTTACCTGCTGTCACCTGTAGCTTTACCGCTACTAGAGTGGCTGGTAAAACTATTTATTATCTTTATGATTTTCAGCCGGTATGAAATGACTTCTCCAAATCAACGCTACCTCCTGTACTATATGTATTTCTCCTCTGATAATCATCAAATTGCATTGTTTTGCAATAGTTGGATTCCAATGCATTTTCTCGTTTTTTAATTATTTTATTGTCATTTTCCAGAAACTCGTTAATGGTAGAAAGCTTCAAAACGTGTTTTGGGAGTCATTCTGAGCTAGAATTCTGAAAATTAAACGAAATATTTAAGAAAAACATACAGAAAAACAAAACAATGACCTAACCTCAACTCTTTTAAATAAGCCATAAATATGTTATAATCCTTACTTCTCTACAAAATATGATGGGAATTCCTAAATTTGGCCTTACTATAACGGAATGTTAATATATCCACTCTCATTTATAACCCAATCACGAATAAACTGAAAAATAAAGATTTCTTATGGGCATTTATCATGCATTTGCCCTTTCCATGGAAAGGTTCTTAAGCTCCTCTCTTTTGTGACGTCAGACTTAGGTAGTCCATTCCATTTTGGGACTAATGTTGACTACAATAATACTTCATTAGTGCTCCTTTCAATCAGGAATTTGCTCCAAGAGGGGACCTGGACTTCTTGTTAATATTCTGTGATTGAGAGTATCTAGACATATTTTATTCAAATCCAATAGTGTTGCAAACCAAGGAAAGGTGCGAAAAATTAGCTCATAGTTAATTTTATCATTTGAATAATTGTTTTCAGTTCTGTTTTTTGATTGCTAGCAGGTTTTAAATTGAACGGGGCCCCGGGCTTCTGCACATAAGGACCATACTAAAATATGCTGAATGAAATTTCAATACTCACCTCTGTTTTGCTTATTAAGAATGTTTATACAAATGAAAACAAGGCTGTATTCATGGAATGTCTTTATTGTTTTTTACAAAATACCTAAATGTTTTAAAACTTATATCTAGTCACAAAACTTACCATTTTATGGAAAGACTTGTTCCTTGTGTCATATTATACAGTGAGATATACTAAACAATTTGATAATCCACGAATAACTTAATAAAAAGCTAATTGCCAATAAGAGCAAAACATTCAAAAGTGTATCATGGAAGGTATTATATACATATTTTGTTTTTAAGAAAATAACTCCACACGTAAGTGTTCTCTCTCAACTAAACAAACTTTGAATAAATCATGTTATGTATATGCAGGAGGGATTTTTCAATTTGATAGGCAATATTTTTGAGGCATATATTTTTGTATAGTTGAACAAAATTGACTGACTAACTGAGCAAAAATAGGAGTACTTCCCCATTTTAAAGTAAAGTAAAGTTCTCCATGCCAGTGGATAAAAATGAAAAAAACAAAAATATTGTAAAAATCTGGAAAAGTAGCATGGATTAATATGTTTATTACATATATGTACATATGATTTCTGGAATTTGTATTATTCCATAGTTTGAAAATGAAAAACAATATTTTTTTCCTGTAACCCTGGGTAAAAGCACTTCTCTTTTTTCGTGTTTGGAAACAAAGAATTAAATAATGATACATTTATTAGGTGAATCCTAAATATTGCAACAAGAATCACGCCTGGCACTTTCGTTCACTACAATCTCCCACTCCTAGCGTCTGTTATAACCCCCCAGAGCTCAATAATGAGCTCATCCGTGAACTCGAAGGCAGCCAAATCGGAGTCATCGACGGCTTCTGCGAAGTCCATGGAATTCTGCTTTCCAGCGGAGATGTCCCAGATTTGGGTGGCGAGTTCGGAATCATTGATGCCCATGAAGGATTCTAGAATGCTGTTGATTTTTTCTACGCCAGCGTCCAATGCGTCATCCTGGAACGTAGATTAGTTTTATTAGCGACATTAAGATAGTGATTACTGCAGTTTGTTTGTTGATAAGGCCAATCACGCATGACGTCATTGTGCAATTATTCTTTGCCACAGTTGGAAGTAAAAATATAAAATGTACACTTCACGGAAAAAAATGTTGAATATTAAACACAAATAAAAAATAAACGTTGGGTGCTTCAATTCCACGGTAGAAGCAACCGTTGTCTTTACTTGATTTCAACAAACTGAACAAACTGAAAATCCATGCAAATCAATGTGAACATTGTAAAAAGGGATATTGCATTTTTTGCCTAATTAAAGTACCTACAGAATGAAAAATTAATATTAGTAAACACTATCTATAAACGAACTTGCCTAATTAGGCCAATCAATAGAGATTTTCTGCTCTATTGATTGACAAAAATACTACCAGGAAACCGACTGTGCCATCATACGAAACACGGTCCATAGGTATATCCTGTTATGTTTCCTACTCCCAACTGTCATTGCTAAATTTGTTATAAACATGTAAAAGCATTTTTTTATTGTTTTTGACTTGTAACTTGCATACTAATAAAGCAATCTCGATACGAATTGTAGAGAATCTAAATGCAAAGAAAATGAGCTCTAGCACAACTCAATCGGATTATTAGTAACTTAGAAAAACCGAAAAAAATCACCTTTTAAAAAAAAATTCATAACTTCGTCACTTTCTAAGTTGTAGTGCAAACTTTCCACGACATAGTGGTGATTAATATAAACTCTATGTGTGAAAAACTCAGGTGCTGTCGGTTCATTAGTTTTGGTATAACTGCAATATGAATTTTTAAATGCACTTTAAAGAAGACCTGGATGCGTCATAGGTGGTCCGATTCCAAGTTTTCAAAAAGATTTCGAGAGTAGAAGTACAGTACTACAAAACGTATATTCTCATTTTGCGTTAAAATGCTGCAAAACAGGTGAAAAATACTGGCAAACATGATCGAAAATGGGCGAGTGCGTGAAAGTGGCTGAGTAGTGGAGGTAGAGCAGCAGACGCGGGGAAGCGTATGTATAGCAATACAAACGCGATGCGCCCGTTAGTAATCTGCTGCTCTACCCCCACTTCTGAGCCGCTTTCATGCACTCGCTGGTTTTCGGTCATGTTTGCAAGTATTTCTCACCTATTTCGCAGCATTTTAACGCAAAATGAGAAAAGTCATTTTGTAGTAGGTACTATACTACAACTCTCAAAATCTTTCATATAAATATAAATCGGACCACCTATGACGCATCCAGGTCTGCTGTAATAAAATGGTTGGTGGTAACTGGCTGTTCAGAGTAACACCAGCAGATTGCAAAGTGCATGAAGATGACGACGACGGAGACGGCATCGGTTGCAAGTTGTTAGTACATGAAATAATTTTAATTCAGATGGTTTTCTTCTGTTCTTCGGAGTTCACCAAGTAACCTTCACCAGTTGACTTCCCGCCTTCAAGACGTTTTATGTTGGTTATCCCTTCGCTTGAATCTGCTAGAAACGTTGCCGAAGAATGTCTGAAACTATGACCTGTGTAACGTTCTGGGTTAGGTAGGCGTTAATAGGTAGCGATCTCTGCCGGCATCTTACTATCTGTCACTTTGACGACGCTTGGACTTAAAACTTTGACGTCTTGATGATATACCTTGGTTATCATAGCAAATCTTTGGGTACCACACTAAACCATCTGGCACAGCTTAGTTTAATTGTTATGTGGATTGATTGAAAAACATAGTTATATAAAAGTATCCCAATTTTTTTTTATTCCAATAAATAAAAAATAGAGAAGCATGAAAAAAGTCTAGGTAATACTGAATATTGAAACCTAAATTAGTAAGAATAGTATTAACTACAGGTGAAATCAATGAAATGTATATAATAACGTCAAAATTGACATATCTTTATTTAATCGATGAAAGAAAATTGTATTTCGTGCATGAAATAATTTATTAAAATCGTAGCAAAGCGCTTTTGACCATTAGGTCATCATCAGTGCGTACTCGTCAGGTGTATAAAGAAAAAGATTAAGAAAAATTGTAATCTCAATTTTCATCCTGGCCTAGAATATGTATTTTAACATGTGTGTCACGTAAACCTATACAACTTTCATTGATCATGAGATATTTTATGGTCTTTTTGGCTTCTTGTACACCTGACGAGTACGCACTGATGATGACCTAACGGTCGAAAGCGCTTTACTACGATTTTAATAAATTATTTTATGCACGAAATACAATTTTCTTTTATCGATTATATCGATACGTGCACACAGTCATACTTTTCATATCTTTATTTTCCCGCACTAGTGCGGGAAAGTGAGTTTTTCCCGCACTAGTACGGGAAAGTAACACTTTCAAAACTCAAATGCGTGCGGGAAAGTGGGTAAAAACGCACGGTCGTAGAAAAAAGTACATATCAGACAATAATAAGTCGTAGAGAGCCTGCTTCAAAATGCTAAAATGGTGGTGATATGAATAAAAAAAAAAGCAGATTTTTTCCGGTTTTTCCGATTTTTCTCCGTTACTAATAATTCAATCGAATTGTGCTAGGGCTGATTTTCTTTGCATTTCTCTATAATTCGTCCATTGAGAGTATTGCTTTATTAGTTTTCAAAGGTCAAAAACGAAAAAATATATATATATTTTTTTAAATGTTTATAACAAATTTAGCAATGATGGTTGGGAGTAGGAAACATAACAGGATATAACTACGGACCGTCTTTCCTATGATGGCACAGTCGGTTTCCTGGTAGTATTTTTGTCACGAAAAAATCTCTATTGTTTGGTCTAAATATGCAGGAGGACATGCATTATTTTGGTTTGCAGTTTTGGCATTGTCAACTTTAATTTTAAAATTAATTAGAATTTCAAAGCGATTGTAAATTGTCATTCTCAAGTTTCAATACATTTTACTCAAATTATCAATATTTGATTTTTTATTCAATTTTATTTTATGTGAATCATTTCAAGAGGGGTCTTTTTATGATAGTTTCTTTCAGTATTTGATAAAAGGACCTTTTGGCAAACGGCAAAAGATATCCCACGATCGTCACTTAACCTATATTCGAAGCGGATTCGTTTTCAGCAGGCAAAAATACGTAAGTACCCCAAAAATAATCAAGATCAAAGGTGGAGCCCAGATACAGCGAATTTACCGAAGCTTTATCTAAGTAAATACCTAATCAGATCTTGATTGTAAATTTGCAATTCTCGAAAAAATAACTTACTCGAACCCCTATCTCAGCCTCTCCACTAGCCTTGAATCTGAGCGTTTCTTTGCCACTTCCATAGCCTTTCTTTCCCATCGAAGCCTTCCCACTCTTTGGTGCTATGCTGGTGAATCCGCTCTTCATTGGTTCGACGAGGCGAATCGTGAAAGTGCTACCCCTAGAAATTTCTTTCAGAGCTTTGGCTACCTCGAAGTGTCGTTTACCCACCATGTTTTCGCCATCTAACTTTTCTATGTGGTCACCGACCTGGAAAAAAAAAATCGTTAGAAAAATGTTCGTTTCATATTCGAGCTATTTTCCACTTTTCCTCACTTATGGGTTAATAATTGAAGAGGAAAGAATAGTAACTACCAGAATACACATAACAGTCTGATTAACAATTTAAAAAACGGATTAATTCTTGTTCCCGGTCCTAAAAATATGTGCGATAGCTCATTCGATTCGGAATGACGTCTAGAAAAATGTATCTCGAGCATTTATTAGCACATAAAAAATTGCAATTGTTATTAACAAAATAAGATGAAAAAAAAAGGTACTCAGTTTTTCGTTAATAACTCAAAAAATATTAATATTTGATAACTTTTGAAAAAAGATCCTTAAAGAGGAGGAAATTTCCAATGGAAAAGTCCGGACTCCCGGAATTTTATCTCCATTATTTATAATTTTTATTCAACGCCGAAAATAGGTCTCCGTGCGGCCGTTACGGTATGAGCGCAATACCGCTGGAGACACTATATCACACAAAATAATTTTTTATAGTATTAAATTAAAAAGTTTAAATAATTGACCTATAAATTTTTCTCTTCTTGGAGCCCTTCTTATCAAGATCACGAGATAAAAGTTTATTAAAGATTTATATTTGGTTTGTTATAATTTTTTTAAATGAACAAAAAATCAAATATTAAAAAAAAATTGTTAAACAATTTTTTGTTGACAAATGTTATTATACAGCTGTTTTTGCATCTAACAATGGCATTAATTAACATAGGAAACACATTTTTTATTTCATTTGTTGAAAAATTGTTTATAAACAAATAGACAAATATAATATTTAAAAAAAAATGTTTCTTACCATTTTATTGTGAAGACAAAATGACGATTTAAAAAAACCTTAAATAAATTTTTTAATTGTTTATAATAGTTTTTGGCATCATTTTTGCCAAAATCATAATTGGCATTTCTCTATAGGTTAACAAAAAAAATTTTTTTTGTCAATAATTTCCTTGTTTATTAAGTTAACAATTTGTAATAAACAATTTGTGACCCTCGGTTTATTATATACCTAATTAAAAAAAATACAAAAACAGCCATATATAACAAAGTACTGAAAAAAATTGTCTTTAATTTTTTATAACATTTTTAAATATTACACGATACCAAAATCAAAGTGGCTTCTTAATTTTTCAAGTAACAAATAGATATAACTTTTAAATTATAAGAGATACGATAATGGACATTCAGGACTTTTTTGTAAAGGATTAATCAATCTTTGAAATGGATAAAAAGTTTGTAACTATTGCTAATCAGCTGTTACATGCATTTGTTTATAAAAAATACATTTGCGCACTTTTTTTTACTTATAACTTGTTAAAAAATGAAAATAAAGCTGTGAACCAGACAATTTTGTTCAGTGGTGAAATATCTGCCAAATAACCTTTACATCAAACCCATATCTCTTATAGTTTAAATTATAAACGTATTTTAATTAATATTTATCTAACTCGTGTTCCGTTATATACGATATTCAATTTAATATTACAGCACTCATTTATATTTAGCAACATCTTTACTTTCTATTTATTGTAATAAATTATAGTAGCTTCTAACTGAAGGTGCCTCTATTGTTTATTTAAAAAACCATTAATTTTTTGATTAAATTATGGAATTTTACTCGAATTTTTCTCAGCTGTATCGTCTAAATTTTTAAATGTAGTTATATTTTTATACTTTTCATCATAATTAAATAGTAGAATAGAATATTTGTATAATTGTGACTTATTGCTTTATCTCATCAAACCTTTGTCATCGAATAAGCTCATAGGGAATGGCGCAAACTCATGAACTAAGACTGTTTTTACTATATTTTTGTTGTTAATCATAGACTCTACAATCCGTTGGAATAAAAGTGAAGTGTTGACGATAACTGGCTCTTCATCTATGACACAAACCGGTGTTATCTTAACAAGCGTCTTCACACAAGACTTCTTGCTAAACAAATACGATTTCTACATCTGCTCCAACCATTTTTGACATGCTTCGCAAACCTTTCCCTACAGCTTTATGGCAATCGATAGAAGAATCGCCAACTCATCCTGTCGAAAGTGACATTTATAATATAACTGACATTCAGTTGTCAAGACTTAAACATCCAATATCATTTAATAATATTAAGTTTCTCTTCAGTGATATCTTAACATAATTACAGAAATACTACGTGCTTTTACATAATATTTGGCAGATATTTCATCACTAAACAAAATTGTCTGGTTCACAGCTGTATTTTCATTTTTTAAGTTATAAGTCAAAACAAAGTACGAAAATGTAAAAAAGCCGAATTTTTATAAACAAATGCATGTAAAGCGATTACAATAGTTACAAACTTGGATTATTATCCACTTCAGAAATTGAATAATGCTTCACAAAAATGTCCTGAATGCCCATTATCGTATCTCTTATAATTTAAAAGTTATATCTATTTGTTACTTGAAGTTAAGAAGCCACTTTGATTTCGGTATCGTGTAATATTTAAAAATGTTATTAAAAATTAAAGACAATTTTTTTCAGTACTTTGTTATATAAGGATGTTTTTGTAAGTTTTTTTACTTCCAAGAAAAAATAAACCGAGGGTCACAAATTGTTTATAACAAATTGTTAACTTAATAAACAATGAAATAATGATAAAAAAAAATTATTTTTTTGTTAACTTCAAGAGAAATGCCAATTATGATTTTTAAAGAGAAAAACAATTCTTAATTAATTAATCAAACAAACGAAATATAAAAAAACAATTATACACAATTAAAAAATGTATTAAATGTTTGTTTTTTTTTCAAATCATCATTTTGTCTTGACAATATAATGGTAAGTTTTT
Organism: Gonioctena quinquepunctata; assembly: GCA_018342105.1. Lineage (NCBI taxonomy): Eukaryota > Metazoa > Arthropoda > Insecta > Coleoptera > Chrysomelidae > Gonioctena > Gonioctena quinquepunctata. The sequence continues at coordinate 709,762 of JAFIRS010000167.1, forward strand.
TTTTTAAATATTAATTGTCTATTTGTTTATAAACATTTCTTAACAAATGACGTAAAAATTTTTTCCTACGTTAATTAATGCCATTGTTAGATAAAAACAGTGGGTCATCAATTTTTTTTAACAATTTTTTTTTAATATTTTATTTTTTTTCATTTAAAAAAATTAGAAACAAAAAAAAATATAAAACTTTAATAAACTTTCATCACGTGATCTTGTTAATTATTATGTATATAAGAAGGGCTCCAAGAAGAGGAAAATGTATAGGTCAATTATTTAAACTTTTATGTCGACTTTTGTAAAAACCGAGATTCGATAAAAATTAGTTAATCAACAATCGTATAACTTTTTGAAAAATCGACATAACTTTTTTTTCTTTCGAGTCTTCTGATGACACCATCATTTTTTCAAATTTCTAAACTAATATTTAATTCTATAAAAAATGTATTTTGTGTGATATACTGTCTCCAGCGGTGTGGCGCTCATGCCATAACGGCCGCGCGGAGACCTATTTTCGGCGATAGAATTCCGGAAATCCAGACTTTTTTATTGGAAATTTTCTCCTCTTTAAGGATCATTTTTCAAAAGTTCTTAAATATTAATAGTTTTTGAGTTATTAGCGAAAAACTGAATATCTTTTTTTTCATCTTATTTTGTTAATAACAATGGCAATTTTTTATGTGCTAATAAATGCTCGAGATACATTTTTCTAGACGTCATTCCGAATCGTATGAGCTATCGCACATATTTTTAGGACCGGGAACAAGAATTAACTCGTTTTTTAACTTGTTAATCAGACTATATTACGAATCTTAAGCCACATTCGCATTGGATATAAAGGAATTCAACGCCAAACAATAACTCTAGTGGAAAAGATAGTATCAAGATATAGTCAGCATTATTGTAAATATCATGTATGTAATATAAGTAATACTTTCATGTAGATGTGGATTGTAGGTGCCTCGATATGGCTCCAGCCTCTCCATACCTCGAGCCAGATCTTTTGTACATTATCCTTCATCTATTCAAGACCCGGGATTCCGAGACTCCTTTCCAGCGAGCCCAAACATCCCTGGGATTTTTTTGAAAATATCGTTATGAGGATGTTCTTTTGAGACGCAATATGCACTTCCCAAACAGGAAGTATTATATTTATTCTTTTGTGGCATTTCTTTGTATGCCTACTGAAAGGTATTGGCGAAGTCGATTTTTTTTAACGTGTGGATTGTCCAGTTTCGTAATGTTTCTCGACAAATTTTTTTAATAACTTGATCATTTCACACAACAAAAAGTTAAACATTTCATTTGAATTAAATCTTAAAATAGTTATTTATATTTTTTCGACCCTTCACTTTCAACTAATTTGCATTTTGTATTCCTTCATTTTAATACCAATACCTCCTATTTTACACAGGACAGAAACAACATTCTTATATTTTCATAAGCAAATGAAACCAATATTATAGTCATTATAATAAAAACCAATGTCAAAATGACTCATTTTCTGCTTCAATTTTAAAATTCCCGCCATTGTTTGTTACAATTTGGCCATTCAGTGGTACACCTGATAAACCTTGCACATGGCTCTTGAAGACTGCATTCTATTTCTACCTTTCTCTTTCTGCGTTGTTTTGGAGTTGACGGCGTTGGTTGAAGTTTCCTTTTTAATTTTTAACTGAGAAATACGTGGAAAGTGATGAGTGTCTGAAGTGTAATGAACATTACCAATTATATAATATACATTTTTTATATCCCTGAATAAGTTAATAAAGTAAGTATTACATGAATTAAATGTATTAGCATAGTCCAGAAATATAATGTAACCTCAAAAGCATGTGTATTTTTGATAGGGTGTTCGAATCTGTTTTGACATGGTCAAACTGTATCATTGAAAATGCGTAAAAAAAACTTTTCTACCTATATCTTTTTCCAATAGGAACTTTGTTACTTTTCAAATTATGGTGAGTTGGAAAATAAAAAACAACTTCTCATGTTTTCCAACAGACTTATGCGACCTGAAATACATTGACTCTCCAAATAGAAGAATTCGGTTTGTGATAAAACTGAAGAATCACTGTGAAAATGAATATTTTTCTAAATAAAATTTCAACTAAATCTTCCCTCCTAGAGATATCATTGAAATTATATATAAGAAAATATCTAATCATATTGCAATTATCTGCAGAAAGTGGTTAGTATATTTCACATCGAATCTGTTCCATGAGATGAAATCTTAATTTCAGTACCCTAAGAAATATAAAATCCTTGGAGGTTATAAAAAAACTTTTTATACGAAGTAGATAGTCCATACTCGAAGTGGAGTTAGTGATTTGCAAGGGAAGAAAATCCAAGTCGTTTCCACAGTTTATTTCCACACATGCATCAGTTACAATTAAAACATGTTTCGTGCGTATATGCGCCCATCTTCAGTTAGAAATACAAGAAAATACCGAAAATAAAATATTTTCAAAGCCTATTGCAAGATGGTAAATGGCGTGTTACTTACGAAAAAATATTCTTTGGAGAGAATGATATAATTGTCTGGTTAAATTTCCATTACATTGTTCTGTGGTACGGTGACAATGTCTTGCCCCAAATTTTGGAACCTATCACCAGAGCACATAACAATGTAATGGAAATTTAACCAAACAATTCTTTCATTCTCTCCAAAGAATATTTTTTCGTAAGTAACACGCCATTTACCATCTTTTATTATCAGTTTTTTCTTGTATTTCTAACTGAAGATAAGCGCATATACGCCCGAAACATGTTTTAATTGTAACTAATCCCTATATGGAAATAAATTGTGGAGAACACTTGGATTTTCTTACCTTACAAAAAACTTTTTATTTTTCAACATCAACACTATTATCCTAAAAGAATAAATTAATGGAAAAGTTTCCGAATGTGTCAAGTTAGTTTTGTCAAGAAGATTATTCATTCAGATTACATGATAGACATCCTAAAAGGGGGATGCATTCCTGGTGGTATAAAAATTGAAAAAAAACTCCACTTCAAATAGAATGTGTCACCTGCAATTGTCCAAATGAATAACAAAGGGCTTCAGAAAGTGATCTCTGAAAATGTATTATTTACAGCGATTTAATGTGCGCAAAACGTTTTGGCAATGTTCTGTTGTGTGTATGAAAAGGCTATAAATCAAAACTTGGAACAAGTTATTTTTGTGACATCCCACGGACATCCTGAAAATCGCCACCTGCGGCGGACATTGGCTGTTCTATAAAATTTCTACTCATGTATTAACATAACATCTTAGTGGATGTTCAATGTCTCGAAATCTCGTACTTTCAACACCTCTCAGATGTTTACCTATATGAAGTTAGCGAGACAACTCCGAAAAAGTTGATAACAGATTATTCCATAATTTGCCGCCTTTTTGTCGCTAATTAGTTGCGAAGAAAAAAAAATTGTCGCTCTTTTTTTTAAAAAAATATGTGATGTTTCGCTAACTTCATATGAAGTTAGCGAAACAACTTCCGTAATTTCAATTTTTTCACAGTTCCGAAGTATCCATAATTTGCCGCCTTTTTGTCGCTGATTAGTTGCGGAGAAAAAAAATTGTCGCTCTTTTTTTAAATAAAAATTTGCGATGTTTTGCTAACTTCATATGAGGTTAGCAAAACAACTTCCGTAATTTCTATCTGTTCTCAGTTCTTCCTCCCAACCAAAAGTGTCCCAATCACTCATTTTTTCTGTTTGTTACCATATTTTCAATCGTTAAAGCTTATAAATGTCTTCAAAATTGAGAATATCGAAATTGCCCAACGCATCGTCACTACTACTAATAGTCTCCCCTCTGAAACCAATTGAAACCTTGGAAAAGGATGGGAAAATCAAATGTCGTTTACAAAATTCCCTGTCAGACTTGTGACAAAGCATATATTGGACAAACATCAAGAACTCTGTCTGGACGCCTAACGTCCCATAAAAGTGATAGCAAAGAAATTAACTTTGGCACTGGCTGAGAATGTCATCTCCAGTGAGCACATTTTGGAATACAACCATTTTGAAGTTCTTTGCACAGAGAATAACTTACATAAAAGGTTATTTAAAGAAATGTTTTCCATCATGAATGATACCAACAGTATAAACAAAAATACAGACCTGGATAATTTGAGCAATATTTACAATAACATTTTGAAACTAAAACTTTTTCCCCAAAATTCCCACAATATGAACAAAACTCAACATAATCAAAGTTTCAAATTTCTCACTAATTATCAGGTTGGTCATAAATATCCATACAATAGGGTATTCGTGAAAATGACGAATACTTTTCGAACTCAAGGGAATTTTTACGTGGTTGCGATATTCAGTTTCTGAATCTTTGTAACTTCCATTTCAATAAACAGACAAGAAAAACGTATCATAACATGGTGAAATAATTCAAATGAAATAAATGAAAACGCATATCAGATGCCCCAATTTTCGACACCTGAAAAATATGAATAACCAATCGCCGACATATATGAGGACCAATTGTCGACACTGTGAGAAATCAAAAACGGGCATCAATGCTATGTTTATATTTATATCTATCGTGACTGAAAAGTATGAAAAAGTTATGCTCATATCTATAATGGGTAAAACTCGACAAAACATAAATTATTGAATAAATAAAAAAAAAATTGCTACATAATCAATTTCTAGGAACCACTTCTCCCATTTCGAATACTTCATATACCCCACACAATAATTCTTCTCCCTGTTTCAGTATGGTTTCGAGAATTTTTTTTTTCATTTGATACCCATATTGAGGGGATTGAAAAACAAAGAAATCTGCCATTTTGTGGTGGCGACCATCTTCGATTTGAAATTTTTTCACGGAGGACTGGTTTGTACTGGTTCAGTCCTTTCATTTAATACCCATATTGAGGGAGTTGAACAAAATATGTCATCCGCCATTTTGTGGCGACGGCCATCTTGGATTTACAATGATACTGAATATACATAATTGTATTGTCATCAGAACTAAAGGTGTGTACCAAATTTCAGATTAATAGCTCAACAGGAAAGGAATACAATTTCAATTACTAGATTCAACCCACACAAATAAACAAAACTGTAAGCTGAATAAGACCGTTTAAAATAATAAAAAAAGACGGAAGTTGTCCCGCTAACTTCATATAAGGTTATCAAAACGTTGCAAATTTTTGAAAGAAAGGATAGACGAATTTTTTCTTTCCACAACTAATTATCGAAAAAAAGCAGCAATTTGTGCCTAAAAAGTGAGAAAAGATAAAAATAACGGGAGTTGTTGAAACATCGTATAATTTTTGAGAAAATAGTTTTTTCTCTCCGCAACTAATTAGCGACAAAAAACCGGCAGATTATGGATACTTAGAACTGAGAAAAGATAGATATTACAGAAGTTTTTAATTTTAGTGAAACATCACATATTTTTTTTATAAATAGAGATTTTTTTTCTCCGCAACTAATTAGCGACAAATACGCGGCAAATTATGGATACTTCGGAACTGTGAAAAAATTGAAATTACGGAGGTTGTTTCATTACATATTTTAAAAAAAAAAGAGCGACAATTTTTTTTTTCGCAACTAATTAGCGACAAAAAGGCGGCAAATTATGGAATAATCTGTTATCAACTTTTTCGGAGTTGTCTCGCTAACTTCATATAGGTCAGATGTTTTTGTGCTCGCTGAAAATAGTTCTTATTGGTAGGTACATCTACCAAAAAAATTATACTGAGGATTTCACCTGCTATTAGAGCATATCCTGGTGCTTTTTTGGGAATTCTCGTAATCCTCGGTTTTTCTAAATATATACCTATTATCTTATAAAACGGATCGAAACAAAATAATTTGATTTGTTTGTGTCGAAAAAAATGAATTTGATTTGTTTGTGACTATGATTTTATGTAGACAATAATAAAACCGATCAATTCTTACCTGTATATGTGATATATTATCAATTATTGATCCTTCCTTTATTCGTTTTATGAAAGCATATCCTGCTCCATTGTCTGTAATTGTGAGACCCAGTGAGTCTTCTGATTTGATTAATTCTACTTCCTTTGGTCTACCTGGGAAAAAATTTCAGGTATAAGAAAAAACAATTATTCAATTCAATAATAATCAAATGGAGAATGGAGAAGAACAGAATATTTGAAGATCTGGTCCTTTAACCAATTTTCTCCGCTGTTCGTCTCTGATTTTTTTAATTGGAAAAACAGTTTCATTGCAGATGTTCTACAATATGTACTTATAGATATGAGGAATATGCACTTATATATATATATATATTATGTGGGCAATTTTGTCGAGGGTAATATGATACGTGCTACGGATACACAGAAGCTCCCAGGGTCATCAAAGTCAACAGGACCAGAAGAATTACTCATTAGAGAGAAGATCGCCGAGGATGACTACATAGTAATGTTTATCTAAAAGACCACAATCCTATGAGCACAACGAAAGACTCTCATCTAAAGATGTTGGAAAACCGTACATGTAAGATAGGACCAAGAAACCCATCGGGAGATCTGGTAGATCATCCTGAAAATATATTTTGGACAGAAATCTCATTTCCAAGGCAATATGGACACAATGGGATTCTGTGTTTGTGGAAAATGGATTACCTACTCGAACGGTTCTGGTCTGGTAGTAATAGTCCGGTCAATTTAGACCAAAAAATGAGAGTGAAGTTACATAAAGTCCCAACAAGCTGAATTTTTGTGAAGTTGTTCAAAACATAATTACAAACAATGTCTAGAAGTTCCCCATCATTCCCCTGTAAGGAAAAAATTTAATTCAAGGTCAAAGGTCAAAAAAATGAGTTTTTCGCGATTTTCAGCAAAACGGTAAGTTTTATCATAAAAGTACCTCAGACAAAAATTGTAGATCATAAAATTATCTATAAAAAAAGTATCAATACTTTTTTTCTTACGAGCCACCGTTTCTGAGATATAACGATTCTAAAAGTTATAAAAGTTGTTATCGTCATAATATGCATGAGTACGCCACGTATATACATCTAGAGTTGTAAAATTTTATATAATATATATATATATATATATATATATTAAATGTTTAAATATTTTTCTATCGGTCATTGTAACTTATACTTACAATATAAAATATACATAAGTTTTAACTACAAGAATATCAGGTAAAAAGAAACCCAGTCCCTTAATCTTTAAGCCAGTGTAACTTCGAGACATCTGTCTCTTGTTTCATTGTGTACGTGGCTAGGGTCTTTACCTGCTATAATAAATGAAATACCGTTAGTCTTGAGCGTCACTCTGTAGTGAAAACACGTGTTTATTCTAACCTATATTGTGCTGTTTTGAGTTTTATATTGAAAATGTTTGAATATTGTTTTATTTGTGCTAAACTTTTAACTGAAAGTGAAGTTGTTACTGTTGAACGTGGTATGAAGACATTAATTAATGCAAGTATCGAAAGAGCTGATGATTTTTCGGAATATCTCAAAAATCAGAAATCTGTGACAATACATGAAAATTGCCGTAAAAATTATACTCGAAAGTCTTCTATTGCTGCAGCTAATAAAAGACAACGTGAAGAACAAGAAGCCAGTACATCCACAGCAAGTCCTCCTCGTACTAGATCACGTATCAGTGAATCAGCTTTTTGTTTCAAAGAACTGTGCTTATTTTGTGGCGAGAAATTAAATGAAGAAAGTGAAAAAAGAAAATCCTCAGATTTTCGGCGTCGAATCAGCCAAGTAAGTACACTTCAATTTAAAGATTCAATTCTGGAAACAGCTCGGGCTCGTGACGATGCTTTAGCAAAAGCTGTTCTTGCTCGAGTCGAATTTGAATATGATTTAGTTGCTGCTGAAGCTTAAGCTTTTATCTTTCCCAATCTTTGAAAATTTCCGTTATTTTGCAATAGTTTTACATTAAACAGGATCACAACTGACCCGTGGAGTAGGCCTACTGGGGAAACCACGTTAACAAAAACGCGCTTAGTACACTACCTCATAGGTGGCGTGGAAACGTGTGCATATTATGACGATAACAACTTTTAGAATCGTTATATCTCAGAAACGGTGGCTCGTAAGAAAAAAAGTATTGATACTTTTTTTATGATCTACAATTTTTGTCTGAGGTACTTTTATGATAAAACTTACCGTTTTGCTGAAAATCGCGAAAAACTCATTTTTTTGACCTTTGACCTTGAATTAAATTTTTTCCTTACAGGGGAATGATGGGGAACTTCTAGACATTGTTTGTAATTATGTTTTGAACAACTTCACAGAAATTCAGCTTGTTGGGACTTTATGTAACTTCGAATGTCTAAATTGACCGGACTATAAGCTGATGGAAGGTCCTGAAACAACCACAATTGGCGCAAGTGTTTGGGGGAAGTTATTTGAATGAAGCTGAAATCGAGTTTGAATGGTGGAACAACTTTGAACCTGGAAATTTCGACAACATTTTGGGATTTGAGAAATTATTTTCACCAAATGTAATTTTTGAGGCATTAACGCATTATAGTAAAAGTACCGAACTGATTATGATAAATTCAAATAAAATCAGGCCTGTTCCCTATTTCCTACCTTATGACAAAGTGAAAATATTGCTTTGGTTGTTAATGTCATCTGTGCCATAATCATCGAAAGCAATTCGAAATAATATAAACCTATGGTAATAAATAATGAACATATTCATAACTCGCACATTATTCAATTTTATTGTTTTCTCCCAGTGTACACTGGCTCCTCTTGTATGAAACCCATTATCCGTGACAGCCTTGTAATGACAATGACTTTTATCGTCCATATCGAAACATTTTATCTTGTTTTTTATATTTCAGTAGTTTATATGCTGAACGATGATATGAAAAACAACTCGATGGGTAATGGAAGGAACATTTCGAACTCTTATCATTCAAGATTGTTTGAGTATTAGACAGAGTATTTTCGAAGAAACATTTCTATTTATATGCAGTTTTATTATGCAACGTCATCTGTTAGGGCACCCTATATTTATCAATATGTTTTCTGCATCAAATTGAACAATATCTCACAATCGTAGATTTCTGTTTATTAAAGTATATCTGTATGTGTACACGTATCAGCCAGAAGTTTCGTTAGAGAAAAAACAAAATGGCGGCTCCAAGATGGCGGACGAGATTTGTGTTTATGGTCCGATTCGATGCGGGATTTCGGTGTTGAAGATCATGAATTTTTTGTCAAAAATCATAAATTCAAGATGGCGGACGGGTTTTGTAATGATGGTCCGATTCTATTCAAAATTGGTATGTGGGGGTTTTCAGAGTCGAAGATCATACATTTTTTGTCAAAATTCATAAAATCAAAATGGTGGCTCCAAGATGGTGGACTATCCCTGTGATTATGGTCCGATTCTATTCAAAATTGGTATGTGGAGGTTTTCGGGGTCGGAAAATATGAAAAGGCCTCATAATAACGATGTTTTGAAAAAATGCATAGATTAAGGAGTTATATATTCAAAAGCTTGTCGCGCAAAGTTTTCAGTTCGAAAAAAAAGCGACCAGCTTTTTAATCTATGACTCACGGAATAATCTACGTCACACATCCAAAGCAATAATTTTTTACATATTAGCACATTTGAATAAAAGCTTGTCTTCAAAAAGGTTTTTTATTATTTTATTTTTTTAATATTTTTAAACCCGCCAGAAAGCTAAGCGAATCAAATTCGTACCTATTCATGAATTCTAGCTATAGAAGTTGTGGTAACAGAAATACAGATTGAAATCAGTTGTCACTGTCAGGGACGCGGAGAGAAAATGGGGTCTCGGGGGTAGTAACCTAGCCCCCCCCCCCACAGATATATGTGTGTCTAAAATAATGCAGACACCAAACAAATCAAAATAATTAGATATTGGGAGTATTTATTATTACGAATCCACTACGTCACTGACGTTGTTTATATCGGAAGCGACAGGAAAACCCCGAGAGCTGGTGGAAAATACCCCCCCTCTCGTCGAAGCTGCCTGCGTGCAATTGATGATGCCTTTTGCAACTGCTCACAAAAAATTGGCATGCCAAAGACGAATTTTGCCCCACCGTTATCTTTTTAATTATGACATCAATAGATATTATAAAGCTTGAAGATTTTGTACTGTAGGTACAGTTAAAAGCTAGTTTAAAAGGTCTATTACATATTGATATAGTGATGCTGTTCAGAAAATGCAAAATTTTGAGTTAATCTAGAAATCGAATTCAAAATTTCTTTGAAATAAACAAACTTACTATTGCGCTATTGTAAAGCACATAAAAAATAAATTCCCTAATCGAAAGAACATGAAAGTTAATGTCCGACAGAAAATAAGTCGACGTTCTATGAAGAGCAGAGAAATTAACATTATGTCCATCAGCTCAATTTGCAAGGCAAAGTAACGCCAACCCACAATGCGAATGCCAAGAATATGAAGACTATCAATGATGTCATTGAGTATCGAGAAAGTATATTGATCCAGTTCTTGTATCACAATAAACATTCAGAAACAAAGCAGTGTGTAGATTACTATTTAGCTTCTAGTTTTACGACAAAAACGTATCTGTAGTACTGGCTTAAAAAAATTCAAAAAAACAGTTGCACTGGAATATAAATTCTCGGTCACTTTTAATTTTGTGTAATTTTCTTCTAATAAAGAAACAGGGTGCAATCGAAAACTTTCTATTTCTTGTCGTGTAATAAGCGATTTTAATATAATAACGTGTAATGCGATTATCAAGATTGTAATACAAAATTGATATCTATGAAGGAATGCCTCCGTGCCACCATATTAAAAATTCCAATGCACCCCAATTTAGGGGTAGTTTGTACTTGTGATTTTTCTTATATCTCTGCTGACCGGGGATTTCCAGCTAAGATATTCCATTGAAACGCTGAAATGTAGATTGCACAAAACATTTTATTTGTGCCACCTTAAAAACATTCCAATCAGTCCCCGGGGGTTTTTGGGATATTTGGAAGAACTTTGCTGACCGGGGGTATCCAATGAATATATTTTATTAATACGCTGGTATATGATGACACAAAACATATTATTCTTGCCACTATAGGGAAAATTCACATCAGCTATCTTGTAAGGTATTTTACACTTGCGATTTTTCGAAAAACTGCTGACCGCAGAAACAAATATTAGAAAATAAACTTTATAATAAACAATTCAGTCTCATTAATATACTCAATTAATATACTTAAAAATTCTATGAAAAACATGATTCCTCGTGTTACATATGTAACAGTTCACCATTATTTTATTTAAACGGTACTTTTTCAGTATACTATACTTTGTATTATCATGACATTCCCCAATGGGATAGAAATGGGTCAAAATCAGCTTCCTCTTATTAACAATAATAAGAGGTGATTTTTCGAAAAGCTTTACAGACCAGGAGTTTTTGGTAAAGCTATTTCATTGAAACGGTAGTAAATGATTGCACCTAACATATTTTTTGCGCGAGCATAGGAAAAATACAAATCAGCCCCCTCATAAGGGTAGTTTATACTTCGATTTACGAAGTACTTTGCTGACTGGAGGTATCCAGTGAAGATATTTCAATGAAACGCTGGAATATGCACGAAATATATTATTTGTGCCACCATAAAAAAAATCGCATTAGTCCCCTCATAAATGTGACTATCGTCGTCGAGATTGACCATTGTTTGTTTAAGTTGCATTTCATTTATATATTTTTTGAAATATATTTTATTTTCTATGCGAATTCTGCCAAAGTGTTTTAATTGGATCTATATATTGGAATTCTATTTTTATTTTACTTTATATTATTCATGAGACTGAATTGCTTATTATAAGGTTTATTTTCTAATATTTATTGTAAACTACCCTTACAAGGTAGCTGATGTAAATTTTTCCTATAGTGGCAAGAATAATATGTTTTGTGGCATTATATTCCAGCGTTTCAATGAAATATATTCATTGGATACCCCGGTCAGCAAGGTTCTTCCAAAAATCTCAAGTATAAACTACCCCTATGAGGGGACTGATTGGAATTTATGGTGGCACAAATGTTTTATGCAATCAGTTTTTAACGTTCCAATTAAACGGAAACCCTCGGTCAACAAAGTTTTTCAAAAATCGCAGGTATAAACTACCCTTATGAAGGGACTGATTTGAATTTTTATGGCGACACAATTTTTTTTTGGTGCAATCTACATTTCATCGTTTCAATGGAATATCTTAGCTGGAAATCCCCGATCAGCCGAGTTACTAGAAAAATCACAAGTACAAACTACCCCTAACTGGGGGTGAATTGCACTTTTGCATTATGATCTTTATAATCGCATTACTAGTTATTATATTGAAATCGCTTATTAAATGACAAGAAATAGAAAGTGTCGATTACATCCTGTATCAACAATTGCTTTCATGGTCACGTAGAATTAATCTAATATACCTTAAGTGTGGCATACTAAAATTTCACCAAATTCTATCGATGCCTTGAAACCCCCTTATATCTGTGCCTAATCCTTTTATCAAAAATAATAATTTTCAGTAGTATTTAATAGTCCGTGTTTCTTTCACTCCATTTCATTGCACTGATTAGATTGCAAAATTTTCACATTTTTTAAATACGTTTTTCAACTTCCAGAAAGTGCTTGAGGCTGTTTTGGTGCATTTCATGTATTCATCTGAGGCCTTTACTATTTCGTTCTGTATTCTAATTGATTTTTTAAAAACAATCCAAGAAAACCGAAAGAAAATGTATGTATCTCAAACATTTTCATTTAGCATTTGACAGTTATCATTTCAAGAAACCTCGCATGCAGTATATCACCGAAGATGAAGGGGGTTAATATCCCCAAGATTTGGTTGAAAACAAGATAACCTATCTCAGATAATTTGCTTCTCGAACCGAAACGACAAAAATCAAGTTCTTTTATTATACAACTCGTTCAAGTCATGTCATTTCACCTGGAGGTGCAATATCTCCTGATTCGCTCGGTAAGAGTGTTTAAAATCCTACATTTTTGGAAGCGGTAGAATCCGGATGAGTAAAAAATGGTATAGTTCACAGGGTACATGAAAAAAATGCAACTATCACCGACTTCATGTAACTAACATCCCTCCTTGTAAAAACCAACACTGTTTTATCATATCAATCTATTGTCAGATCCATTGATCATTGAAAATATGAGCGAAAAGTGGGTATCAAAATAATATCAATCCAATTTAGTTATCGTATATAAAATGAAATAATAGTATATTATTTAACGAGCGGTAATGTAGGTCATAACTCACGCAGATGAAGTTTGCAGCACAATCCGCAGGCGAGTGAGTTATGACCATTACCGCAAGTTGAATACTATACTTTATCTACGACTATAACAATAAATACAAGTACAGAGAAAGAACTTTATTCATAAATCTTAATAGTTACCTATAACAATGCTATAAAAATTTTAATTGTAATTACTCATTTTTTTTATTAATAAAATTAATTGTAAAGTTTGAACAACCAGTAAACTGAATATGTGGGACTGAATTATGCAAGTTTATTGTTTCATTTTGGGTTTGTTGCATATATGTTGTTGATGTACTAACTGGTTGAGGTGTTATAGAACTGTATATTTTATTTGCAGTATCTGTCTTATTCTTTCCGGAATCATCAACGTACCCCTCAGCCACAGTAGTAGATCGCCAACCGCCATGGCGTTTCAGTGCCGTTATATCCCCTCCAGCATCTACTAATAAAGTTGCCGACGAGCGGCGAAAACAATGCCCTGTATATAAATTACAGCGTGGTAATTTTAAAAATGTAGCAATGTCTTTCCCCATTGCTCCAAATTTATTAATTCCAATTTTTTGTGAGTGATATTTTCCATTTTGAAATTTAAAGAATAATATCGTTTGCGATATATCAGTAGGACGAAGATTTAAATATTTCTTAACTATGGTATAAAAATTTCCCGTAACAGTGAATTTTCTGGCAATTTTTGTTTTTGTATTTGGTACACTGACCATAAAAATAGATCAATGATCTTCTAAATCTGTAATTTGCAATTCTGCTGCACGACAAGCACCCATAATGCCCATTATTAAAGCAACCTAAAATAAATTATGTAATTGACTAGATGATAAAAACGATTGAATATCGTGAGATCTACTACCTTTGTCGCCAGATATTTCTCATCAGGAGTTTCATTTATGAAATTATTAAGTTGTTCTGGCCTAAAAGTTTTTGCCTTTTTAGCTACATGTTTCTCTGATTTTTAAGAAACGCGTGTAATTTCAAATAATTCTCTATATTGATTCCATTATTTATGTTGAGAGTGCTTCTTAGCATGAAGTAGAAAGTTCATAGGGACGATGCTTTATATTTAGTGCTAAGTGCACTAAAATATGCCAAAAGTACATTTTCTGTGAACGATGACTTAATGTCCTTGCTGCTACACCAATCTTGAAAATTTTTGTATACACCTTTATATTTGTTTTGGGATTTTTCGGGCAATAAATTCTGTATGGTAACATTAGCTACTTGTCTTATTTCTGGAGGTGTATATAATAATTCATCTTCACATCCGAATTCATCTTTTTCAGCACAAAATTCAGAATAATTAGGTATTAGCTTAATTTGAAAACGTCAAAATTATTTAAGTGACATTACTCCCCTCAATAACAATAAATATGCTTTTTCATTTAGATGACAAATGACTAACTTTGTTTACCTGTCAGACCCAACGGCATTGCCGGCGATTTTTTTTTAAAGGAAATACAATATTTCCGAGTTTTCCTATGGATAGTTGACTTGAATTTACATGGAGAAGAAAACTCACCATTAGAAAATAATCGTGTACATCATTTTATCTACGAATGAAAGGTTTTTGGCGCTATAAAATAGGTAATAAGTACTTAACCTACAAAGAAAGTTACGAACGCCAATGTATGCAGGTGCATTTGTCATGAAGTTGACTGTTGACATAATGTGAAAATACCGCTAATTTTGAACTAAGCCAATCTCAAATTGTTATTTCAAAACAAACCAATGGCTATCCACTTTCTCAATAGCCAATCAGACTTTGGGTCTCAAAACAAGCGCATGCGCCTTAAAAAATAATCTAAATGAAAAGGCCTATTTCGGCCAAACGGCTTGTACAGAAGAACAGAGCCACCTTGATATTCGGTTCGTAAATAATTCCAAGAATCTTTTCCGATTTATTATAGTCAGTTATAGTAGAGAGTTATTATAACTCACGTTGTTTGTTTATAGATACTATTAATTGCGCAAAAGCGTTGAATAATCAATATATAATTTAATAGGAGTAGATAAAAATCTACAATTTACTTGACCAATTAAATTGTTCCATGAAGTGAAATATATAGCAGACAAAAAAATAACAATACAAGATATAGCCAAAACATCTGTTATGATAAAACTAAAAGTTCGATGCCCGGCGTTCACACTAGGCCATATTTTCATTTGATTTGTTTTACATATTATCACGAGAACATTCGTATTAGTTAAATGGAGAGAAAAATTGCGCAACATTATGCAGATGGTACATAGCCTCCAGTACAATTGGACGAACGAGCTATCCCATCATGAGAATTGGTTTTGCACAGGAATTCGAACAACCGCTAGGTTAGCTGCATCTTACGTTGGAGTGTCGCAAGTGATTTATTTATTTCAATGCCGACAACATATGGCATGGCTAATCATAATTACACGAATAAATTTTTAATCTATTTACAGTTAGGATCCATATTTTGTTGTTCATATTCATAAAAAGAAAAAGAGGGTTTCAATGCACTTGCTGAGTATTTTAACAACAAAAGTGAAGATTTCAACCAATGCAGAAAATTATGAAATACTCGGTACATTGCCAAATTGTCTGTCAGTCATGTTATTTGTCCCTACAAAACTTATATGGGAATATAAAGTCACAAAGAAAAAAATCAAAACTTCAACAATAGTTCCAATATCGAAAATTGTAAACACAATTGAGACCAGTAAACATGTTACCATTTCGTGACAAAGTTTTAGAACTACCCATAATCAAATTTCGTGAATCTCATTCGTGTGAGTCAGCATTCCAATTTGTTATATATGAACAAGCCTTTAGATAAACCTGGAGATTGAATACGTGCTGGAATATGTAGTTTTCATTGATATGAGAAGGGCAATCGAAATAATAGATCTTGAAATATTAATATTGAAATTGAATAAATGTGGCTTTTCAAATTTAAATTGGAATCCCTACGTGATATTTATTTGTGTTCTTCGAACCAATGCAGGATTGACTTACTGTCCAATCCTGCATTGGTTCAACTTCGAGTATTTGGTATTTTCTGACGACCCTGGCTTGTGACAGTGTATGAAATGCAGGAGCAGTTTGGAATTATTATCCTTAGCTGGACGAGATTATATGTTTGGAGTATGTTCGTATGGCGGAATTCGAAGGACCTTTAGAATGGAATTTTACTGACACGTCGTTCCTTTCTCAAATTTTTTATTTGCAGAACAAAATTAACTGACAAATTTCTTATTCAAATTAGTCACAGAACTGTCAGCGATAATGATACAAGCCTACCTGGTTTTTTGTAACACAAAGAATAAATCAAAAATTGACCAGGGCGGACGAATTTTGTGATTATGGTCCTATTCGATTCAAAATTGGTATGTGAGGGGTTTTCAGGGTCGGTGATTATGAAATGTTTGTCAAAATTCATAAATTCAAGATGGCGGCCCCAAGATGGAGGACGACTTTTGTGATTATGGTTCAATTCGATTAAAAATTGGTATGCGGGGCTTTTCGGGGTCGGAGATTATGATTTTTTTGACGAAATTCATGATGGCGGCCGAGTTTTGTGATTATGGCCCGATTCGATTCAAAATTAGTATGCGGCGGTTTTCACGGTCAGAAATTTTGAATTTTTGGTCAAAATTTATAAATTCAAAATGGCGGCCCCAAGATGGAGGACGAGTTTTCTGATTATGGTCATATTTTATTCAATATTGGTATATGGGGGTTTTCAGATTCGGAAATTATGAACTTTTTGTCAAAATCTATAAATTCAAGATGGCGATGGGGCGGACGAGTTTTGTGATTATAGTCAGATTCTATTCAAAATTGGTCTGTGGGAGTTTTTGGGGTCGGAGATCATGATTTCTTTCAGCTCAAAACCTACAGGGAAGAGACCTCTTGTAATAACGATACTCTATTAGAAATGAACAGATTATGGCGAACTAACTAAAAAGCAAAAAATAAAATAACTAATAACAAATCTTTTCAAAGACAAACTTTTATTTAAGCCGTGTACTAAAACGTATAAAATAAGTTAAAGTCATCGCTGACAATGATTTAATTATTTTTTATTGAATTATTTCGTTTTTAAAAGCTTGTCGTGCAAATTGTAATCAAATTAATACTTTTTGAAACCAAATAATTCAACAAAAAATCATTAAATCATTGTCAGCGATGACTTAAACTTATTTTATACGTTTCAGTACACCGCTTGAATAAAAGCTTGTCTTTAAAAAGGTTCTTTATTGGTTATTTTATACTGTGATGCTTATTAGCTTCTTTATAAACTCACATTTCGTAAGTACGAACAATTTTATATTTATTATGATACCAATCAATTGTATTGCTAATTCAGAGTTTCTAAAGAACAGAAAATAAATCACAAAACCCCGAACAGAAAAAAAAATATTTTGATGAGCGACTGCAAAACCTGCCAAATTCTCCCATCCATGTGGATAGAATGTGTGAACTGCATTCGTCAAAGAGACATCACTTGAAGAAACAAATGTAATTTTGGTGAAACGTTATGAAATCTGACTTTCTGAGTACCACTACCACCATACGTAGGAGAAACCTGAGAAAAAAATTCAACATACAGTGACGTCCATAAGTACGGAATTTGCAATTTATGAGTTAAATCCTGAAACACTCCATTTTTAATTTGTTGAAAATATAAACAGGGTGTTCATAAAATCAGATGTGGAATCATCTGCGACTGAAAGATTAACTTTAGTCACTATCTTCCATCGTCAAGATAACCTCTTGTGGGGTATTCATGTTGAAAAGGGAAACAATTCTCAATTGAATATTGATAGAAATATTTTTCTGTGAATTGAAAAATCCACGATTAAAATGAAGTTATTTTTTGTGAATGTCTAACAGAAAACAACTACTTCCCCGGCTAAAGCCACGCTGGACATTGAACTACATCTGATAGATATTCTGAAAAGGACCTAACTCAAAAGAAAAAATCTGAAATTGAATATTTGCATTTTCATTCAGATAGTTATTTGATTTTCTATTCCAGTCTCAATTAAGAACTCATAAAGATGAATGAGGCAAAGAAGAATGTTTTCCAAAAGAGAGTACTCACCAGAAATCATTCGTAACATTGACGCAGGAGAGACATCGCATTCACTAGGTCTTCAATACATTTTTGTCGACGAAAATCTATTTCACGCTTCCACGATCAACAGGAAGACCGGAAGAAATGGGAAACACATTTTCAAGAAGCAATCTCACTTTGCAAAGATGGAAAAAGTTAGAATCATTTCTTTTGGAAAGACACTTTGAAATTCGTGTTTTCTGACGTTAAAACCTGTCATGGGGTATGATAGATTGATTTGTAGCCGGGGAAGTAGTTGTTTTCTGTTAGACATTCACAAAAAATAACTTCATTTTAATCGTGGATTTTTCAATTCACAGAAAAATCTTTCTATCAATATTCAATTGAGAATGTTTCCCTTTTCAACTCCATTTTTAATTCTAAAATGTAATTTTTTAAGCATAATTTCATACCTCCCCTTTCAACCCCCTTGGAGTGACAGCAACCCCTTTAAAATTTTTGAATAGATCGAGGGTGCGTGTGATAACTCATTTGAAAGGGTTTTTAATTTTCTATCCAGCAATATAAGGTTTTTTGAATTTATTCAAATTTTTTATTGAAAAATATTACATTTTTAATGTTACTAAGAAACCAAAAGAACATGAAACATTTTAAATCAAATATTCAAACTGGGCGCCTGTTGCTACTTGACATTAACGGAAGCGTTGCTGAAATTATTCTAAAACATTTTGTATCGTTTCCGACGTTATTTGTTCTGTTGTAGTAGACTTTAGATTTCAAATAACCCCATAAAAAATAGTCAAGCGGGGTCAAATCGGGAGAACGGGCAGACCACTCAATTTCACTGCGTCTACCAATCCACCATTTTTCATATGTCGAATAACTCAATTGCATGTATATTCAAGGCGATGAGAACATTGAAATTTTAGCTTCATTTCGAAATATCTTTATATATTCCATACCCGATAAAAATCTGATTTCTTAAAGCACTATAAAAGTTTGACAGGTTATCAAAATTAACCATAAGACGAATAACTCAATTGCATGTATATTCAAG
Organism: Gonioctena quinquepunctata; assembly: GCA_018342105.1. NCBI lineage: Eukaryota > Metazoa > Arthropoda > Insecta > Coleoptera > Chrysomelidae > Gonioctena > Gonioctena quinquepunctata. Next base: position 729,143 of record JAFIRS010000167.1, read on the forward strand.
GCGATGAGAACATTGAAATTTTAGCTTCATTTCGAAATATCTATATGTATTCCATACCCGATAAAAATCAGATTTCTTAAAGCACTAAAAAAGTTTGACAGGTTATCAAAATTAACCATAAGACGGAAATAATAGTCAGTGACGTCAGTCACTGCATACTCGTGCTTGCGGGATTATTGGGTTATTGGTGCCTTGTATTTATTGTTTGCGCCACTGGAATTTTCTCCCCTCTTCCCTTGCCTCTCTTGGGCACCCTAAAGCTAAGAATGAGTCACTGACTATTATTTCCGTTTTATGGTATATCAATATACATACACCCACCTGTTAACTTTTGAATGGTTCGAAGTAGAACAATAAAAAAAAAACGTATTGAATGATATCATCGATACTACTTTTTCAAATGAAAGACATTGTGATTGCCCGATAGATGGCGCGGGGGGCACATTAACTTAAAAATTTCAAGTGGCACATCGTTGTAAAGATAATTCAATTCTGTTTTCAACCATCCTATTTTTTTAAATTTCGTTCAATTTTTTTTTCACAATATGCATTTGAAATGTCAAATATAAGTGCGGATCTGATTCGACCTCTGACCATGGTACGGTTAACATGTGGCGTTAACTGGTTGGAGGTCAAGTAAATGTATATTGTGAATGTCTGCCGTTTTATAACGTGCAACACAAAAATAATCTAAAAATTGTGAAAGTCGAAAAAAGTTTTGTGTATGAAATAGTCCCTTTCTTCTCTACGCCAGTAACCAGGCTGGATGACAACGGACTTGTCGGAAGAAGGGGCGCTCGGGCACTCGTGGTATCACTTCGAGTGAGACTTCCAGGGTGACATACGAAGGGGGGCAAGTGAGGTATTACCGCACGAGGCCCTCGGATCTGTGTAGATGGTTATATAACCGAGGTACTGGACCTACTTTTTGAGAAAAGAGAGGGCGCTGGGGGCACATCAACTTGAAAATTTCGCAAGGCATAGAGGTCGATTTGCACATCTTTGAAAAGGTAATTCAATTTCTCATTCAACTATGGTCGTTCTACGGAATCACAATTGCGAAAGCGGCTTTTTATAGCCTCCCCCCTTCACCCCTCACTGTTAACTTTTGAACGCTTCGACATAGAACAGCGAGACCAAAACTATCATGAATGATATCACCGATACTACTCTTTGAAATAGAAGACATTGTGATTGCTCGATAGATAACGTGGGGGCGCACATCAACTTAAAAATTTCAAATTGCATAGGGGGTCAAGTGGCACATCTTTGAAAAGATAATTCAATTCTCTTTCCAACCATCCATTTTTTTTAATTTTGTCAATTTTTTTTTCACAATATGCATTTGAATTTTTTTTATACTTGACATTTCAAATGCATATTTTGAAAAAATGTATCTTCTTCTGTGCACATGGTGGACTGGTTCCGGAGAACCCGTGCACGTAGGCCTCTCTACTTGGGCCCATTGTGCGCCCACGTGATCTGAGAATCAGCTGGGCATGCCGATTTCTCTGACAAAACTCAGCAGTTTCCTCAGCTGAATCACTTTGACATCTTCTGGGTACAGAATTATGCACCCCAGGTTGATCTCCCTATGGTGCACCAAAGCGGGGCACTCAGTATGGATGTGCGACGATTTCTCGTCATCTTTCAGGCACCATCTGCATATGGGATGATCTGTGATCCCGATGAGTTCCATGTGCCTGTTCTGGTGATTGTGTCCCGTTAGGAGTCCAGTCACAGTCCTGATATCCCGTCTGTTGAGTGACAGGATCTCTCTTGACAGTTTCTTCGAAGGCCCCTTTATTTGGAGATTCGATTGCCTCATGCATGGCGCCTGCCATGGGGTCCTAGATTAACCATTTTTGTCAGAATTCAAAAAGATGACGGATTTCATGAATGACTAAATAGAATTAAATGAAGAGTATTGAAAAAAAAAAATTAAGAAAATTTTATATAAGTGAAAGGAAAAACTTTTTTTTTTTATTGTTTGACATAGGGTTATTCTATGTGCAACAGATTCAAAAGCTTGCCGCGAATATAAAATAGGTGCTTTTGCGTGGCAAGATTCTGACTAAAATTGATAATCTACGACCCTAAAAAACCCACATACCAATTTTAAATGGAAGCGGGCCATAATAACAAAACACATCGCCTTCCTGAAGCCGCCATCTTGAATTCATGAATTTCGACTAAGGAATCATGATGATTGACTCCAAAAATCCCCACACATCAATTTTGAATGGAATCGGACTATAATCACAAAACTCATCGCCATTGGCCCCTTAATTTGATCACAAAACTCGTCCGCCATATTGGAGCCACCATTTCGTTTTTTCTTTGGCAAAAATTCCATAATGCATTCTCACCGGAATTATGAACACAACGAAGTTCTGTTCCTCACAAGAGAAAAACAACATCAAGCTGCAACATCAAGAAACCTGAAAGAAGAATTTGAGAAAAGCGTTCAGCCCGAAACACATAATAATGAGAGCAACAAATTTTTTGTGTGGACACCCCTAAGGACATTCCATCTAACGTAACTGCCTCGCCGCTCATCTCGGAGGGTATATTTCACCCTACGGAGGAAAATCTTACCACTTCAACGGATAATTCAAGCACTCCTGGATACACACTTCGTCCAAGCACCTCCAGAATCATTCAAAATAAAAAAGGAAACCTTTCATTGGTATTATTGAATATACAATCACTGAGAAGCAAAACAGATGAACTTTATATATACCTAAAAGAATTGGATTTACCAAGTCTAGTCTTATTGAGCGAACACTGGTTAAGGCATGACGAACCAGCTTTTATACCGCAATACACAATGTTATCTAAATTCAGCAGAACAATATCTGCTAACGGCGGCACTATGATTATGGTGAAAAATTCTGTTAGTGACGATATAGGCTTTGAACACTACGAAAAACTAAATCATTACCTACAAGAAAAAAAATTAGTTCTCCATTGTCCATTCCAAGAAGCTGAACACATATATTTTATGCATATACCGGTCACCTTTGTCAGATAAAAACACGTTTCTTTTTCAGTTAGAATAATTGTTGAATGAGATCCCCGTGAATTCCAATATTTTACTAATAGGTGATCTAAACATTAACTTTTCAGATACAGAATCCAATTATACACAAGCACTGACTAATTTACTAAGTTCGTTCGATCTGAATATGCATGTAGACTCTTCAACTCGTATTACATACCAGAGCAAGTCTACGATCAACTATGTATGTAGCAATCTAGATAAAAAATATATTTCATGTTCTGTAGCTTCACCGGAACTCTCTGATCACGATGCTATCCGATTCTTTGTCAGCATCGTTTCAAATATGGATGATTGTAGAGTACTGCAAACTATGATAGGTTCTACCAAAACTGCCTCCAAACAAACTGGGAATTTACCCCAAATAACAATAATCCTTTTCGTAAATTCTACAGTTGTCTCACCACTATTTTCAATGAATCTCTTCCCTATCAGAATATTGAAGATAAAAAGAAAAAGAAATGGCTAACTAAAGGCATGAAATATCTTCTAAAAATTTACGCTCACTGAATTACATAAAGAAATTCACTAATAATGAATCTTTTCATAAATATGTAAGACGATATAGGATAATTTATAGGAAGCTGATCATTATTGGAAAAAGTAATTTTTATCATGAAAGAATTGCTCACTCGAATAATAAATCAAAAGAAACGCGGTCCATGATAAACGACTTCAGAGGAAAGCAACACAGAAATCCGGTTGATCCCCCAATTCTCGCAGATGTACTGAATAGATATTACTGTTCAATAGCTGAAAAGCTAATATCCAACATCCAACTGTACGATCCACTAATACATCTCGAGAAACATGTCATAAACGAGAAATTTGTCTTGCATCCGACAGATGTCAATGAACCGAAGAAGGTGATCCGCTCCATAAAAAATAAAAAGGCTTCCGGAATTGACGAAATCTCAATGAGAATTTTTGAAAATCTTCCTTACACTGCCCTGACCTCCTTGGCAGCAGCAATAAACCATTCTTTCGAATGTGGCTCATTCCCGTCCCTACTCAAAACATCAGTTGTGATCCCGCTCCACAAGGGGGGTGATCTGGAAGATCCATCGAACTTTCGTCCCATAGCCCTTATTCCTTCACTGGCAAAAATTATAGAAAAACTAGTGAAAATTCGTTTATCTGACTTCTTGTCAGTACACAATGTAATTAGTTGTGAACAGTTTGGATTCCAATCGAAAACGAACACCCATGATGCCATACTCTCTTTCTTATACCAAGTTTATCACGACATTAATAGTAGGGAGGTGACCGCAGGTATTTTGTGATTTGTCCAAGGCGTTCGATTGTGTAAATCATGAAATACTGCTCCGAAAACTGAACCACTATGGTGTCGATGGAACTGCTCATAAATGGTTCCGATCATACTTGACAGGTAGAAGTCAGATTGTAAAATCCTCAACACCTTTGGCGAAGGCCAATATAAATAGCGGGTCCCACAGGGATCAATACTGGGACCCACACTTTTTCTGCTCTATATAAATGATTTGGCAACTATATATATTGCAGGAAAATTTACCTTATTCGCGGATGACACGACTATATTATGGCACGGAAAATGTACAAACGAGCTTCATGAAACTATCAGTTCAGATGTAAAAAAACTTAAAGATTGGTGCGATTCAAATCTCTTATCTTTCAACATTTCAAAAACCAATTTAATATCCTTCCGATGCAGTATCGACAACATACCTTTAGCTCCAAATAACTGCACGATAGAGAACAAAACCTAGACCAAATTTCTGGGGGTATCAATAGATAACAAACTTGATAACCACACTGTTGGGCTCAAAAAAAAACTCTCGTCAGGGTGTTACGCAGTAAGAGTAACCTCCAATGAATTGGGATCTTCTGCAGCGAAAACCGCTTATTTCTCGCTGATAGAATCGCACTTGCGTTATGGAATTCCATTTTGGGGAGTATGTGCTAAAACTCATTTACACTCGGTTTTCGTTTTGCAAAAAAGAGCAAGAGCAAGTCAAACGACGCGAGTCCTGCAGGCCCCTATTCGTTGAAAATAAAATCCTCACAGTACATGCCATTTTTATAATGGAAACGGTTTGCTTGATAGATAAACAAATCAAAATATTCATCAGCAACTTCTAATTATTTCACCCGTCAGACCGCTGATCTTAAACTCCCTATACCAACATCTACTCTCGTTAAAGATTCAATTGTTTACAACGGCCTCAAGATGTACAATCACTTACCAAATCATGTCGGGAACATTAATGAGCCCACTCATTTCAGAAAGGCCACCAGAGACCTTTTTGGTGAAAGACCCTATTATAGTTTGCAAGAGTTTTACGAAGACATTTAAAAAAAAATCTATGTTCTTTCAAATCTTGATATTTTATTTTTACACTTTGAGATGGGTTCTAAAATTGGACTATTGTGTTTAATTGTGTTATATATTTTTATTGTATTATCACGTACCTCATGTTCTTTATGTTTTTTATACATCTACATACATAAAATTAATATTTACTTTGTCGATAAGATTTACTCTTTGGACAATAAAGCATATTTATTATTATTATTATTGTTTGCCAAATTTTGCGTTAATCGGGCAACTAGAAGTGGGTCAAAATTCACTTGCAAGATTTGAACTAAACATACATAAATATGTGAAATTAAATAAAAGCTTGTAAAAACGGTTCATTCTGTTACTCGATCGGCCAGGTTTTCTGTCTTCCATGTTTTGATGAACTGCTTCTACAGCAGTCCCTCCATGTTTGAGATGGCCATGCTATTGGGTATTCACAAGATTGTTTCCGGTCCGACTGGAGTCTTTCACGATCCAATCTTGGCTACTCTGTTTCCCAGGAACACCTGTGTGTCCTGGTACCCATATGAAGCCGGGATCCAACGGCGCGTGGAGTGGCAATCCTGGATTGAGGGTTGAGTGTCAATGTTGGCGCAACAAAATGTGTCGGGCCGTTCCCACGACGCATGTAGGATCGCGGTTTCAGACGTGGACACGCAGCGGTTGTAGTCTGTTGTACGCCGGCAGTGTTGGCGGTAAACATTTGAATAATTTATACTTATTTGCTCTTGAATGAAATTCCTGTTATTATGGTTTGGATCTCGTGGGTTCCAAATAATCAGCTCGGCTTCATAGAAGGATAAAAATTCTAACACCACTTCGTTGGAGAGGTATACACGTGTTGAGCGCCATTGTCCGAGCTCCTTTGAACCGTGTTCATTTACCGACAGACGACGGGACTCACCGCGCCGACCGGAGATCGCCAAGCCTGCCCTATCCGACGGCTCGTGAACTGGCAAGTTTGGTGCGAGGAGTGCCACTCCACGCGTCGTGGGTCCCGGCTTGAGGCTGACTTTGCAAACTTTCTATGGCGTTTCTACACTTGGATACCAATTTGAATGTGATCTTGTTTGAGCCTATCGCCATGATTGCTGCCTTGCTGTCCGAGTAGATGACAATAGGTCCTCGACTTCTGTTGTCGAAGCTTCCCAGAACGTAGGTGAGTATAGCATATACTTCGGCCTGGAACACTGAGACGTATTTGCCTAGAAGAACTGATATTTCTCTCTCTGTTTCTTCCTTGTTTTACTCCTGCGCCGGACATTGCCCCAAGTCTTGATCCATCTGTATACCAGGTTGATCAGTAGTTCTGCCAGTCGCGGCGTCTTTCCATTCATCCCTCGTGGGGATAATGGAAAAAATGTATTAACGAAATTGTTGAAAAGAGAATTGAGTTATATTTACAACGATGTGCCACTTGAAATTTTCAAGTTGATGTGCCCGTGCCATCTATCGGGTAATCACAATGTCTTTCATTTAAAAAAATAGTATCGGTGATCATTCAATACGTTTTTTTTCATTGTTCTACGTCGAACCGTTCAAAAGTTAACAGGGGAGGGAGGACTATTAAAAGCCGCACTGTATATTATAACGTGTCGGTAGTAAAGCAGGAAAAGGAATTGCATCACAGTCATCAAGATTCTCAAAGGTGTGTTCTGATTTTTTGCCATAAACAGCAAATTTTAATTCCTTTCTTGCATACATATTATGTTCCGCATGAGTTTTGATTGAGTTTCGTTATAAAATAGCTGACTTCAGTTTGTTTCACAATATCAGAAGAAATTGATCTATTGTTTATTTATTGTATTCGCAATTATACGCGGAATATTATGAACAAAGAAAATAGAAATCGAGAAATTGGATACCAACACGCGTTTGTTATATTTTATGGAAAAGGCTTTTGAAACAGTTGACAAACATCAAGTCTGTCAATTGAAAACATACATATATGAAAAATAAATATTGAACTACATCATATGTTTCACCAGATAACAAAAAAAGAGAATTAAACCGAGTACCCACCGAAATTCGAAAAATAAAATGTCTGACTATTTTAAGTTATCCTTGATACTGTTATACTTTTGGTGAAAGTACTAAGACCGTACCAGTGAATTCACCAACTCTTGTGAATTAGAGGTTTTTTTTACGATCTTAGTGAAAATATCAAGTCATAGCCATGAAATTATTGTATTGATATAGGTTCTTGATACGTGTGAAAAATTTCAAATGATCGGACGTCTGGTAGTGGGTGAAAATTAATTTCAAAGATACATACATACAGGTGAAGCTAATAAAGCGTGTGTAAAAAAAACAGCTGGTTCTATGGAAAAAAGTACCTTCTCCAACAGTTACTCAAACACCCTTACCTCAATCTGAGTCGGGTGTGTCGTCAGTTTCACATTTTCACCAGTGCATTCGCCAGGGTTTTTAGACATCTTAATAAATATCCTTTTCACGATAGGTTCTCTAGAATTTAACAATGATAGTACTGAAATAGTATATAGTTTTACGAGTGACGAAAGTAACATTTTTTGAAGCGAGAGAACTGTTTACCAGCGGAGGTATGTTTTCGACGAGTGAAACACTATACTTTTTCTACAACCTTGTTTATATCATAATAATATGCTAAAAAATAACGAAGAACAAATATTTAAATGAAAAATAACAGAATTTTTTTAAACATCACTTATAATTTAAATATTGGTTAATTGTTACATTCGAGCAATTATTCAAAATTATAGGAGTATTACAATCAAGATTTGTATGTATTGAGGTAGACGATGCCACAACTGTTATATTGTTAACTGATTCACGCCGTAATCGGATTTCGTTGTACTTTGTATGGATTGTAAAATTTTAATTTGTATTTGATTTTTGCTGCTAACTGATTGATCAACATATTTCTCCGCAACGTTACTAAATTTTCAGCCTCCATGCTTTTTTAATTGAAGTAAATCACCTCCTGCATCCACTAATAGCGTTGCGGAAGTTCTACGCAAACAATGCCCAGTATATTTTTGGGGATCAGGCAAGTTTAAATATTGAGCTATTTGCATAGGAAATTTACTGAATTTATTTATTCCCACAAACCTGTCCAGTACACTTTCCGTACTGGTAGTTAATAAAGAATCTTGAATTTATTTTGTCCATATGTAGTGGACGGAGGTTCATACACATTTTAGAAATCTCGTAAAAGAACCCAGAAATTTGGAAGGAACGCGGTACTTTTGTTTTTGTATTACGTATTGTAACTAAGAGTATACTGCTGGTATCTTTTACATCATTTACTGTCAAATCTTTTAATTCATGGCAACGACAAACCCCCGAAATTCCAAAAACTAAGGCTACCTACAAACGTTAATATTAATATAATTGAGAATTTGTCACAATGATGAAGTAATTAACTTACCTTAGTCATTAAGTATTTGGAGTCGGGTGCATTCTTTAAGAAAGTGTGTATCTCATCGGAAGAATTTTTTTTAGATTTTTGACTTTTAAAATCATCCGATTTTCGTTTAAAAAAAGAACGTAACTTGGAATATTTACTGATATCGATATTATTTTTAATCGATAAAGTGGTTCTCAATATCTAATACATAGACCATAGCCTCGATGACTTATTTTTTTTTTGACAACCATCCAAAATACGCAAGCAGCACAATTTCCGAAAATGAATTTACTTGGTTATCAACTCTCCAATCCATGAATTTTGCATATATTTCTTCATATCTCTTTTTAGATTTTACTGGTAATGAATCCAAAGAGGTTTCCACAGCTTGATTTGCTATTTCTGGTGGAGCATTTGGAAAATCTAAATCACTTTCCGAATCAGAAATCATGATAACTTAAAATACTAACAATTCTTTCAGTGCAAACTGACAAGTCTAAGCAATTAACGAGGAACGTCAAACTAATGGAACCAGGCAACTAGATATAAATTGTTTTTAAATCTCACGGTATTTTTACGATTCTATTTTGCTTTTTAATTAAACAAAAGTAAAACAAAATGCATTCTAATTATAGAAATGATTCTTGTCTTTGTTTATTAATAATTTGAAGTCCTCAAAACATTATATACGAGGGCGGGAAATGATTGAAAATATAAATTTAACTTTCGTCACTAGAAACGAAAGTTAACGTTATGAGAATTCCTCTCACTTGCGACGGAAATCACGTTTTCGCTGATGGTATTCTATTACAAAATGATGTCTTTTCGTAAAGGGTTGTAGAAAAATATTATTTTATCCGTCATTTTTTTGGGAAACCTGAAACGCCTCCGCATCATCCGTAATTATTGTAGTAGAACTCTGTAATTTTCATGATCGTTAGATATAACGAGAATAAGTCTAAATCTCTTCTGGGGTTAATCTGAGTGACATACACTGCGCGCCAGGGGGATGGATATATTGATTTTTGCGAAAAATAAAATAAGGGGGCGAGATATGCTCAAAATTCTTACGTGATCAGAACAGAACAGGACAGAACAGAACAGGACAGAACAGAACAGAACAGAACAACTTTAGTACCAATATATATTTTCGCTGAAAAATGTTCAGTTCTCAAAAATCCGAATTTGTCCCACTTCTCATGGAAACACCCCCGTATCTTCCATAACGATTAAAGTAGAATTCTGAAATTTCCATGATCATTAGGTATACCGGAGATGATGCTGAATATTTTCTGTGGTTGACCTTAGTGATATATAATGCGCGCCAGGGGCGATTGAAGTGCTGAATTTTGCGAAAAATAATAAAAGCGGAATTTTACTGATTCGTGATTAGGCCATCAAAATAACCAATAGGCATCTATACTGAAAAAATTCGAATTTTCCCACGTATCTATCGTAATTAGTGGAGTAGAGCTCTGAAATTTCTAGGATAGGTAGATATTCAGGGGAGTCTTAATAATATATGGGGTAAAATTTGCTGAGCTTCCAGAGGGGAGTACAAAAATATGGATCTTCTAAAGGAAGTATTAAACTTTATGTCCGAAAACATCACAAAATCGAGAAAAGTGTTCAAAATGAAAAAATAAGTCAGACTATGTTATTGAAGCATACCTATGCCATTTTTCTATATTTGAACAGTATATTTGAGTCTTCAGTTGGTCCATAGAACGTGTTGCAATTGTATATTAATTTTTTCAAGATATGTCTAAGATAGACGTTATTTTCAAAAATGTCAAATAATTTTTTAAATTTTGTTTTATGAAAGATTCATGAGAAATGTGAGTAATTCTACTTTTCATAGTTATCATTGTATTATATTCTTGGCTTTTGGGATGATTTGAAAAATAGTTGATGTCTTCCAGAAGCAGTTTCTTTTTACCCGACTGCGCGACGCAAAGGAGGGTAATGTGTTCATCATATTGTATGTTTGTTCCTTTGTGGCGTCTACCAAATACGTGGGCCAAATACGTGGGCCAATTTTGATGATTCTTACGTCAATCGAATTGTCTTACGTCACAATGTTACGAGCTCGAAAACGTCGTCGGTCGTGTGCAAATCTTTCTCGTAAAACCAAAAAGGCCCGGCAAGAAAGTGCACGTCGCGAAACTCAGTCTCCGGCATCGCGACAGAAACGATTGCAACACGTTAGAGATCAAATTCAACTTAGTTATAATAGCCAATCACCCACAAAAAATTTACCGTTTTATAATACTAACTAAAAAGTATAAAAGAAAAAAGTAAATTTAAATAATGACTTAAGATTATTACCGTCTAATAATTCCAACTAAGAAGTGTTAAATAAAAGAAGTTAATTAAAAAACCAGAAAACCCGACTGCTTAAGTGTACTTTAAAAAATATGGAAACAAGATGACCAGAAAATATTGTCAGAAAATTATCTTTTAAGAGGACTATTAAACTTAATACTGTAAAAAATCTCACTCAGTCGGAGGCAATAATATATCTTTATGTTAAATTAAAGAAGATGAGATTGTTAACAGTATTAAGTTTAATAGTTAACTTCTTAAAACATACTTTTCTGACAATATTTTCTGGTCATCTCGTTTTCCATCTTTTTTAAAGTACACTTTTTACGAGGTCGGGTTTTTTGATTTTTTAAATTAACTTTGTTTATAAATATTTAAATATATATATTACATATATATATATATATATATATATATACATTTTGATAGATACCATTATTGTAGAGAAAATAAAGCTTGGTACAACTTTTGTTTTAATATTTTTCTGTATCCCCATTATGTTTGTATGTATGAAACTTCAAAAAGTTTTTGGATTTATTTTTTCAATTTAGGCTCGTGGCATGGAAAGAATTGCTCAATGGATACTCCATACATTCAACTACCTGAATCCAGAATTTCATCTGTTTTGTAGTTTTTGTTGCATTTTGGTAAAATTTCTATTTATTGAATTAATAGTTCTCTTTTCATCATCGACTCCTTCCGGTTGTAACTTACATGATCCTTTTTTGCAATTAATTGCAATAATCAATAGCAACACATCTGACTTCTCCGTAAAATAAAAACTCCTTAGTTTTTTGTAACCAAAAACTCTCATAATTATTTGTTGTCTTCCTGGGAGAAGGGCCTTGCATTTCGCGAGTGAGTGACCTTTCCTTGGATATTTCTAGGTTAAACATATGTACATAGAAGCCGTACTAACGAAGTAGGTTAGCAATCCATACAAAATAGGTTTCACCTTCGTATTTTAATTAAGATCCGCTGTTCGAAATAACAATTAATGACAGGATTACGATGCACTTGTAAAATGGATCCTCGTTCTCAAATTTATATCGTCAGTTATCAGTTTTTTTCCAATAAAAAAAAATAATGATGATAATTAAAAATTGTATAGATAACATATCGTCAGAATATCTACAAATATTTGCCAATGTCTATTCCTATATATCTATATTTATTTCCAACAATGACAATACAATAAAATTCAGTTCTCATACACTCTAGGGTGGGTAGTTTTCAGAGATTGTTCATACCAATAAAGAGTCATTCGAAACATTTTCGCGTGTATTTTATTTTTTGTAAGGTCTACTCACCTTTCCTATGTGCAAAAATAAAATCTTCTAATCCTATCTGACCACCTAATAGTTTTTTCATATCGGGCTTGTACGTATTGAGTGTACAAAATAATATCTGAAACAAAAACATATATCAGATCATTCAAATATAGAATCTTGTAATACTCGAAATTTTATGTGTGTTGAATTATTTCGATCTTCAAGTTGCTATTTATGAAAACACCAGAGCCACAGCAGAAAAATCTAGTTGTATAGATAACATTCTGACAAATTTTGGGCCCTCTTCTTTTTTCTTTTCATATCCAGTAACTACCATTTACAAACAAAGCCACAGCATCTGGTTAGGTTAAATAATATGATTATCTACTTACTATTTGTTGTAATATAAATTATTTTTGTTGTTCTGGTTAGTTTATTTCATTACTTTGTATATCATTCCATCGTCTCATAGAATATAATGATTGTGACGGATGTTGGCGAACAAAAATAATGACAATAGCGATCTGTCATTGTCAACTACATATGTGTGCCAATGTTCACAAGTGAAAAATCAATTATCCCCTATTTTTCTACCCGTAAGGGTGGATAATTCCATTCGAAATCCAAATATGATCAACTATGAGGTAATAATAATAACAATAATAATAATCATAGAGTTATTGCCTCTTACAAAATACATTTTATGGCAAGGATGCGAGTTATCATTAAACAGGACGAATAAGTGGATGTGTGTTAAACCTAATAGTTACTAATGATAATGTTAACCTGATATTACAGTAAACTGGTAATAGATGCATACATAAATAAATATACATATGTATTACAACGCAAAAAAAATAATTGGGGAAGTACAATCATAAAAACAAGTGGAAAAAGAAACAAATATAGAGAAGAAGAAGTAGTAGAGCACAGAATAACTTTCATTCATTGATAAGGAAAGATCGTAGCTTTAGAACGTTCCATAGGTAAGTAGCAATGGTTTTAGCTTTATCAACTGAAAGAGTGTCAAGAGTATGGGCCAAAGCAGTCATATTTGTTAAGGAGTTCAGGAAAGGAGGTTTCATTACACAATATATAGGGCAATTGAAGAAAATGTGATCGAGTGTCTCCATCTGAGCTTGGTTACAAACTGCAGTGCACAGCTCGTTTGGATTGATGGTATGAGAATTTGGCAGAAATCGAATTACATAGTCTTAGCTGTGCAATGGTTCTTGTGTACTTGACGGGCATGGTCAAAGAAATATATTTCTGAGGGGAATTATGTAAAAGCGAGAAAGAGTAATACATGGTCAGGAATGATGACCGTTGCAAAAGTAAGGGATCAGCCTCATATGGATTTTCTCTGAATTTAAATAGGAGATATTTCTTCTTGGATTTGATATATTCCAGGGAAAGGTTGTCCCAGATATCATCGGCGTGTATCACCGTGAAAAATCATTTGACCTGCAGTATCCAGTTATATTTAGGGTCAGAGTTAGTAAGATGAAGTTGACGTTTCAGAATAATTTTTGGTAAACGGTATACCCTATCTAATAAAAAAAGAATCATCCAAATCGAAGAACCCAGTACAAAGTTATGCCTGATAGAATCGGTTAACAGACCAAATTTCAGAGGGTGAGTGAACAATATCCTTCATTTTGCTACCCTTAGGGGTGGATTTCATCTTTCAAATTCAAATGGGACCAACTTCGAAGTACACCCTATCCACTGAAAAAATCGGAATCGGACGTCTCAGTAAAAAGTTATGGGTGATCATACCTAAAAAAAAAAAAAAAAAAAAAAGAAATATACGCGTCGTAAACGTGATAGTAGACCATGACTAGAGAATCTCCTCCTTTTTGGTTTCGTCGGTTAAAAAGGAAACATATTACTTATTGACAACTATCGTCCTATTTCAATCATATGTATCTTCTCAAAGATAGTGTTTTTTTTTAACATAGACTAACAAAATATTTAGAAGACAAAAAATATTTCAGTGACACTCAGTTTGGCTTTCGATCTGGATGTTCAACTACAGCGGCGGTAATGAATGTGGTGAGCGGGATAGTTGAGGGTCTTGAGCAGGTAAACCCTACAGCTATCACAATATGCGACCTGTAAAAGAACCTAACAGTTCGTTTTCAGGCTGTCTGTTTCAAAAATAATACATCAAACTTTAAAGGAATAAACCATGGAGTGCCTCAGGGCTTTGTATAAGGACCGCTTTTATTCATTACGTTTATAAACGATCTCGACAATTTTATGTCACCGAACAAATGTGTTCTTTCTGCAGATCATTCATCTTCTCAAACTCGGACTACGATTTACTGTTAGATCAATCCAGAGAAATTGAAAAAAAAACTGAAAATGGTTTATAGCACATAATCTCAAACTGAATAACGACAAATCCAGAGATTAACCATTACTACACATCAAATCAGACATGAAGAGAATGTTAAGTTACTCGGTATCATATTAGATCACAGGTTAAACTGGAATGCTCACAAGGAGCAACTAAACACAAGCTATCTAGTGTATTGTTTCTCTTACGTCAGCTTAAACACATTTCCAATAGTGATGCTCAAAGAACAATATATTTTTCTCCATTCCACTCCAACATGAGCTATACCATTTCTCTTTGGGGTAATTCATCTGCAGCAAGTGCCATTTTTACTTTGCAAAAAAACAATAAAAATTTTGGCTTTTGAGAGAATCTTGCCGATGACTATTTTTTATTTTTAAAGTTATGACTCTTCCGTCTTTATATGTTTACAAAGTACTTATTGAAATTCATAAGAGAGCAGGTAGCCTCATTGTTCAGAGTGATATTCACAATTACAACAATAGAAATGCTGAAAATATCAAAATTTCTCGACATGCTAAAGATACCACAGAAAAATTCTCTGGATTATAAACTATACAACGTGCTTCCTCATCATCTTAATATATTAGATCTTAATACATTCCAAATAATTATGAAAACATACTTTTCAAATAACTGTTTCTACTTTGTCAGTGAATACTCTGAGAACATTTCAAAAACTTCTTTTGTAAATGAGAACAGACACACCGAATTTTAAATTTTAATTTAAAATGTTGACAGGTTTTTGTGTTGCTTGTGTTTTTTCACATATTCTATCTTATATTATATTTTCTTCTAGTTTGTTAACTACAGTCTAGACCCTTGACCTGCTTAAATATGCATATTCTATTATATTCTACGTGTACCGATCCGGACTAGCCTAACGTGCATTTATTAATAAAAGTTATTCATGAAAGTCAGTAGTTGAGAATTACAAAAAACCTGTTCCTAAGCATAAAGATGTCGGGTAGCAATTCTCAAAACATTATTACTTGCTGTTTTTTAAATATAAACAGCTATTATATTTTCACTTTTCATATTCAAATTCTTTATTTCCTTTAAATGGCATTCTCATTTTATATAGAAATAGTCAAAAAGATACCTAATACTAAAAATAATAGTTTAAAAACTAAGAAAATAAGCTTATATGGCAATAAGGACTAAAAAGTTAAAAATAATAAGAATAAAGTCATTGACCAAAAAATTTCTTCTTGTCTAAAAAAGCGTGAGGTGCTTGATACCAGTTATCTTGATATCATTATGAAAAGTAAGTGAAGAGCACCACATCATGCGTTTTTACATAAGAGGAATTTTTTTGGTCAATGACTTTATTCTTATTATTTTTAACTTTTTAGTCCTTATTGCTATATAAGCGTGTTTTTTAGTTTCATTTTAACTATAATTTTATTTTGAAATATTTTGTCCATATTGCTACAGAAAACTGAAAAAGGCTACGGGAGAAAAACTCTTCGATTAGTTCATCCACATTAGATGGAAGTTTTTAGTAAATTTTGGTGAATATACTGAGTCCATTAGCGCATTCGCCATATCTTAAATTATTTTTTTCTGACGATCTTGGTGAGAATGCCAGGTCATAGTTAAATTAATTTCGAAGATTCCGTTATATACACACATACATACATACAGGTGAAGCCAATAGAGCTTGTATAAAAATAAAATAAACATAAAGAAAAGGCGATAAAAAGATACAAAATAAAAATATATTTTTTTATATAAAATACATATACGTACAATAGAGTCAGAGTGAATTAAAACAATTAACAATCAAGAACGACTTCAGACATCTTTTAAATACCATAGGATTATTAATGAATTTGATTGTTATATAAAATAAATGTTCTTGGTAATATTTCTTTTTTGATTTATTGACTAATATGAAGTGCTTTTTCTTCCCACTATTATACATCTCGCTCAGAAAAGGATATAAAAGTTGAAAACATTATAACACCTCAATGGAAAGTCTTGTCCGATATGGAATTCTCTGAATACAACTCAAACCATTCGAAATATTGAAAAAGAGGTTCCTGAAAATTATTATGACAACGGGTAACAAAATATATCGCGAAGATCACACGCAAAAAATTATGATATTGTTCTAATAAAACAATATAAAAAAAAAACTAATTAAAAAAAAGTGTGCGGTTGGGGGACTCTCGTCAGGAACGAAGTTCCTTTACGCGGCTTGTGGTAGGTGTTGACTGGTAGAAATCGTCACGTAATACCAAGCAATAATAAACCATTTTTTCTGCATTATTTTCTCACTTTGAAAATGTTTGGATTTTTCTTCACTTTCGTCAAAGTTGTTCAAAAAGTGTGGTGAACAAAATTTTTCTTCTGGACAGAGACTTTTTAGCGTCTTTTTCTCACCCGCCTTTCCATTCCTCACATTTTAATGGGTAACATTCACCACTTCCTTTTTGTTTCCCGTTTCCGTGTTTTTTGACTTTTTAAAAGTTTTTTCATACTCGGCTCGGCGGTCTTTTCGGCCTCGGACCCCGTGTCTGGCTCTCCAGGGTCTTTATTAGGTTTAATATTACTCTTTTTTCAATTTCACTATGTTTAGAAATGTAATCATTGAGTTTTTTGAGTTTCTCGGCTTCACTTGGGGGGAAATGATATACTATATCGCATCGTTTTCAGAGTTCTTCGCTAGTACCGAACAGCTGTTTGCCAACACACTGTTTTTAATCAGTTTCGGTGGTTTGGTTTGGTGAAATAATGTCTTTTTCACGGTTTTTGTCACTGAGTGATCCATTGTGGCTTTTTGTTTTCAATTTTGTTGCGATCTGCACCTCCATCGCTGGATTCTTCCATTGGGAGGTCATTCCCAGCAATTCAGGTGTGGTTTTTTGTGTCTTTTCACATTTTATAAGAGAAATCGTTTTCACTTTCATGGGTTTTGAAATCCTAACCTCACTTTTTCACTCTGGCGAACCAATACGGTCGAAATTTCCGTACTCGGCGGTTATTAAGGGCCCCAATGGCCTGCAGTTTTCAACCGACGAAACCAAGAACTTTTTAACAAAAAATTAAACCGACGAAAAAATCAACTAAAAAGCAAAAAATGGAATAAACCTTCTTAGTCTAAATGATAATTGAGCTCCTAAACTAATGTGAGTAACTGATTTTGAGTCGGCGCCAAACAAACAATTATCGAAAATCATTATATTACTTTGAAAGAAGTAATCAAAACGCAGCCGTTTAACTATTTATTGATAAATAATATAAATTAATTTTGAAAGTTCTGGTTAGTTGATTTCATCACTTTGTATATAATTCCATCCTTTCATAGAATGTAATCATTTTGACGGATGTAGGTTTATCATTTTTTTATGTATGACCACGCATAACTTTTTACTGAGACGTCCGATTCCGATCATTCTTTTTTCAGTGGATAGGGTGTACTTCGAAGTTGGTCCCATTTGAATTTGAAAGATGTAATCCACCCCTAAGGGTAGCAAAATGAAGGATATTGATCACTCACCCTCTGAATTCTGGTCCGTTAACCGATTCTATCAGGCATAACTTTGTACTGGGATCTTCGATTTGGATGATTCTTTTTTCATCAGATAGGGTATACCTCATAGTTGATCATATTCCAATTTGAAATGAAATTATCCATCCCTATGGGTAGAAAAATAGAGGATGATTGATTTTTCACTTGTGAACAGTGGCACACATATGTAGTTGACATTGACAGATCCTCCTACATCCGTCACAATGATAATTACATTCTATGAAAGGATGGAATTATATACAGAGTGAACTTTCAAAAATAATTTATATTATATAACAATAAATAGTTAAAGTAGATAATCATATTATTTAACAGTCAATAGTTGAAGTAAGCTAGGTAAGTAAGTATTTTGGAAGTGATAAAAAATTAAGTAGGTAGTAATTAGTAGATTTCAGCCAACATACCACGAAAATCTTTCCATAGAATAGTCCGATTTCGATGATTATTTTTTTTTCAATTTTTAGGGTGTACTTCAAAGTTGGTCCCATCTCAAATTGAAAAAAAATGCCACCCCTAAGGGTAGCAAAATGAAGGATATTGATCACTCACCCTCTGAATTCTGGTCCGTTAACCGATTCTATCAGGCATAACTTTGTACTGGGATCTTCGATTTGGATGATTCTTTTTTCATCAGATAGGGTATACCTCATAGTTGATCATATTCCAATTTGAAATGAAATTATCCACCCCTATGGGTAGAAAAATAGAGGATGATTGATTTTTCACTTGTGAACAGTGGCACACATATGTAGTTGACATTGACAGATCCTCCTACATCCGTCACAATGATAATTACATTCTATGAAAGGATGGAATTATATACAGAGTGAACTTTCAAAAATAATTTATATTATATAACAATAAATAGTTAAAGTAGATAATCATATTATTTAACAGTCAATAGTTGAAGTAAGCTAGGTAAGTAAGTATTTTGGAAGTGATAAAAAATTAAGTAGGTAGTAATTAGTAGATTTCAGCCAACATACCACGAAAATCTTTCCATAGAATAGTCCGATTTCGATGATTATTTTTTTTTTCAATTTTTAGGGTGTACTTCAAAGTTGGTCCCATCTCAAATTGAAAAAAAATGCCACTCCTAAGGGTAGCAAAATGTAGGATATCGATCGTTCACCCTCTGAATTTTGGTCCATTAACCGTTTCTATCAGGCATAACTTTGTACTGGGTTATCCGATTTGGATGATTCTATTTCAGCCACATAGAATTGAAAAATAATAACTTTTTAACAAAAATTGGACCGACGAAATACGGAACTGAAGAGTAAAAAAAAATAAACCTTCTTAGTCTCACTAATTAAGCTCCTAAACTAATGTAAGAACTAATCGTCGGCGCCAAACAAACAAGCAAATGAATTAGGTAAGGCGTATAAAGTAATTTAATGATCTTCGTTGATTGTTCGTTTGGCGCCGACTCAAAATTAGTTACTTACATTAGTTTAGGAGCTTAGTTATTGAGACTAAGAAGGTTTATTTTTTACTTTTCAGTTCCGTATTTCGTCGGTTCAATTTTTTGTTAAAAAGTTATTATGGTTTCGTCGGTTAAAAAGAAGGAGGTTCTCTAGTCTACGCGTATTTTTTTTAATGTATGATCACGCATATATTTTTACTGAGACGTTCGATTCCGAAAATAAAATGAAAATATAATGTAGATAATATAATACAAACAATGAACGATGTACATTACAATAATGCAATACAATGAAAAATGAATAATAAACAGTGGGTATGAAAAAATAATCAAGAATAATAATAGCAATAATACAACAACATGTCTAATAGATATGAGATAGGGTACGCATGTAATAGATACGCAATTGAAACAACACATTCCTAATGGGAATTAAAATTTTGAAATTAGAAATTATGAATTTATGAATCAAGACTTTTTTTTATCAATGGCCAGATATCGTGTTAGAAACACTATTTTTACTCTTTTTAGGCATTTAGATCACTTTCAGCACACTTTTTTATTGTTTTTAAGTTAACGATGGAGTTTATAATTAACTTTTTCAACACTTTGGGGTTTGTACGGCACTTTAAACTACTGAATTTCATGAAATTCGCGGAGCACATTGAAGCTCTACCAACTACAAAATGACACAAATTATTCATTGCCTTACTTGAAAAACTGAGGCTTTCTAACTTGCTGAAAAAGGTATATTTGAATTCAAATATCAAATCACTGTATATAGTGAGTTCAAAATCCCTTATTCCATCAATTTTGCATTTCCTATTTCCCTATATAGGAATTGAATGCGTTGAAATTTAATTCTGACAGGACCAAGTGTAGTTGTCACACATACTCGTATAGAATAGAATTTTATTTTATACCAGAGACAAATTTTACAATTTGCATAGTACAAGTCATCACTAATTTCCTAATGCAAGAAGACTCATATATGTGCTTTACAACTATTACAATAATACAAAGCAAAAATGGAATTTGCAATTATTTGATTGTATTTTCGATTGTGCGCTGGGGCAACTTTTTTTGAGCGAAGTGGCACATTTGCATTTCAAAACTGTAGGAAAACCCGGCAAAACCTACAGCACCATGAAATAAATTACAGATTTCATTAATACTCAGATTGATATATTATACACTATAACTAACTAACGTTATAACTGTACCTGAAAACTAAGACTGGGCAAAAATTCTTTGGTTTATATCCTCAATTTTATATGGTTCCGAGCAGATTAAGTATTTGTTAATTGTTCGCCTGAAATTGGAGAGGTTTTTCATCTCCTTCATCTTGCTAGGAAGCATATTATAAAATTCTATACACTTATAAAAACTGCCTTTTTCAAGAAGAGTGGTTTATGTAGAGGGAACGTAAGATTATCTTTGTGCCTTGTATCATAAGAATGAGTAGACAATACATCATCGAAAAACTGCTCATTTTTTAAAACAAAATTTACACATTCAGAAAAAAATATGCCTGGTAAAGTCAACCAGTTTAAGTATTTCAATGTTCCTCTACACGAATCACCTATTTTGAGATTTCCCAGAATTCTAATCATCTTTTTTTGAATTGCGAAGACAACTTGACCGTGCGAACCACCCCAAAAAAGGATTCCGTATGACATAACCGAGTAGAATTGTCCAAAGTATACTGTTCTAAGAGTTTCAGGATCTACAACCTTTTTCAGTTCTTTGAATGCGTAACAAATTCCACTAAGTCTACCACACAATTGTTTCACATGTTCTTACCAACACATGTTTTCATCAATAGTAATACCAAGAACGTTTGTTTTGTTGGCATATGGAATTTGTTTCTAGTAAAGATTAATGGAGTCTGGAAACACTGAAGTATTTCTGCCATGTCGGAAAAGAATACAGTTCGTTTTTGATGTATTCAGAACTAGTGCATTGTTTTGAAACCAGTTTGAAATATTTTCTGTGGCATTATTAGTTTTGTCACACAATAGATCATTTTCTACAAAAAGCAAGTTGGTGTCATCGGCATATGAAGAAATAGTTGAGTCTCTCAAAATATTTGACATATCATTTACATATAGGCTAAACAAGTTCGGACCAAGTACGCTACCCTGTGGTACACCCATAGCTATTGTTTTCTCGTCTGAGAAATGTGACTTTGTATTATGCCTTACGCAAACTGTTTGTAGTCTGTTTGAAAGATAAGAAGTGAACCAGTCATTTGCTACTCCGCGAATGCCCATTTTATATAACTTGCTCAGAAGAATTTCATGGTTCACACAGTCAAAATCCTTCGATAGGTTCAGAAATACACCATGTCCAATATAACCATTGTCCAAATAATGAAGGAACCTCTCAATAAAAGTGAAAATGGCAGTTGTGGTAGATTTTCCCTTCTGGAATCCATGCTGCTTATTTGTTATCATTCTATTTGCACTCAAGAATGGTACGAATCTTCTGCACATGGTAATTTCAAACAATTTAGGAAAAGATGAAAGTAAGCTAATTGGTCTATGATTTTCGACTAAAAGTGGATCGCCCTTATTTTTAAACAATGGTCTAACAATTGCAATCTTCAGCTTTGTGGGAAAGATGCCTTGTCTGAAAGATTCATTCAGAAGGTAAGTTATAGGTTCCAAAATATATTGACTCATCTTCTTCAGTAAAACATTACTTATTTCATCATCTCCTGATGAATACTTGTTCTTCAAACTATTTATCACTTCTAAAACTTCATTTTCGGTTATCTCTGATAAGTAAATCGTGTTGTAACATTCTTGCACAAGGTTAATTATTTGCAGTATTATCACTTATGAGACGAGAGGCAGCGGTTAGAAAGTAATCATTGAATATATTACTAGCGACACCTGGTCCTGTCACCAACCATCGTTAGTTTTTATTCCATCGAAAAAGTTATTCTTTTTTTTTACTTACGTAGTTCTGAGTTCACAATTGACCAGACTGTTTTAGATTTGTTATCGGATTGAACAATTTTTTCACCAAAGAATTTTTTCTTTTCTGACAATAGCAAGTTGCAGTAATATTTATTGTATTCATTCAGTTCATGGTTTGTTATTTGTTTGAGGAAGTACATTTCTGGTAGTAAATTAAGTGTATTTTTTGCATTTGTAACATTTTCTGATATCCACTTTGGTTTTTTCAATTGTTGAATATGAACTTTCCTCAAAGCAAAAGCTTCATTGAAAAATCTCGTGAGTTGAGAAATGAATCTATTGTACTTATCATCAACGTTTTCTGCTTCAAATACACTTAACCAGGTCTCATTTGATAACAGTTGAAAAAACGTTCATAACTTTTTGAGCTGAACGAACGTTTCCATTCATGAGTGTCTTCTGAGATTCTTTAATTATTTTAACTCAAATGTATTGTCCATAATGATTAGTTATATTAGTATTTATGATATTTACAGAATAAGTTATTGTGCTGGGAACATATATATTATCTAAACAAGTTTCACTGAGCATGGTAACTCTAGTTGGTTCATCTATCGTGAATATCATATTATAGGAATTCAGCAAATTGGTTACTAGGTGTATGTGGCTTTCATTTTTTAACCGACGAAACCAAAAAGGAGGAGGTTCATATTTTTTTATGTATGATCACGCATAACTTTTCACTGAGGCGTCCGATTCCGATAATTCTTTTTTCAGTGGATAAGGCGTTCTTCGAATTTGGTCCCATTTGAATTTAAAAGATGAAATCCACTCCTAAGGGTAGCGAAATGAAGGATATTGATCACTCACCCTCTGAATTCTGGTCCGTTAACCGATTCTATCAGGCATAACTTTGTACTGGGTTCTTCGATTTGGATGATTCTTTTTTTAATAGATAGGGTATACCTTATATTTGGATTTCAAAAGGAATTAGCCACCCTTACGGGTAGAAAAATAGGGGATAATTGATTTTTCACTAGTGAACATTGGCATACACTTACGTAGTTGACAATGACAGATCGCTACTGATATTATTCTTGTTTCACATCCGTCAAAATCAGTATATTTTATGAGAGGATGGAATTATATACAAAGTAATGAAATAAACTAACCAGAACAACGAAAATAATTTATTAAATAGTAAAAGTAGACAATCATATTATTCAACTGGTAATAGTTGAAGTAAGGTGGGTAAGTAAGTATTTTGGAAGTAATCAAAAAACAAGTAGGTAGTAATTGGTAGATTTTAGCCACAAAAAATTGAAAAATAAAAACTTTTTAACAAAAAATTGAACCGACGAAATACGGAACTGAAAAGTAAAAAATAAAAACTTTTTAACAAAAAATTAAACCGACGAAAAAATCAACTGAAAAGCAAAAAATAAAATAAACCTTTTTAGTCTAAATGATAATTGAGCTCCTAAACTAATGTAAGTAACTGATTTTGAGTCGGCGCCAAACTAGCAATTGAATTAGGTGAAGCGTACGAAGGTTATTGTGGGACTCCCACAATAACCTTCGTACGATGCGAACGCAAAACTCAAATAAAATAATTTTGTTTTAACCTGATGATGACAAATACCATGTCGAAACGTCGTTAAGAAAAATTATATGAATTGACTGAATCAGACCTTTATTCCGAGAATTTGAAGAAAATATATATGTGGTCAAGAAACTAAAGAAAAAATATATTTATATATATATATATATATATATAATATATATATAATATATATATATATATATATATATATATATATATATATATATATATATATGTATATATCGGAAACAATTTATCTGGGGTATAGACAGAAATCTACACGAGCAACAAGGAACGCATTGATATGATAATACCACATAAACAAAAGAGACGCACTGCTGTGCGCCCCTCCTGTTACCCCACCCGACACATTAACTGTCCACGTGGCAATACATACACAGTGATACAGTGTGACACACTTAAGATGAAGACACCTCTGTATTTTGATTTGATTTTTGGTACAGACGTAGACCTTCATGGGCCGCACTTTTCGCAATACTCAGCCCAAGTGACAGCCTTACCTAGCCTACTGGGGTTGTCTACAAATTCTCGATATTTTGTTTCGCGTTGAAGATACCGAAAAAATATATTTGAAAAAGTTGCTTAGAAATCGATTTTGACCCTACATCCCGAACGCAAAATTAGAATTTTTTTTTTTTGTAATTGTCATATTCAAGTCCGATTTTTAATTAATGGTTCCGAATAAGAAGCTACAGAAATTATAAAATAGTCAAAATCAATGAAATAAACGTATTGAAATAACTAAAATTGAAAATTATTATTTTATCATAAGTTAATCGAATTTAGTCTCCTTCACTGGCCTGTCTCCAATTTTGACGAATTTTTCAATTTTCTGTTTTATGATTGGTTGCGAATAATACCATTTGCCTAATTTTGGATGGAAAATCGTCATTCTCAATGTTTCAAAGAAGTCTCATATTTTGTGTTTCAACAGTTTTCAATTTGGGCTAGAGTGTCATGGAAACAAATGAACTATTTATACCAAATGTCAGTTTGAAAGTAAATGCGTCAAAAACAGTAACAAAATGCCATTGAACGTCTTAATTTACGAGAAAAAATTGAAATAATAAGGTTATTTGGTGATGGTGCTCGAAGTAGCAGACAAGTTGCTCATGAATTCAACAGAAGAAATCTGCAACGAAATCGTATTCGACATGGACCGTCAGCCTCCGTGAATAAACTTTTTACTCAAACCGGAAGTGTATTAAAGAATCGTCCAGCTATTGACAATCCACATCGAAATCGATGTTGATGATAATATCTTAGCTTCAGTTCGTGCCAATCCCAAAATTAGTTTGCGCGAAAGGTCTGAGCAATTAAATTTGAGTAGAGAGAAAATCAGAAGATGTCTCGTTCGTCATAAAATCAAACCTTTTAAACCGAAGTTCTTGCACACATTGAAAGAAGGTGACGAATATAAACGATTAGATTACTGCTATTGGGCCCGAGGAAATTTTTTAAATGATAGAAATTTCCTAAGAAAAAATTTGTTCACTGATGAGGCTATGTTCACTACCAATGGAATAGTATCTGCTCAAAATTGCAGATATTGGTCTACCGATAATCCCCCACTGGGTTATTAACTGTAAGGACCAACACTCTCAAAAAGTTAATGTATGGTGTGGTATTTTAGGACAGAATAATTCGACCGTTTTTCTTCAATAATATCATTAACGCTGAACAACTTTGAATTTTTTTGATAATGAATTATGGGAAATCATAGAAAATCTACCCCTTAATGTGCGACAAGAGATGTACGTTCAGCTAGACGGAGCTTCCGTTCATAATTCTTGGATGGTTCGAGAGTGGTTAAACGAACATTTTCCATTACGTTGGATTGGTAGATGAACTGAACTTATGAACTGGCCTCCTCGCTCTCCTGACATAACACCAATGGATTTTTACTTCTGGGGAACTGTCAAGAATAAGGTTTACAAGTCTAGCCATGAAATCGACAATAACTTTGTGAGAGAATAAGGCAAGCCTGCCGTGAAATAAGTATTCCAGAACTTAGGAGAGTGGCCAATAATAATAGAAAAAGAATTGAAAAATGTATCTGAATTGAGGGCGGACCAGTTAAGAGAGACAATATTTGAAACTGACTTCCAATATTAGTGTTTATTTCATTTCCTGTCCGAATTCGGTTCAATAAATAGTTTTTTATTAATTGTCATTTAATTTTGACCGATATTATCGTCTCTGTGGCTTTTTAGTAACAACTAATAATCAAAATTTGAATTTTTTCATAATGAATATAAGGTTTTTTATTCTTATTCCTACATTATGACGAATTTATTGTTTTTGTAGCTTCTTATTCAGAACCATTAATTGAAAATCGGACTTGAATGTCGGTATGTAGGGTCAAAATCGATTTATTTTTTCGGTATCTCCAACGCGAAGCAAAATATCGAGAATTTGAGTTTTTCGCGGGATCGCAGTAGGCTGGGTTTAAGGCTGTCACTCGGGCTGAGTATTGCGAAAAGTGCGGCCCATGAAGGTCTACGTCTGTACCAAAAAACAAATCTCTGCTTTCAAAAATGACTAAAATACAGGGATGTCTTCATCTTAAGTGTGTCACACTGTATATATATATATATATATAGTGAAAGATATATATATATATATATATATATATATATATATATAGTGAAAGATAGTCGTTGCTGACTAGTTAGGTGTAAGCAAATTGATTATTGGGGTATGCAGCAAAAGAAAAAGTGTACTCTTTAAAGTTTGTCCAAGCTTTCGGAATGTTTTATTTCCATCTTCAGGGATAATCTTTGTTGAGATTAGTTTCTATGTTGTTCATAACCTATTGTACTTTCTCAAGGCACACATGTTTCAGAATTGATATTTTAATATTTTAATTAGTAACTGTTCAATGAATTTTGAATTTTAATGTGTATAATTAGTGACGATTTAAAACATGAGTTGCCAACTTCAAAGTCATAACTTATATTTCACCGTACTGTACATGAAGAACATTCATAAACAACATAGAAACTAATCTCAACAAAGATTATCCCTGAAGATGGAAATAAAACATTCCGAAAGCTTGGACAAACTTTAAAGAGTACACTTTTTCTTTTGCTGCATACCCCAATAATCAATTTGTTTACACATATATATATATATATATATATATATATATATATATATTGTTATGATGCGTTGATTGCGGTTCGTTTTTATTTTATTTTATATTTGTTTATTTACTTTCCATAACCAGACATCATAACAAAAATATATATTTTTGTTTTGTTTTTTGTTTTACTATATTTGTTTTTACTATTTTCAAAAACTTTAAACTAGTTCCCCTTTGAATTTGATTTTATATATATTAACAAATGAATACCCATATAAATATTTAATATCTCCGGCTATGCATTTTACCTTCTTTTCATCTACTCTTTCCTTCACCTCAGCTAACTCAATCAGTACGCCTATGGAATCTCAGAAGTCGGTTCTACTGTGGAGCCTTCTGGTCGTTCTTGAAGTAAATTTCAGAGAATGGCAATTCATTGTTGCTCAGACATTGGAAATAATGCAGAAATTCATCAAAATAATAATTTCCTTCATTCAGGAAAAACTTATTACTACCTATTCTGCGCTAAATAACCTAATTAGTGCTTCATAGCAAATATATACAGGAAATGTGCAGTTATGTGATACTAAAAGTGAAATTTAACCTAGTTTTATAGGTTATGTAGTCAATATAGTGATTCATGAAAAGTTCTATCAAAAGGGTTCTTTAAAAGTTTCAATTTAATTGCACTGCAGTAACTTTTTATGTTTTCAAAAAATACCTGTGACTTCTTGTAACGAGAATGTTCAGTGTTTCGGATTTATCCCGTTCTTGGAAACTGCAGCCCCTTTGTCGACTGTGACTTCGCCTCGTACTGGTAAATCTTCAATGAAAAAAAGGTAAGATTAACTCTGCATCTGGGATCTTTTATCTGCTATTGTTCTTTATAGTATTTCCCATATTGTCTTGTCAAATAACTGTTTTTCTAATACATATTGATTTATTTTTTAAATTTCAATTTTCTTCATCCGGTTCTTCCAAAATTGTTTTCTGTTCTCCCTCGCTTAGCTTGTTGATTTCTCTCCCTTGATACCAACATCCTTTGTTTCCTTCTCGAATTTTCGATTTTCACGCACCTTTTTGTTGCACTTTTCATTATTTTCACCTTTTTTACAGTTTTGATTTACGAAACATTTCTAACTACCTTACATACTATATACAAGACATGTAAAAATCATTCTTTTGACGTTTCTGCTTTTCATATTTTCAAAATTCCTAATTTTGCATCAAGATCTTTCCTGGCATCTCATTGGCTATTGTTTTCAGATCCAATTTCATATACAGAATGTTGAACTTTGAACATTTTGTTATCTGCTTGTGCTCAAAATATATTAGTAAAATTTGGTTTCTATAATTTTTAAAATTATGCCAATTGCTTGTATCGATGAATATTATATAAGGTTTCAGAAAAACGGTAGAATCTTCTGAAAAACTGTAAAATAACATATCACAGATTACTAAATACGAACATTTTTTTATTTATAATTTTTAGAAATATATTTATATATATATATATATATATATATATGTATATTTTTTTTTTTTTTTTTTTTTTTTAATATCTTATGTATTTTTTTCAACCACTAATTGGTACATGAATCTCTGAAAAAATATGGATTACATAGAAAGTGAAAAGAACAACAGTATCGTATAAATATTTTTTCCTACAAAAGTATTTCTAGTTATTACGCCAAATATGATTATCGAGAAAGTGAATAGCTCTCTACAATGAATCACCGATAAAAAAACTTCGAAGTGAAATGCGGCGACTTTTTTATATTAAAAGGAAATTTTTTTCAATATTGATAGAACCAATTTTCAAGGAAGCTCATGTCTAGATCATATCAGTAGCAGATGCATGAGCATTAAAGTGGAAAGTTCGAACAAATTCTCTGTAAACAATAAAAGCGAAGTATTCAGCTAAATCGCGTATATACCGGCTGCTTGTAATTTAATTATATTCCATTTTATTTCATATTATTATCACCCAGAGTGTGCAAACCACCCAGTCCACGATTGGTTCTTATTGAATCGTATCTTATTTTCAACCGATATGACATGGAGTTCCACAGGATTCTGTTCTAGATCCACTTTTGTTCATTATTTACATCATTGATTTAGATAATTTTATTGCTGATACTTTTCCCAAAATGGTAAATATTATTCAAATGATATGATATGCACAATAAAATATATTTCTGAACACTAGATCTCACTAAACAGTATTATTATGAATAATTAAAAGACAAAATATTATTTTTCTAATCAAGCACTACAAACTGGACAGAGCGTGAAAATATTGGGAATTACCTCCCTGAAAATTTAAGTTGGTCTAATCATATAGAAACCTTCGGTAGAAAACTGTCGAGTTCAATTTTCTTATTGTGCCAACTGCAACCATCAGTAACATGTCACACTAAAAACCGTATTCTTTGGGTTATTTCATTCCCAGATCAAAAATTAATTTGTTCATATGCTGTATACTTTATACAAATCTATTTTCTTACTAGTCAGAATGATATTCACAATTGCAATACAACACATTAGCTTAAAGAAAATAAATAAGAAATATTCTTTGAAAAAAATATGTTATTCAATGGAAGAATACTTGAACGCTGATCACACCTTACTGGCTTGTTCTCTATCAGAATTTCATTCATTTCGATGGAATACAGGTTTTGTTGTTTTTATTTTCCATAGATTTATTATGACAATATTTTAATGTTGTTTAATTTTTTTGCATAATTCAACTATTTGTAGTATTTACCACATCTCACTGGCTGTAAAGCATGTTTGTTGACTTGTTACAAATATTTGTAGAAAATATCGCAGATATACGTGATTTTGTATTTTTTTTTTAAGAACCTGAAGTTTAATGTAATTTGGCATTCTAGACTAGAAGTCTTATCAATTAGTGTTGCATATACAATAAAAAAGTACTGACGAAGATTAAATAGTAAACTGGGTTAAAAGGATTTTAATCAAATGCCGAAATGATCAATAGGTTTGGAAGATTTCTCATTATTCGAAAATCGGAATTGACGTTATCTCTTATCTTGATTGATAATTTGGAACTGATCAATATATCAATTATACAGTGCGGTCCATAGGTATGGAATAAATTCATTTTTACCATTATTATGTATTTGTTTCAGGTTTTTTTGAACAAATACATAATAACGCTCAAAATGAATTTATTCCATACATATGGACCGCACTGTATACAGGGTGATTCAAAAGTACTTTGACAAACTCCAGGAGGTGATTCCTCAGAATATGAATTCTCCGAATAATTATATGTCCGGAAACGCTTCGTTTCCAAGATACAGGGTGTTAAAGTTTTATTTTTATTTTCGTTTTTTTCAAATAACTTTCGAAATACTGACGTTAATTAAACGAAAATTGGTATTGAGAGGTTTTTTGAGGTGTCGAATTCAAACCTGATATTATTGCTCTTACTCGTAGGGAGCGCCACCTACACGTCTTTTTATTTTTTGAAGATACATAACTTTTTTTAGCGTACTTTTAGCACATTTTTCAGTAGAAAAATCAATTCTTCTATCATATCTACGTAAAAAAGCTACCCTTATTACAAGTCGCTATAAGCAACCGTTTTCTAAATATTTGGACTTGAAGGTATTACCATTATTTTGCATTTTTCACAAGAATGCTTAGGAAATGCATTTGACGTTTGAGTAAGTAGTTTTTTTTTTAGGGGACTCCACCTATTCTATTTATTTTGACTCGTCTGAAATAGTTATTTTTGTATCAAGGGTGCAAAATCTGTATTTGTTTTAATAAAATTTGCAAGAAATATCAACATTTTATTTCAAGATATTTTGAATATGTAGAATAAAATAAAGGAAACTAAATTGTATTCAAATAAATTGTTCAAAGTGTCCACCTTCAGCGAAAATACAGGCATTCAGTCTTCTAGTCATTGAATCTCGTACCCGCTCTAAAATTATTGGTGTGTTTCTTATTGTTTCACAGGCGTCTATATTCGGTTTCTTAGATCTTCCTCGTTCGCTACTGGAGTTTTATAAACTAGTGACTTCAAATGTCCCCAAAAATAAAAATCTAGCGGGTTTAGATCTGAGGACCTTGGTGCCCACGCCTGGTTAGGTTCTTCTCCACCCCCACCGATCCATGGATTTGGATAGACAGTGTTAAGGAATTCCCTGGCTACAACGATAAAATGGGCCGCAGCCCCATCATGCATAAACCACATGCGGATACGAATTTCTAATGGTACCTTCTGAAGTAGTACTAGCAATTCATTTTCTAAAAAGTCTCTGTAAGTTGCGCCATTCAGTCGGAATGGAAGAAAGGAAGGACCTATCAAGTAATTATCAATTATTGCCACCCATACATTTACAGAAAATTGATAGTGATAACGTCTTTCACTAACTGCGTGTGGATTTTCCAGAGCCCAAACATGGTTGTTATGAAAGTTTGTGATAGCATTTCGGGAGAAGTTTGCCTCGTTCATGAAGAGTACATATCTTAAAAATTGAGAATTTCCAGCCAATCTTCTCAAAAACCACTGACACATAGTAATGCGTTGGGAAAAGTCTCGTGGCAAAAGAGCTTGTACCCTTTTAATATGGTATGGTTGATCGTGGATAATTCTCCAAACTGCGGACTGACTAGAATTGAGAGCTTCAGAAATTATTCTTGTACTTGTTTCTGGATTCTCCTCGAGAGCGTTCAAAACAGCATCTTCCAATTCTGGGGTTCGGACTGCTCGTGGTCTTCCAATAATATCAGCTGCCCTCTTAAAGCTACCTGTTTCTGCCAAACGACGGTGGAGACTGGTAAATTTTGGAGCTGAAGGCAGTACTCGATTAGGAAATCGCTCCTGGTAAATACGTCTTGCTTCGCGCGCATTGCAATCCGCAAGGCAATAAACAAAATGCATACCGGCTAAATGAGCATTATTGTTTAAATAATCCATTTTTTCAAAATTAGTGTTTTAAAACTCACAGAAACTCCAACAAAACAACAAAACGTTTAACTGTCACATAATATGTAATTACCAGAAATACTTACTTAAACGTCAAATTCATTTCCTTAGCATTCTTGTGAAAAATGAAAATAATGGTAATAACTTCAACACGCATCGATTATCAAATAATTGACTTGAAATTTTCAAGTCCAAATATCTAGAAAACGGTTGCTTATATCGACTTGTAACAAGGGTAGCTTTTTTACGTAGATATGATAGAGAAATTGATTTTTCTAATGAAAAATGTGCTAGAAGTACGCTCAAAAACGTTTTGGATCTTCAAAAAAGAGAAGGACGTGTAGGTGGCGCCCCCTACTAGTAAGAGCAATAATAACATCAGGTTCGAATTCGACACCTCAAAAAACTTCTCAATACCAATTTTCGTTTAATTAAGGTCAGTATTTGAAAAGTTATTTAAAAAAAACTAAAATAAAAATAAAACTTCAACACTCTGTATCTTGGAAACAAAGCGTTTCCGGACATATATTTATTTGGACAATTCATATTAGAATATTGTGAGGAATCACCTCCTGAAGTTTGTCAAAGTACTTTTGAATCACCCTGTATTGTGTGTCCTGAACTCTGGTGGAAACTCCGGCAATTTTACAAGGGGGACAATTATGTTTTTGAAAGTAGAGTACTAACTTGAACTTCAAAACGAGTTTGGATATTTCACATTACAGGTGTCATGATAATGAAATATGAGACCAGGGACATCATAGATATTGAAATAATGAAGAGAAAACGCTAAATTCGGTAATCTCGAGGGTGTTCGCTAAAAACCATCTGGGAATCGTGCTGATCCAGGAATCATGGGTCTACGCTAATTGGTTTAGTGGATTAAGGTGGGCGTTCAATGTAGTGTATTTTTATTATATAAGTTGCATCGAGAAACGGTTACACTATGGGAACTCAAATTAGTAGGTAAACTCAGAAAGGATTAGAGTACTAATCGAAAATATTGAGATTAAATTCTTCTCAAAAATTTATATTTACATGCTTCTTCTTTATTTCAAACGAAAGACCCATGAAAATAGTTCAACTTCCGAAAAGCGAATCGCCAGACAATTTCGTTTGGGACATCGAATAGCCAAATTTAAACATATAGCGAGAAATAGTTCCTACTTCATCAACATTCTTACTGATTTCTTATTTTTAAAGAAATTTGGTCTCGTGAATTTTTGCAACAATATTGACACACAAATGCCAAAGCATACTCACCAAAATATCCATGATTTGTGATATAAGTACTGATAATCACACGCGATGTATGAGAATAAATCATTGACTTCTGATTATACCAAGAAAAATTCAGCGAACAACATATAGGACGTAAAAAAATATCATTTATTTCTTTCTATTTTTGATTCTACAGCATCTTCTAGCCACGGAGGGTAGTAAAAATTGTTATCCCTTATCTGATTATTTCCTCCATTACACAATCTATATAAAATATTTCTAACGCGGGAACCATTTTTTCTCTCCACAAAATTTCGTCTCTCAACGAATATTAAGGAAGAGAAATATTCAAGTCGTTCAGAATGAACTTTAAAAATGCAGCAGATATTGGAAACTGATTTTTTGTGAAATTTTAAAGTTTTGAGTTTTTTTTTTCTAAAAAATTATGAGCTGCAACTTCCAATTCTGATATATCCTGTTGTAAGAATTCAACATCCAAAGATTATTCATTGATTTCCTAAAAATCGGTTCATTCCCAATGACTTATTAAAACAAACTAACACAAAAGTCGCAATCAAAATATATATGAACCTGGGATTCAAAACTACTATAAGCCCGGTTGACAATGCGATATTTTCCAAACATTCACTAGAAGAATATCAAAATTCAAAATCCAATAACGATTCCTCTGCCGCTGGCGCTGGAATAATATACCTATTCTGCCGTAAAATCCGTGACGAGGATTTCCTTATTTCACCTTCACAGGACAACCCAACTGGTATGTTGCCAAGCCCGCCAATATAATTACGAATCTCTAGGTTAATTTTTCTAACCTTTGTTGGACCTCATAATAATGGATATAACAACGTTGGATTTTATTTTTAAAGAATGATATTTCGGAATAACTATTTTACAAATCATTTCTTCCTGATTAATTTCCAAACCAAATGATAATTGATTCTTCAAGACAGCTATTACATGGAGTACGTAACTTTATCGGCAACAGTGCCCGCTGGCCAGTTTTCCGGCTATTGTTTCGTAGTAGAAATTAGTTTCGACTATAATTACTCATTTGCACGGTTGGAGACTTGGATAAATATTCACTATAATGTATGGCGGCTCCTCTATCGGATTAGTTTCACAAACCATATTTGTTGCCAACTTTAATCTGTAAGGATACTAATATGGTATACTATACAAGTGACAACACATCGAGAACGCATATTATGGTAAGCAAAACATTATTTTTACCTGCATTTCGAAATTAATGACAAGAGAGGAGGAAAATGAATGCGAGGGCGCTTTTTAACTGTTCCCTCGAAGGAGGGAGAATTTTAGTACCTAAGTGAGGAGCTGAGGAGTAAGCAGATTATTGAGACCTCAAGGGAAATCACCTTCCTTTCTAAGTAACTACAACCTAGGAGTAAGCAGATTGAGACCTCGGTTGGAAATCACTTCCCTCTTCTACTCCAATTGATAATTTATATTTGTTTTTAACTTTTCTTGAAAATGGCTCCAAAAAAGTAGCCGAAACGTCGAAATTATCAAATTTCTAGACGCGGTTCAACCCGATCTTTAATTATTCAGAATACTATCAGTTGAAATACCACAAGAGAGTGAGAATAAAGTGAAAGTAACTTTATCGAACTCTCGTGTGGTATTAAGTAGATTATTTTTTGAATTTACGATCACAAACACATTTCCTCGCAAAATGATATAATGAACTAAACCGGTTTTGATTCATTTCTCACTTTTCATGCGAATTGATGACAGAAGTCTAATTAGAAATATACAATAAAAACAAAATACCATAAATTATTCCCGCGGCAATTTTCTAGCTAGAATATTCCCACTTTAATAATGTTTTGATTGGCCAGAACCTACATGAATGATTTGAATTGAAAGTTTCCATTGGTTTCTAGAAATGTCAAAAGATAATCACATGAATTATTATCACATAACCTCCCAATTTTTTTCTTCACAGACAGACAGAAGTCAAATTAGAAATATACGTTGTCAGACAATAATAGAATAATGAAAAGTGTGACTGTGTGCACGTATCGATATAATCGATGAAAGAAAATTGTATTTCGTGCATAAAATAATTTATTAAATGTAAAGCTTGACGTTAGATCATCAGTGTACCAAGTAAGTACTATTGATAGAGACTAGTTACTGAAAAGTTTTTTTTAGAAAGAAAAGTGACATATTTTAAATGTGAGGTTATTACTGTCAGGTGTACAAGAACCAAAAGACCATAAATATTCATGATCAATGAAAGTTATATAGGTTTACGTGACACACATGTTAAAATTATTTTGGCCAGGATGAAATTGAGTTACAATTTTCTCTTTATCTTTAAAGCCATTGTTGATGTGGTAGTGACAGTGACAAGATTGACAATTGACAAGTGAACTAGGAAGTAGATTGACATTGACAAGTGAAATATAGTAGTTTGGCAGGAACAAAAATATGGAGATATCAGAATCAGAAAGAATATCCTGTCATAGAAAACACAGAGATGATCATCTAGAGGACTGTCATCTGTCAAATATTGGAATACTAGAACATATATTTGACAGATGACATCCTCATGATTGATCATCTTCTAGTGTGTTTCTATGACAGGATATTCCTTTCTTGATTCTGATATCTCCATGTTTGGTGTTCCGCCAAACTACTTCATATTTCACTTGTCAATTGTCAATCTACTTCATAGTTCACTTGTCAATTGTCAATCTTGTCACTTGGGTCCAGCTACCACACATCAACAATGGCTTTTGAAAGATAAAGAGAAAAATTGTAATCTCAAATTTCATCCTGGCCAAGAATGTGAATGTGTCACGTAAACCTATATAACTTTCATTGATCATGAGATATTTTATGGTCCATTTGGCTTCTTGTACACCTGACGAGTAAGTAACCTCACATAAAATATGTCACTTTTCTTTCTAAAAAAAAAAAACTTTTCAGTAACTTAGTCTCTATCAATAGTACTTACTTTCAGGTACGCACTGATGATGACCTAACGGTCGAAAGCGCTTTGCTACGAATTTAATAAATTATTTTATGCACGAAATACAATTTTCTTTCATCAATATTAGAATATAATGATGTTTTGATTGGCCAGAACCTACATGAATGATTTGAATTGAAAGTTTCCATTGGTTTCTAAAAATGTCAAAAGAAAATCACATGATTTATTATCACATAACCTCCCAATTTTTTTCTTCAGATTGTTTACAAGAAATCCAATGTATTATATAATTTTGGTCCTTACTGTAAAATGAATGATACATTTGTAGTCACGTCTGGCCTGAATATTTCATATATCACCATACAACACGACCGGAAACATGCAAACTGTATTTCCGGATATTCCTGATTAACAATAACCGTGTGTGGTAGCAGGGGGGTCGCCTAACGATCGTATGAAAGCGATTATAAAATGTGTAGTCGATACAAACAAACTGTTTACCCATAACTTTGCTATAAAACATGTTTATGATCCATTTGGAAGTCGTATATAAATTGGTACATTAAGATAACCGAAACATGATGTTAAACCAAATAAGGTGATTTTTTTAATAGATTCCATTCGCAATTAGGGTAGAT
The DNA here is from genome assembly GCA_018342105.1 of Gonioctena quinquepunctata. Lineage (NCBI taxonomy): Eukaryota > Metazoa > Arthropoda > Insecta > Coleoptera > Chrysomelidae > Gonioctena > Gonioctena quinquepunctata. Next base: position 766,290 of record JAFIRS010000167.1, read on the forward strand.
TAATAGGCATTGTTGATTAGTATGAATTGTTAAGGGTGTTGTTTAAACACCGTTTAATCAATCTATCAAACTTGGAGTTTTTCAAGGATCAAAGTATCTGAACTTACAAAAACGCAAAACATAACTTATGCCCCTTTGGGATGGATTTTGTCTCGGAATACAGATTGAGTGACTGAAATAAATAACCACAACGACCTGATTCTCAGTCATTTAAAACGGTCTAAGGAACAATGTTAGTGCATCAAGTATGTTACTATTACTAAACCAAATTGGGTGGCCTGACTTCGGCTGTGTTTTTGCAATTGATCATTTGAATGAAATATGAATAGCATGGATTAGGAGACTTTCTAAAACATCAAATTATGATTATATGTAGGTACTTAGGCTAGAATCAGAAAACACTATCGAGAAGGATGACTTTATCTTCTAAACTCTGTTTCCTAAATGGGAGAGTGATAAATTTAAATTTGCAATGACAGAACCCATTAAACAGGGTGGACAACTTAAAGGTTGTATTGTAAACTTGCAATGATAGTTTTCACAAATTCCATATTTCAGTTATTTAAGACGTAGGGAGGGGGGGTGGGGCATAACGGGGACGCGAGGCACGACGGGGCCACCCACACATACAAGTAACTACGCACACTAGCCGTGTTTTGTTTTCGCCAATGAGAGGGCATTTCGCATCGGCCTTCAGTGCGGCAGTGACCGGCGATCAGAGTGCACGTGTTTATTTTTGACAACCAATTCTTTTTTCCGGCGACATTTCATCTAATTTTGAGTGATCACCAAAACGCGTCTAAAAAGGTAAGTGTTCAGATTACTACTATAGTTTTTTTTAATGGGTATCACTACTAACATCAACTATTGATATATTTTGAGCAAAATCACTCTGACCTTGAATTCATTTTTTTGTTCGTTATTTAAAATTCTGTTAGACATGGGGGCATAACGGGGACATGGCTATGGGGCACAATGGGGTACCCCGTTGTGTGGGAAAACGCGAACAACTTAAACGGACGAACCCCGATTAAAAAAAAACTCAAAAAAACAGAAGACTCAAAAAGCTCGCTCTGATGGAGAAAATGTTAAGGAGGATGTCTTATGCATCTATTGTGTTGACTCGAACCACACTTATTTGAAGTCTTCGGAGCGTTGGGTGGCCTGCCAGCTATGTGGACAGTGGGCCCATACAGCCTGTGCAGAGGTTGATGACGCAGATTTAGAAGAAATCCACATCTGCTTATTCTGTGACAAATAAAAAAGTGTACCCCGTACTGCCCCGCACTGGGTACCCCAAACTGCCCCTACCCCGGGGAGGTTTTGTGAAATTAAAATTAAAAATATTATTTCATTTCTTACTTACCAAATTCGGCGCCAAATGATAAATTAATAAGTAACCAAAGAGTTGTCATTGGTGTTCATTAAAAAATATTTTATGTTTATTTTTTATTGTTTATTTCCCTTAACGTCCACGTTATGCCCCCCCCCCTCCCTAGTACACACCCCGAATCGGTCCTAAATTAGGGTCACCTTAATTTGCAAAACAATAGAAAGAGGAGTTTTCTGAATGAAATTTATGTGACAGCGGCATAACTCAGGTAGTTTATTAATATAATTATACATATTATAATTATAGAGATAGGCAGATAATTGAGATATTAATTATTCTAATATTGAGTAGATAAAACTTATTTAAAAGTAATAATAATATGAAAATAGATAAATTGGAATAAATATCAATATTTATAAAAAAATCTACTATTTACAATACAACTTAATTTTTAAATTTTAGCCATCATATTCCGAGTAGTCCGATGAACTATCGTAGTTGGGGTCCAGAGAAATAATAAGGGGCTCTACAGTGTTTTCTAGCATGTCATCAGCTTCCCACATTCTTTCTTCTATTCCAATCACATGTTGACGCACTTACTCCATTTTTCGCAATCCAACGTCTCTTATTTTAAAAGTAGTGTTATGCCTTGCTAAAAACCCTTTTACTTGCGCCCACACCAATTCTACGGGGTTTATTAATTCACAGTGATATGGCGGAAGGCGAAGTACCGTTATATTTCGTCGACAACGAATTTCGTACAAAGAGGTCTATTCAACTTTACAATCTCCAGTAGCTCCTTTTTGAGCCTATCTTTGTGAAATGGCTTTTTATTTAAAGTAAGCCAATGAATGATGTCATATTTTTGCAAGAAGACGTTGGTATTTTTTTGGATTTTCTTGAGTGGTATGACTATAACAGACCCAGGAGAAATAGTATTCTTCAAAAAACTTTTTAACAAAAAATTAAACCGGCGAAATACGGAACTGAAAAGTAAAAAATATGATAAACCTTCTTAGTCTCAATAACTAAGCTCCTAAACTAATGTAAGTAACTAATTTTGAGACAACGCCAAACATGGAATTAGATAAGGCGTAAAATGATGGCATCGAGTTGGGCGGTGACATTCTGATAATTTTTTTGAAGTTTAATGATCTTCGTTGATTGTTCGTTTGGCGCCGACTCAAAATTAGTTACTTACATTAGTTTTGGACCTTAGTTATTGAGACTAAGAAGGTTTATTTTATTTTTTACTTTTCAGTTCCGTATTTCGTCGGTTTAATTTTTTGTTAAAAAGTTTTTATTTTTCAATTTTTTGTAATATAAATTATTTTTGTTGTTCTGGTTAGTTTATTTCATTACTTTGTACATCATTCCATCCTCTCATAGAATATAATGATTGTGACGGATGTAGGAGAACAAAAATAATGACATTAGCGATCTGTCATTGTCAACTACATATGTGTGCCAATGTTCACAAGTGAAAAATCAATTATTCCCCATTTTTCTACCCGTAAGGGTGGATAATTCCATTCGAAATCCAAATAATCAATTATGAGGTATACCCTATCTAATAAAAAAAGAATCATACGAATCGAAGAACCCAGTACAAAGTTATGCCTGATAGAATCGGTTAACGGACCAGAATTCAGAGGGTCCATTTTGCTACCCTTAGGAGTGGATTTATTTTCCAAATTCAAATGGGACCAATTATCGGAATCGGACGTCTCAGTAAAAAGTTATGCGTGATCATACATAAACAAATAAAAATAGGCGTCGACTAGCGAACCTCCTCCTTTTTGGTTTCGTCGGTTAAAAACATCAGCGTTCATGTCTTCATGATAGTCTCCAGTCCGTTTTGATTGAAATACTAGTAAGCCACCATCGACAAATTAATTTTTGCTACCAATGTGAGTAATTATTAGTTTTCATTCCAGTGGACCATCCTTCCATGAAAGCTTTCCTCGCGCATTTTATATTTTCATCCTACCTTATATATCCTTCATTTAACCAAGTTTTGTCCATATACTAGATATTCCTGTTTTCTCTTCGAAACTGTCCAACTGCCCTCAAATATCGTCGTCGCCAGCAGATGATTTCGTCTTCTCTATTAAAGTGATTTTCTGTTTGGAATTTTTTCATAACGAAAATTAATTTCCTTCAAAGTTTTCCACACTTTCTTCCTACCCATGGGTGGAATAAATCATCCTTTTCCATTTCAGACATTATTTTGTTCAAGGTAGGTATTTCTTTTTTCGAGTAAAACGAGTGTATGATTCTTCTGATGGCAGTCTTTTCATCCTCATTTATTACAGTTTCTTTTCTTCCTGTTCTTCTCTTTGGCGACCTGATGGAGCTGCGTTTATCCTCGTGCACAAGTCGGTATATTGTTGACTGTCCGACTCCAGTCATATTAGAACACATTTCAACTATTTTTGTAACTCGGAATGTTGAGAGAGAATAATAATTTTCTCATTTTCTCAGCAACAAATTCAGAAACAGTAGCCATTTTCAAGAACGAACTTTTCCAACAACTGCCGGAAAGTAACTAAACATTTCAAATGTTTGAAATACTGAGGCACAGGTAGGTAAACTACCTAAGCTTATAATGGTTTTCTTAGAAAAACCCTCCATTTGTGAAACAAATCCGGCTATATTGTTATCTCTTTTTGCAGGGACGGATTTATATCTACATAATATTATTTGTTAAAAAACATTTGAAGTAAGGAAAAGATAATCAGGTAGGTGATTGCAAATTTATTATTTTATTGTACCTGGAACAGGAAATTACATATTAACAGTCACTAAGCTGGTACGAAATATCTTTGAACCAGCTTTACAGGGTTATTGGTTATATTTGGACCAATAGATAACCTCCTTATTTGAAAAACTAGAAAAATGGTTGAATTAGGAAATTTTTTTCTGAACCCCAGGAAATGTAAATAGAAAAACAATTGAACTTCGCATTAAAATGTTATGATATCTTTTGTTTTTTCTAATAGGACACCCAATATATTATTGCATTTTTTGGGTTCTCCGGAAAATTCTAGATACGTTTCAATCATTATGTCCTATATCTACTTGCAAATTCCTATCTTAGTTTTTCATAAGCTATCCAATGACATCAACTTTAGATTCAATCTCGTACGCCTATGGAATACGGTTAAATAATGATTTATTACTCTCTCACATTAAGAAACAGAGTATACTTTTTCTACGACTGTTATAATATATAATGTAATAAAAAACTACAAAGTTTACTCATGATAAATTAACTTTTATTAATTATTTAAAAAAATTATCGCACTAGTTACATTCGATACTGCAATAATTGCGAAGAAGAACCTTCTTATTTGTTATCAACAATATTCAATGTAACACTGGTACAATTATTAAAAACAACTCTTGGGGAACTAGAACCCGTTTTATGAAAATATTGTATAATGCACTAGTGGTGGTGTAACACTGGTACAATTATTAAAAACAACTCTTGGGGAACTAGAACCCGTTTTATGAAAATATTGTATAATGCACTAGTGGGAAGTCATCTTCGATATGGAATCCTATTGTGGGGCAGTGCTCTTCGGATACACATAAATCTCCTTGAAGTATTACAAAAAAGGTTCCTCAAACTAATTATGCTGAAAAACACAAGATATTCCTCCAACCTGTTATATAAAATATGCGAAGTCACGGATATGAGGCAACTATTGTATTACTAACTGGCGTTGTCCTGTCCAAATTTCTATATTCCCTAATTTCATTTCCTGAAAACTCTCGCCCGCGTGGAAGTTCATTTTTTCTTGTGTTTTTTTGTGTTGTTCTATCTAGGTTATGCCTTTGACTCTGCCCGCTTCCCGTTTTCCTTTTATCCAGTTTTTCGTTATCCCGTTTTCGTTATCCCGTTTTCGTGATCCCCTTTTCCGTTGCCCCGTTTTTTCGTTATCCCGTTGTCGCTTTCTACCGTTATCCCGTTTCCCATTATCCCGTTTTCCTGTTATCCCGTTTTGGCGATATCCCGTGATGCCGTTTTTTCGTTCGTTATCCGTTTTCCCGAAAAAAAATTATCCAAATCGGTGCAGCCGTTCTCAAGTTATGAGCTTACCAACACAAAAATACATTCATTTTTATTATATATTATATATTCCTGAAAACTTTTTCAGGAAAAAGAAATTTTCAATAACTTTTCTAAAAATCATTTGTTTTCCTAAAAACCTTATCCGGAGTATTACGAACATTCAAAAAAACAAATAGCCAAATCGGCCAAGCCGTTGTTTTTTAAATATGAAAAAAAGAATACCCTGACCGGAATTCGTTCCTGCGACCTTCTGCTTGGTAGGCGACATTTTAACCGCCGAGCTATTTCCTCGTTTGGTAATAAATGACTCCATAGTCTTTTTTCCGCCACATTTCTTATATGCCCGAATTCCGAGCAAATTTCCTATATTTCCGTAACAACCATTCTCGGGCTATTACGAACATTTAAAAAAAATTACACAAATCGGTCCAGCCGTTCTCACGTTTTGCGCTTACAAAGAATCGAGATCCATTTTTATTATATAGGTAGATTGTGTGAATATGAAACTACCTCAACCGGAATTTTAGTACGACCCACACACAGAAAAAATGTATCAATAATTCCACATGTAACAAAATCGTTAACACAAAGATCATATGCATATATCTCAAAAAAATTATATAATAGTGTTCCTGATACAATCAAATATGAAAAAAAGAACTAAATTCAAAAGAGAATTGAAAAAATATATTCTGGAAAACGATAGAAAAATAGAAATGGATCTAATAGAAATGAAATCATGAAGAAGCAAAATAAAATAAATGCATACTTACACCTTACGAAGGCGTAGAAGGGCCAACAACAAAATATTTTTTAAAATATTTGGAATTGCCACTTTGAACTGACAATTGTCACTTTGAAGTGACAATTGTCACTTCGAACTGACAATTGCTACTTTGAACTGACAATTGTCACTTTGAAGTGACAATTTTCACTTTGAACTGACAATTGTCACTTCGAAGTGACAATTGTCAGTTGAAAGTGGCAATTCCAAATGTTTTTGTAAGTGGCAATTGTCAGTTCGAAGTGACAATTGTCAGTTCGAAGTGACAATTGTCAGTTCAAAGTGACAATTGTCAGTTCGAAGTGACAATTGTCACTTCAAAGTGACAATTGTCAGTTCGAAGTGACAATTGTCACTTCAAAGTGACATTTGGCAGTTAAAAGTGACAATTGTCACTTCAAAGTGACAATTGTCAGTTCAAAGTAGCAATTCCAAATGTTTTTAAAAATATTTTGTTGTTGGCCCTTCTACGCCTTCGTATACACCTTAATAATACTGTACTCTAACCAAATACTTTTAATGATATCCACATTGTTTGTTAGACTAAGTACTCATGTTCTGTCTGTTATATTTCATACATACACTGAGTTATTCTTTATGATGATATTCTTTTTATCTCTTAACTCACCGTACATCTATTCCAATTCGTAAATGAAACTTGTATCAACTATTTATCTCATTTCATAACCTTATACCATTTTAATGTCTAGGCAATCCAAACCAGTGACCCAATATGGCGGTTGTTGGCATACAAACTGATAATCGCCATAAGAACAGCATTGTCAGTGTGCTCTTTTGGTTAGTAAAAGTGTATTTTTGGTTATTTTCGGAGCTTTTGTGTTGTTAATTAATAATATGCAGATGGAGAGTGATTACCTGAAGACACTATTGTTGAAAAGCAGAGGCTTTGGTGAACGTTATGCTTGAAAATACATCCCCATCTTCTGTTTACATTTTTATCAATGTATTTGTTAAAGGTATAAAATGAAGTTTAGGATTGATCAGTGATTTAGATCCTTTTACACTGAATATTTTTGAACTGAATTGTTCAATTATTGGTGCTCCTCCTGTTACGAATATGGATATTATTTCGTATTTGGTTTTAACTCGGCTTTCCCAAATGCAGATGAAGCCCTACACAAGTTTAGAACCATACATATTTTGAATCTGGCTTCGTTGCGAAGGTGGGAACAAAAATTCAGAATCATTAATATATTTTAGTTAGTCTAGTATGTTTTTTCCTAGGCAGCAGGCTTGTACAAAAGGGAAACATTCTCAATTGAATATTGATAGAAATATTTTTTTGTGAATTGAAAAATCCACGATTAAAATTAAAGTTATTTTTTGTGAATGTCTAACAGAAAACAACTACTTCCCCGGCTAAAGCCACGCTGGACATTGAACTACATCTGATAGATATTCTGAAAAGGCCCTAACTCAAAAGAAAAAATCTGAAATTGAAAATTTGCATTTTCATTCAGATAGTTATATGATTTTCAAAAAAAACAAATCTTTCTATCAATATTCAATTGAGAATGTTTCCCTTTTCAACATGAATACCCCACAAGAGGTTATCTTGACGATGGAAGATAGTGACTAAAGTTTATCTTTCAGTCGCAGATGATTCCACATCTGATTTTATGAACATCCTGTTCATATTTTCAACAAATCGGTACATGAATAGTTGCAAATCTTGAGTCATCGAAGTGAATTATTATAAATTAGGAATAATAATACATAAGAGGCAATTTATAACTTCTGATCTGATATATTATGTTTATTGCCACATTTTGGAACGTAGTTCCTTATCGCGCGTTGCGAAAGGGGGCTAGACGGAATAAATTAAGACCAAAATGTGTAACGAGACTTTCGCTATGGTTTTAAGCCGTGCGGAGTGCGCGTGTTTCTCTGTCTGTCTCTCTCTCTCTCTCTCTCATAGAAAGCAAGACAGTTATTTTCGTTTCGTCTTTCTATTTCACAGTGTGGTGTCGCGACGATTATTTTTGTTGAGTGTAAACAGGTTTTTTGTACATAATAAATAATAAAAAATAATAACAATAATGAATCCTGACAGTGTTTATGCACAAGTTCCGGATATTGCTGATGGAGTTAGGTAAGTAGAGATTTTATACAGACAATAATAAATGCTTATGTATTTTTAGCAAATACGCATTATAACCTCTCTTTACTATTGTGCTAACCAAGTCATACGCGTTATAATCTCTCCATTATTGTGTGTTTAGCAAGTGTACGCGTCATAACTTTAATAAATTTAAAAGCAAATTATATTTTAATATTACAATATCAATGCGTATGTATTTAGCAAGCCGTGCGTGTTCTAACCTATACGCTGTTGTGTTTACGAAGTCGAGAGAGTATATATAAATATATATATATATATATATATATACACACTCTGTTGTGTTTACAAAGTCCCGCGCATCTATGACGTGTACGAAAGAATAGACAGACAGAGTGCATATATATATATATATATATATATATATATATATATATATATATATATATATATATATATATATATATATATATATATATATATATATATATGTGTGTGTGTGTGTGTGTGTGTATGTGTGTGTGTGTATGTATATGTACAATTTTTTTTCTTTTTATTTCAATAGCGAATCAACTAAAGCATCGACTACTGAGGTACAAACTATAACATCAAGGAAAAAGACACATGCACAAAGATGTAGAGAATATCGTGAGAGAAAGAAATTACAAATACATTTATTCACTGGAAAACACAAAACAGTTTTTTATTTTTCTGTAAACCTCAAACTCTTCAATCAAAAATTGGAGAAGAGTTCAAATTTCTCTGAAAGCTTTTGATTATAACTTAAAAAAAAAATTATTACAATTCCTTCACTAATTAATCGAAAAGAACTTCGTTCCATCCAGGTGTCCCTTGACACCTCTCAAGTTTTGTTTATTATAAGAGACACTAATTTGATATTTGAGAATAATACTTCTCACTTTTCATAATAGTTCTTTCTAATAAACTTAACTTTTTATCAGGTCAAGTATTCACAAAACCTCATCGATAAGTCATTTTTACTGGTCAAAAACTTATGATTTGAAACTGTAGGCACCGAGTGAAACCCGCCTCTATCACTGTCGTGACGGGACCCACAGTTAACTACAATGCAAGTAAGGGGCATTTTTCTTCAGTTGAAGCAAGAATTATAATCCAAAATTGAAAAAACTACTCAAATTCGCACAAAATAAACACTTTTACCACTATGGTCGCTTATGACGAATCACAATGTGTGCCAACAGCCGCCATATTGCTTTCGTTTTGACAGGTCGATGGATTGCCTAATTACCTTGATATGTTTTAAATTGTTTTTAACCTAACCACTCGTTCCTGAACTCCTAGTCTAATTTTCATCTGATATGATTTTTTATTCTGGCCAGTGGCGTTCGTGCGTGATTTACACTGAATCATTTAAAAGAGGAAAGTGATACGCCACTGCTTTTTCTTGGGGAAAAATTATTTTTGAAATCCTTATTCCTTTCTGAGCAAATCTGGTCTCCTGATTTTTTTTTCGTTTTCGCACAAAAAAATAAAATTCATTCATTTGCATCTCGCTAGACCACTTACGATAAAAAACAATTTATGTACCTTTAAACAAATTTTTTTAACTTTCAAACGGTTAAATTATAAAATTGAAGTAATCTGAATACATTTTGGAATGCTAACACAAAATTACCCTGAACGCACAAATAAATAAATGTTCAAAATGTGAACCTTCTGCAAAAATGCATGCCTCTGTTCTTTTTCTCATGGATTAACGTACTTTTTAGAAAATTCCGAGACTGTTTCTAATAGTTTCGCAAAAAGCTATGATGCGATTTCCCAACTGCTCTTCAGTATGAATTGGGTGCTGTAAACCAATGTTTACAGCAAGGAATCTAAACTAAACTTGGCTTCATCGGTAAATAAAATGTCAGTATCAAATAATGGATTTTCATATACTTTTTGAAAAAAAACCATTGGCAAAAGTTCATCCGTAATGGAAAGTCACGCCTGAATCCGTTGGATTATGGTAGGGAATCATAAAAAGTCATACAGAATTTTCCAAACTAGAATATGTGATTGATTTGTTGAAGGCAATAATTTTTGTAACGCTACTTTCGCTACATCTACTAACTCCGGTGGAGTCAGAGAAAACTCGGAATCAGACATTTTTAACTTTATATTATTCAAAATAACTACTAAATAACCACTAAGTTCGCAATTTTTAATTCAAATCACAGAATTAAATTGACAGATATTTGATTACTTTGAAGGTTTCCTTACCAGGTCTAATTGTAGCTATAAGTACAGCCTACAGTTTAAAAATTCAAATTTCACATCGATAATTTTCTGACTTTAATATATTGTAATAATATGTTTTTTCAATATTAAATCGTCGTTTTTCCCGTCGCAGAAAAAAATTGTGTGTAGACACGGGAAAAATATTAGATTTTAGCTCTCGGTTTTTTGTCTCCCTCCGCTTCGCATATAATAACTATTATTATATGTTCAATAATAATTTGTAAATGTATTATATTATAGTACTCCTTTTCATTGAACACTAGTTGCCTAGCGACTAGTGCACAATGTTTAAAAAACGCACGAGCATGTTTTCTTCAAACAAACAACACAAAAATCACCGTAACCATGCAGACAATACAAACACAAACGTACTCTGTACGTTCACATTTTTTTTTTTATTCCTGTGTTGTTAATTTGTTGTAAGACCTAGTCATGCACTTTTACTTCTATCTGAGTGTCCTGCTACAAATGTATTATAACATGTAAACGTAGTCAATAAATTTCTCTATCATTGTAAAAAGATATAGGAATCTGCGACCAAGCAATGTCAACGATGCTTGTTTTTTCCTAAATTATCAGAAAGGAAAATGCACTGTCCAAAGAAATAGGAATCAATAAAATAGGAAATATGGGAAAGCAAATTGCTTTATATTTGAGATATATTCTGGCCACTCTATTTCCACCGATCTTCGGCTACAACCTTATTAGGTAATGGCGAAAATATAACGACTTTCCATCGATATCAAATATAGAAAATGTAAATAATGGCAACTTATCCCTTTAAAAACGGGTTCTACTTCCCCAAAAGTTGTTTTTAATAATTGTACCAATGTTACATTGAATAACAAATAAGAAGGTACATTTATTGCAGTATGAAAATCACCAAGTGCGTTAATTCTTTAAAATAAAAGTACATTTCTCATTAGTAAACTTTGTAGTTTATTTGTTTACATTGTATATTATAACAGTCGTAGAAAAAGTATAGTGTAAAACTCGCACAGAATGAGCATTTCTGCTTGTTATAAAATAAACTATTATGCTCTAGAAATTATCTAAACATTGAAATTTTGAAAAAAATCCTGATTTACATGCGGAATGAAATAGTTCGAAATGAAAATTCGAACGCCTAAATAATGTGGTCACCCGGTAAGTATTACCACATCGATTAGCGTGAATTAATGCAACCTTGAATGTAATGTTTGCTGAGCAATAACAAAGTTACACTAATTTAATGTCTATAAAACAAGGAGACCTAAAACAGTTAATGATTTCATTGACGGAATTCCTAAATTTCTTATTCCTTTATACAAAGGTGTGTGGGAGCCACGGATAGTTTTTATCTTTTCAGAAGATTCTTTCAATACTTGTGCTAATAGAGGATTTGCATTAACATTTAATTCGAGACACAGAAAAGCATAAAAAATGAACAAGTGTTTGTTAATTACCCCCTGATTTTTCTGAAAATAATCCTAAAGATCACAGAACTGTGATAGTTCCTCAAAATATGAAAATTTCATTTTATTATAAAACAGAAATGCGCTACCCCATCCCTGATTCATAGTTCCTTTGGTCTTTAATAAATGTAACCAATGTTTTTGTTATAATGTCTTTCAAAACTTCTACGGTATTTCAATTTTATTATATTGACAATTATTATGGGGTAATAGAACTGCAATAGGTCAAAAATATAGCCTAAAAAAATATTTAAACAAATTCTTTTTAATATCATACATTACAAAATCAAAACAATTAAATATTTCAGTTACCTTTACTAAACCTTTTTTTATTATTCATGTGATATATCTCTTATACATCCTCAATCCTTTTATCTTATCCAGAAATTGATATCAGTAATTTCAACATCGATATCAACCTTGAATGAATCAAATATATTGGTATTACTTTTTTTGGGATAAATGGTTTTACTTGATATCACTAATGACGCACTCCCGGATTGGTCTGCATTTTGATCTGAAATAGAATCGACTATGATCCGCAAATCTCGTTCGCCATTTTTTATTTCCATTGTATAAGCTGTCAAAAGGTATTGGTTACGCGAACTATAAACCTATGCCCACTTCAAGTCGACCGTCTCCAAAGTCTGTGGAAACCTTCTCGAGAAACAACTCAAGTTTTATGGCATCCCCCAAAACACCCTGAAGTCAGGATCACTGACAGCCATCATAAATGTGTATAACCTTCATAAAGCAGCCATAAATCTACAGTGGTACTCAATACTATTTTCAAATGTCATCATAAAATCGTTTTGCTACATTCCCAGACTCCTGGAAGCCATTATTATTAAACCAAATCATGGGATTCCTTAAAAATATGTTGTTTAATTCGGCATCCGAATAATATTTTCTGAATTAAGTTAGGTAGGAATATGTTGTTCTAGTAAGGCCCAACTTTTCCCAAGAGTTAAAATCCAAAGTCTCAATAGATGGTTTCATTCTGTGCTGCGACGCGACATTTATAACAAATCATTTTTATTACTGGCACGTAGCTGATGACTTCTTGATGTCTGATTACCAACATAATATTTAACTTGGAATCATCTGAATCAGGCTACTGAGGTAATCCTCAAATGCCCAAACTGAGTGACTAGGATTAAATAACATCTTAGGATGTTGAGGAACTTGATAAAGCCGCCAGGTAGTTTCAAAATGCTAGAACAAAAGCAAAGGATGCCCTGAAAATCAAAAGGCAGTCAACAGATGAAGAATATACCAATGTTGTCGGTGTGATCAAATAGCCAAACGGAGGATATGCGGGAAACTATGAGTGTACTCATAAACATACCCACACTTCCCTGGGTCTGAAAGGGTTGCTGGAGACGAATCACAAAGCGCTCGCCTGGAAGAAGTTGTCACAAACCCCAATAGATCCAGCAGAAGCCTAGTCGGTAGAATCCTCACCACTCCAAAAATCAAATGGGTTGTTGGAAACCCGCAGGGAAGTACAAGTGAACATACCCACACTTCCCTGGGTCCGACAGGGTTGCCCAGTTTAATCAATGACAATTTATATCCAACACTGTAAGTACCAACGGCTCATGGAAGATACTGATACCAGTTTTTGATTTGTTTTTATTGGAGGTTCAAAATTAATGAAATCAACGTTTGAAGTTTATGGAACCTATTTTTAAGCTCGTTATTTGTATTAATTCACTATTGAAAAAAGATCGCTAATTACATGAAATAGTGACCAGTTTATTGTAGTGATGAAAATAATAACAAGTAAAACTCCTTTAGGATCAGACTGTTCTCAAAGGTTAGGCATCTTAAGAGGATATAGAACCCCTCAAAATAAGTGATTTTACAAAAAATTGTCCCCATTAAAGTTTAATAACTACCAAGTTATCATTAATTGTTTTTTTTTAATCCAAGTACGGTACTGGCAATTTGCCGGCTATTCCATAGTTTGGAAATAGCAAATCGCAGCGATGAGCATCAGAGATCGCTTCAGTACCCGCCTCCAAACAGGAGACTTGTTATTGTTTATATTCACCAAACCAATGGATTGCTTGAATAACAACAAAGTGAATTTACTTTAAATATTTGTGATGAGTGGTGTTTTAATGAACAACGGGAAGGCCAGTATCATTAATTTCATCTACAGTGAAGTATGGAATTTGATATGACAGGAATGATTTTATCCATAACATCGAATGTATCACAACCTCGAGAACCTCCTGCAAAAGTTGTTTACTGCCAGTTGCTTCTAAATAAAAAAAAACAAAAAAGGATACTAAGCATTACAATCTCAGGACGTCCCACAAGAGTTGAATATTACCAGTGGTTTCTAACAATGACCGTCACACACGAAATAAAGTGACCCAATTCCACCGTTGAATTTTGTGCGTAAATTATTTTTAAATTTTCATATTGGTGACTTCTGATAAAGTGATCTACTTTGACGGTTCTACATGCTGTTAAAAGAAATGCCTCACCTTCGAGAACACCCAGTACAGTGACGCTCCCATAACAACCTTTTCGAAGGATCCCAAAGTTACTTTTTACGCGCAAAATTTTCGATTGCTGTAGTTTGTACTTAACTTAAATCCTTAAAATGATTTAAAGATTCCATTTTCGCCACCTTTTCCCCTCGACGAAAATTGCTACGAATGTTCGTCGAGGTATTATCCAGGAAAATAGTTTCTACTGAATATTTCTATTGTATGGATTAGTAGTGAGCAGTCTTTAGAATCATGACATTTGTATGTATTGCAACGTAAATAAACTTAACTTGGTTTAACTAATTTATTTAACACTTAATCTACAACTTAATTTATATTACTACGCCATTGAATAGCTCGATCGTATGGGCTCGTTCAGATTGTTCACTCCCTCTTGAGGGCGGTCTATTTATCTCCGATACAGCATTCTCGATGTTTCGAATTCTTCCAGTTGGCGACGGCATGTTCCAATTGTTTCCAATATTGACCGTTGCATTACGCGGAAGAGGGACTGGATGGTTCTCGAATATCTCCGGGGATGATCTCATCGCTGTCGATGGCGACGCGGGAGGCGACAGGTCCGGCCTAGGTTCGTTACATTGCCCCCTTCTTAAAGACATTTCGTCCCGAAATTTCATCCTTGGAGTGTGACGATATCTGCATGACTCCCCATATCTGCACCGTGAAGTTCGATGGAAGTAACACTCCACGGTCTTCATGATCGGTCGTGGAATAGGGTTACAGCAAACCAAAATCTTGACGCCGCTGGATCTGAATATCGCCTCCAGCATACTTCTTATGACTCTCCAGTCCAACCCATCAATACCACAGGATAATTTTGGAATTGCTAGATCCACCAGATTCTGGTCCACCATAGTATCTCTTAGTTTGGTGAGACTCTTCCAGACATCTTCATAAGACGGTTTATCTTGGGAATGCCTCTTGGTGACTAGGTAGTAGATGTTTCTCTGGCCTTTCTTCAACTGTAGCACCCCACCAACTTCTGGATTCTGCTCCCGCAGTGTTTGGAGTTGACCAAATTTCTTGGAGAACACTACGGCGATGCCCCTGGACATTCGAAGATCTTCTGCCACACAGTGCGCTAGTGCGTAGTCAGCAGGCACCTCGAAAAGGTCTCGTGACTCCTCTCTAGTAACCCCATGTAGAACTTTCTGCCCGTTTGAATACAAGGACATAAACTTCTCGAACGTCATATCATCCTCCGGTGGCTTGAGGGTGCGAACTTGGTCATGGTTTCCAGCGTAAGGGGCCAACCTGTTGAAATGGACGACCCTTGGTTTCCCTCGGGTGGCTTATGGATTCGGTACACAAGGTCGTTTATCCTTTTCACGATCTTATACGGGCCTTCCCACGAGTTCCGCAACTTTGGTGATAGTCCACGACGACGTTTGGGGTTGTACAGCCAAACCAGGTCATCAACCTTAAATCCTCCAGCGTCGGCCTTGATGTCATAGGTCTTCTTCATTTTATCGCTGGCACTCTGGATGTTCAACCGGACTCGTTCGTGGATGTCGTCCATTCTCTGCCGAAGTTTGCTGACGTAGTCCTTCCCGCAGTGTCTTGTCCTGGCGGTATCCCAAACTTCAGGTCACAAGGCAGTCGCAGTTCTCGGCCCATTATAATACTAGCAGTGGACCGCGGACATAGGCCATCAGAACAAATGAAGATACTGGTCCCAGTCTCTTTGATGGTCAGAGACAACCTGGACACGGAGTTTGACCGGTTGACTCGTGTACTGCGGATCGATAGGCCATCAGGAACAAATGAAGATACTGGTCCCAGTCTCTTTGATGGTCAGAGACAACCTTGGACAAGTGGCGGTTGATCGTCCTGTTCATCCGTTCCACCATTCCATCGGACTGCGGATGTAGGGCCGTGGTTCTTGTCTTGCGGATGTTCAGCAGTAGACATATTTCTTGGAAAAGGTTGGATTCGAAATTTCTGCCTTGATCCGGGTGCAGCTCCATTGGAATACCGAATCGACATATCCACTCTTTCACCAAGACGTCGGCGACGGTGATGGCTTCCTGGTTGGGCGGGGCATGGCTTCCGCCCACTTACTGAAGTAGTCCATTGCCACAAGGATGTATTTATTCCCGTGGTCGGATACGGGAAACGGGCCGGCGATGTCAATGGCGATTCTCTCGAACGGGCTGCCTACGTTGTACTGACGCATCGGGGCCTTGGGTCGTATTCGAGGTCCATTGCTAGCAGCGCATACAGCGCACTTCCTGCACCAGTCCTGGACGTCAGCTTGACAATTGGCCCAGTAAAACCGTTGCCTCACTTTCTGCAGGGTCTTCGTCACTCCCAGATGTCCTCCGGCGACTCCATCATGGATTTCCCGCAGCACTTCCTCTCTTCTGTTCCTGGGAACAATTATTTGGCGTCTGTCTTCCCCACCAATATCGGCCTCCAGCACACGTTTCAGGATCCCATTGTCCAGAATAAGAGAGTTCCATTGTGCCCAATGGGACTTAACAGCCGGCGAGTAACCTGCGACTTCCTGCCATGATGGTCTTCGATTGCCCTTCTTCCAGCTGACGACTAAGCCAAGGTCGGGGTCTCTCTCTTGGTCTTTCTGGATCTTGCTGTCATTCCAGTTGTCATCCATTGCCGCGGTTCTACAAAGTGTTGCTTCTTTCTCTTCTGCTCGTCGGCAATGTGAGCAATCATCTGGACATGGTCTTCGCGACAAGGCATCTGCATTCTTATGGCTAGTTCCGGCTCGATGTTCGATCTCGAAATCGAATTCTTGGAGTCTCTCGATCCAACGTGCTACTTGACCCTCAGGATTTTTGAACTGTAAGAGCCATTTGAGAGCTGCATGGTCAGTTCTCAACAGGAATCTTCTTCCATACACGTACTTGTAGAAGTGTTCCACTCCCTTTACAACAGCTACAGCTCTCGCCTGGTGACACAGTAATTGCGCTCTGGTTTGCTAAGCGTCTTGCTGAAATAACCAATGACCTTCTCCTGTCCCTCCTGGATCTGAGATAGGACAGCTCCAAGTCCCACGTTGCTGGCGTCCGTATCCAAAATGAATTTCCCTTTGGGTAGGGGATAGCTCAGTATAGGTGCGTTGATCAAAGCTCCTTTCAGCTTCCTGAATGAATCTTGACATTCTTCGGACCACTGGAACTTTGTTTGGCCTTCCGTGAGCCTGGTCAGTGGTTTAGCGATGTTGGCGAATCCCAGCACATATCGGCGATAGTATGTGCATAAACCAAGGAAACTTCGAAGTTGGTGAATGTCTTTTGGGATGGGCCAATCCTTAACAGCTTTGATCTTCTGGTCATCCACTGCTACTCCTTCCCCAGAGACAACGTGGCCGAGGTATCGTACTTCTTTTTGGAACAGATGGCATTTCTTAGGGCTCAGCTTCAATCCGGAGTTCCTCAGTCGCAGGAATACTTCCTCCAAGTTTTTCACGTGGTCCTCGAACGATCTGCCGACCACAATTATGTCGTCGAGATACACTAGACACGTGTTCCATGAGAGTCCCTTCAGCACTGTCTCCATCAATCTTTCGAATGTGGCGGGAGCATTACAGAGCCGAATGGCATAACGGTGAACTGCCACAATCCTGAGCCGATGGTAAAAGCAGTCTTTTCTCGATCTTCCTGAGCGAGTTCTACTTGCCAGTATCCACTCTTCAGATCAAGGGTCGAGAAAATCGTGGAACCAGCCAACGTGTCTAGGGTGTCATCTATTCTCGGGAGAGGGTAACTGTCCTTCTTCGTGACATTATTAAGTTGGCGATAGTCTACACAAAAGCGTGTCGATCCATCCTTTTTCTTCACCAGTACGACTGGAGAGGACCAGGGACTGTCAGACGGTTCGATAACTCCTTCTTTTCCCATCTCGCTGACTATTTTGTCAGCCTCTGCCTTCTTGGCAAGAGGAAGTCTTCTTGCTGATTGCCGGATCGGTCGGGCACCCCCAGTATCAATCTTGTGCTGGACCACATTAGTTCGACCCCCTTTTCCTTGTCCGGTATCGAAGATGTCTTGGTACTTTTGACTAAATCTCTTAGTTTGGGCTGTTGAGCTGGTTTTATGTCTTTGGAAGAGATGGCAACTAATTTCTCTAGTTCTGTGGGCAAGTTGTTGGGTTGGCTAATCGTACCTCGTACGCCCGGATCCGGATGAAACTGACGAGCAGTGCCCCAAAATTGTTCCTTTCTTCAAGGTCACTGGGAAATAATTGACATTCATGACCCTTACCGGCACAAATTTGTCAGCACGCAACAAGGTCTTCCCTAGTGCAATCCCTCGTCCAATTTTCTCATCATGAAGTTTGGGCTCGAACATCACCACGTCTCCACTGCTCGCACTCCCGTCCAGGCGAGCCTCCAGAATGGTTTCAGCCCTCTCAGGTACGCTTACATCTTCAGCCAACAGCACACGGATCAACTCTTCACTTCTCCCATGAAGTACCAGCTCTTCTCCGTTGACACGTAGGACGCCGTCTTTGAAATCCAATTCAAACCCTCTGGAATTCATGATGTCCATTCCGATGATTGCATCGTCTTCGATGTCCGCTACAAGTGCCTGATGTTTCACTTTAGTGTTGCCCAAAATTATTTCAATCGGTAGCTCGCCATATACAGTAGCTGGCTCCCCTGTTGCTGTGCGTAGCTTCCAAGTTGTCGGTTCAATCCGTTCCGGTGTTCTGGCAAAGGAAGGCCTGAGAATTGTCCTACTCGCACCTGTATCTAGCAGCATCGTGCAAGGCTCGTTATTGATGAGACCGTCTACGAAGACACCCTTGTTCTGTCGTTGAAGCATAGCGACATATGCGTTGTTAACGCGGGCTCGCCGGACACAGGCCGACGATTGCCCCTTCTCATCGACCTTTCTTAGTTTTCCTGCATCGGAGTCGATGAATGTTGGACATTTGCTACGCACATGTCCAATTTTGCGACAATTCCGGCATCTTATATGTCTTTTCTCAGGCAACACTTCCTTCATCACTTTTCTTATAGCAGCTTCCAGTTAGCAGGCTCCTGTGAGTCTTCCTCAATCGTTTGAACTTTACTTTGGCTTTTGCAGCATTGTTTTGCTGCCTCAAATTCAAAGCTCGTGCCAGTGCGTCTACGAGATGTGTTGGACGAGCTAATATCAACGCTTGTCTGGTTTCTTGGTCACGGAGTCCATCCAAGAATGCCTGAACCGCTAATCGCTCCATTACATTTTCCGGTATGGCTGGATATGCGAGACGAACCAAGCGTGCAATGTCAGTTTCGAATTCTTGTAAGGATTCGCCCGATTTTGGCAGCGATTTTTCAGCTGGGAGTGGTATACGTGTTCCAAATGGGCGTGGCCATATCGTAATTCTAGATGTTTAATCAGCTGATCATAGTCCTCCTGTTCTTGGGCGGTAGAGTTTGTAGAATATTCGTCGCTTCTCCACGTAATGCAAGTGTTAGTGCTACAGCTCTTTCCCCTGCATTCCATCCATTTGCTTTGGCCGCTGCTTCAAACTGTCGGCGGTAATTTTCCCATGGAGTTTTTCCGTCAAATTGAGGCGGCTTCATGGAAAGCTTCCCTATTTCAGAAATGACCTTGACATCTTTTATACCCTCTTGAACTTTATCCAAGTTCAAACTCAAGTCCAGCATTGCATTTTCGTTAACCATCTCTGTGGAGGGCGCACTATTAATTCGTTTTTCCAGCTTACTGATCGTTTCCTTCATTTTATCTACCTCCGTGTTCATTTGCTCCCTAATTTTATCTATCTCTGTCTCAACGGTTCCCATTCTTTCTTCTAGAAAATTAGCCACACCACACAATTCTTTTTTTAGGCCTTCTGTGTTTTCCAGGAACTTCTCTTCCAGGCTTCTTGCATTTTCTCGAAGCTTCTCTTCCAGATTTCTAGAAAGCTTCTCTTCCAGATTTATAGAATTTTCTTGAAGCTTCTCTTCCAGATTTCTAGAATTTTCTTCAAGCTTCTCTTCCACATTTCTAGCATTCTCTTCCAAAGTCCTCGAATTTTGTTGCAGCTCTTCTTTCAAGGATTCTATTATCGGACTCAAATCACCTCCGGAACTTCGAATAAAAATGTTTCGGGGTCCTCACCTTCTTGTATAAGTCCTTCTGCAAGTCTTTCCTGGAGTACTTGCTTTTTACCTGTTGTTTCCAGTTCCCTTTCCTCCAATTCCTGTTTCAATTCCGCTACCTTCAAATCCAAGGCCACTTTTCTTGAACACATTTTGTCTTTGACGAGGTATCAGTCTGTTTCACACGAAAAGTTTATCAGTTTGTTAAAAATTCACTTCGCGAATTCTTTTCCACGGGCCACCAGTCTATTGTCTGTTTCACGCGAAGAGTGTATCAGTTTATATTCCCACGCACAATTGTCCACTTCGCGAAAACCGGGCCACTGTCTATTTTCTGTTTCACGCGAACAGTGTATCAGTTTATATTCCCACGCACAATTGTCCACTTCGCGAAAACCGGGCCACTGTCTATTTTGGGCGTACAAAAAGGTCTATCAATTTATTTTTCTGACTATCCACTCCACGATCACTTGTTTATTTTCAAAATCTCACTTCCGACACCAATTGCAACGTAAATAAACTTAACTTGGTTTAACTAATTTATTTAACACTTAATCTACAACTTAATTTATATTACTACGCCATTGAATAGCTCGATCGTATGGGCTCGTTCAGATTGTTCACTCCCTCTTGAGGGCGGTCTATTTATCTCCGATACAGCATTCTCGATGTTTCGAATTCTTTCAGTTGGCGACGGCATGTTCCAATTGTTTCCAATATTGACCGTTGCATTACGCGGAAGAGGGACTGGATGGTTCTCGAATATCTCCGGGGATGATCTCATCGCTGTCGATGGCGACGCGGGAGGCGACAGGTCCGGCCTAGGTTCGTTACAGTATGTATGTTTAGTTCAAATCTTGCAAGTGAATTTTGACCCACTTCTAGTTGTCCGATTAACGTGAAATTTGGCAGGTGTTCATAATTCCGGTGACAATGCATTACGGAATGTTTGCTAGAGAAATAACAAAATGGCGGCTCCAATATGGCGGACGAGGTTTGTGTTTATGGTCGGATTCGACTCAAAATGGGTATGTGGGGGGTTTCGGGGTTGAGGATTATGAATTTCTGTCAAAATTCATAAAATAAAAATGGCGGCTTCAAGATGGCCGACGATCTCTGTGATTATGGTCCGATTCTATTCAAAATTGGTATGTAGGGGTTTTCGGGGTCGGACATGAATTTTTATTCAAAATTCGCGAATTCAAGATTGCGGCTCCAAGATGGCGGACGTGTTTTGTAAATATGGTTCGATTCGATTCAAAATTGATATGTGAGAGTTTTCGGGGACAGAGATCCCGAATTTTTTGTCAAAATTCCTAAATTCAGGATGGCGGCTCCAATATAGTGACGAGTTTTGTGGTTATAATGGACCGTTTCTATTCAAAATTGGTATGTCGGGGTTTTTGGGGTCGGAGATTATGAATTTAGTCGAAGATTATATTTTTTTTGTCAGAATTCATAAATTGAAGATGGCAGCTCCAGTATGGCGGACGAGTTAATCTTTAGATGGTCTCCTCATTGAAGAACTAGATAGCTCAGAACTTACAGGAAAAAGGTCTCATAATGACGATGCATCAACAAAAATGCATAGATTAAGGCGTACTTACTAAAAAGCATAAAATAAAACAATTAATAAAAAAAAATTAAAAAAAAAGGTTTTATCCAAATGCGCTTAAAAGTAAAAAATAATTGATTTGGATGTGTGACGTAGCTTATTCCGTGAGTTATAGATTCAAAAGCTTCTCGCTTTTATATTATTCGAACTGAAAACCATGCGCGACAAGCTCTTGAATCACGGAATAATCTACATCGCACATCCAAAGCAATTATTTTTTACTTTTTAGCGGATTTGAATAAAAGCTTGGCTTTAAAAAGGTTTTTTTTATTAATTATTTTTTAGTGCATTGGTATATTTTTTTTAATCATTTTTATTGTTTTTTAAGTACCACGCACGTAGATTTAAAAGTTTTTTGTTTGTATATATAATTTGATACTAAATTAATATATAATTTGATACTAATTGAATTACTCACTAAAAGCGCAATATCTGTCATTTCGAGCACTACGTTATAATATTTTTTTTGTAATTATTTTTATGCATTTTATATTTTTTATAATTTTTTTTCTTCATACCATATATATAATTTGATACTAAATTGAATGTCACTTCACTAAAAGGCGCAATATCTGTCATTTCGAGCACTACGTTATAGATATTTTTTTTTGTTAATTATTTTTTATTGCATTTGTATACTTTTTTTCATAATTTTTATTCTTTCCTCAGTACCATATATATAATTTGATACTAAATTGAATGTCATTACACTAAAAGACGCAATATCTGTCATTTCGAGCAATACACGTTATAGAAAAAAAAAATATTTTTTAGTGCATTTGTATATTTTATCATGTTTATTCTTTCTTCAGTACCTACCTACCACGCACGTAGATTTCAAAGTTTTTTGTTTGAATATATAATTTGATACTGAATTGAATGTCACTACCTAAAAGACGCAATATCTGTCATTTCGAGCAATACGTTATAGATAAAAAATTAAATAAAATGTATTTCGCACAGTTTACCCATCTCACCTCTGAAGCAGGAATGTCGAAGCACTCTGCGATTTTCTCGTACAACTCCCTGACATTGGCAAATCCACTAACGAAGGCGGTCGGACTCCCGTGGGCCAGCTGGCAAAAGAACTGAAGAGAATTTTTCGAAACCGGCGAAACAGGCGACACTGGCGATTTGGTCACATTATTGTTTTCGTGAATCGGTTCGTTATTTTGGTGGGTCGGGACGTTTTTGGGCCCGCGGTGTTTTTTGAACATTTTTCAGTCTATGCGTAACTCGTAGCGAAATTAGTGCGCGATTACGGACGATAACTAAACAAGTGAAGTGGACGGTAATATTACATTGTTATCAGCAGCTGATAAGTGGGTTTCGGCGATTTCGATATCACATTAGGAGGCGTCGACGAGCTTCGTACGATGGCGGTAGTTCTGATAGCTCTGTCTGCGGCGAACTGAGCAAAGGTGGGATGGATTCTAAGTCGTGGGAAATGAGTTTCGAAGCTGACGCAGGTGGAGTGAGAGAGCGGATAATATGCAACTACGTCGCACGGGTGTTTTATAAATGGGATCCTGCAAATGCACTTCGCTCTTCTATGGCTTCCAAACCAGCTAACTTGAAGTATATAGATTGTCCCAGAGAAATGTATGAAATCAAAGTTATATGATTACCAGTGTTGCCAATATCACAAATGCGATTTACCCAAAACGCGTCATCAAAATCCCCAATTTTACCCAACAATTTCCAAAAATCCCCAACATTTTACCCAACAACTTCCGAAAATGTCCTACTTTAGAAAAAAGACTAATTATAGTTTGATTTTCAAAAATGAACAAAATTAATGGATGGTGTTGCGTTTATCTACCTGGCTATAATTGAAATGAAACAAAAATTAACTCGCAGGAGGTCTTGACTTTTACCGATTGGATATTCAGATCAGTTTTTTATATCGTACTCTAATAGATACATTAATTAAGATTAGATGGTAAGTAAACAATTAAAACTGGAAGTAATTAAAGAAAATAAAGAAATATATATTGGCATATCACAAAAGTACAAAATTAAATAAAAATTCGTATAAATAAAATATAATAAACTCTAATAATATTTAATAGTAACAAATAAAAAAGGGCTGTTTTAATAACAATTATTTTTGTTTCCAAATAACAGATTTAATCATTTTTTCAGAAGGACTAAATGTTATACAACCCCCTTCTTCCTGAATACCTTCTTTCGTGCTCAAAATGGCACTGATTGTTTCGGTCTTTAATTTATTGCGGTGTTCCACCTTAATATTTTTTAATAAGCTAAACACCCTTTCAACTGAAGCTTTGGAGAAGGGGAGTATAAGCAATAAATTAATTACAATTTTTAAATTTGGAAACAATGGCATATTAACACCATTTTTCAGTTGAAAAACACGTTTCCAGTATTCTTCAGCTGGGATATATATTATTCAATTCGTATTCAGGGTGGTACTTTGGGGTTCGGTGGTTGGGATTCACAGCCATACAATCGTCAAAGTTTAAGGTAATAAATTCTCTACTTAATTAAATCCAGTCCATCGATGTACGACAGAGATTAATTAGACAATATCTAAGGTTTTTTAAAATTTGCGAATTACCCAAAATTACCCAAATTTTTTAATTACCCAACAGAATCCCCAACATCATATAAAATACCCAAATTTCGGGTAATTACCCAACCATTGGCAACGACTGATGATTACTCTCGTTTCGGACGTCTATCGTCAAAGGATTTAAAAGGTTTTCGCGACGTTTCGAATGCTTGTATCTGCAATCGTCATCAGATGAATACAGTATCCACCTGAAGACGATTAATTAGACAATATCTAAGGTTTTTTAAAATTTGCGAATTACCCAAAATTACCCAAATTTTTTAATTACCCAACAGAATCCCCAACATCATATAAAATACCCAAATTTCGGGTAATTACCCAACCATTGGCAACACTGATGATTACTCTCGTTTCGGACGTCTATCGTCAATGGATTTAAAAGGTTTTCGCGACGTTTCGAATGCTTGTATCTGCAATCGTCATCAGGTGAATACAGTATCCTCCTGAAGACGATTGCAGATACAAGCATTCGAAACGTCGTGAAAACCTTTGAAATCCATTGAGACGATAGACGTCCGGAACGAGAGTAATCAAGTTACCACATCATCTACAACCTTCAACCAAAGTTATATATACAGGGTGTGTCAAAAGTCAACTGCATCCCTTGGAGGACTGATAGGGCAGTTGATAACCCAGATAACACAGGATATCCTATGGATATCCATTTCATGTCCAATTCTGGTCGGGATATCCCTGGATTTGAAATGGACATCCATAAGATATCTGTCGACGGATTTGAAATGGATATCCTTCAGAAGATATATGGATGGCCATAAGATATCCGGAGCAAATATGGATAAGTTTAAATTGCAAGATTGATTTTTATTGTGTCCATTTCTGAGCTTCTTTCATGCTCGTACATATAGATTAATTTTTTTTTTGAAAAATCTCATGTTTCGTTTTTCTGCTTGATTTGAAATGGATATCCTTCAGAAGATATCCTAGGGATAGCCATGAGATATCCAAAGCAAAACTGACCGTTTCTGAGAAATTTTGAGAAATTTAAAAATACAGGCCATAATTTGAAAATTGTTTTCACCCTGTAACGTGTAA
The DNA here is from genome assembly GCA_018342105.1 of Gonioctena quinquepunctata. NCBI lineage: Eukaryota > Metazoa > Arthropoda > Insecta > Coleoptera > Chrysomelidae > Gonioctena > Gonioctena quinquepunctata. The sequence continues at coordinate 792,134 of JAFIRS010000167.1, forward strand.
CGAGCTGCTCGTGATTAAATGTACTGCTTAGCTCAAAGTTTAAAGTTAACTACTACATGAAATTTTTAATGCAATATTATACAGAGTGGCGAAAAAAATTGCCTCAAAATTTGGACACACATTTAATTAAATAACTTCTTAAAGTTGAATGGAACACCCCGTATTTAGTGGCGTAATTTGACGCAGAATTAGATTCCCTTCAAAACTATATTAGGGTTCGCTATACCTATCTCTTCTGCTTTTTACACAAAAGGCGTTTTTATATTTTACTTATAAGTAATTTTTTTATTTAAAAAAAAACACTGTATTGTAATGAAAAGCTTAAGAAGCATTTTTGAAGTCATTTTATCGAAAAATTAAGAATCTTAAATAGTTTATTATTTTAATATGAAGTCTAATTTGCTAAGAAACAAGCGAATTTAACATATTTCGCCTCAATAATTAAGACACGTGCATCTTCTTATTTTGAAGAATGCTTTAATATTTCAGAAATGGCAATAAATTTGAGTTTTTATATTTGCCTGCATTTTACTTTAGATACACCGTATTTCAAAAATTTAAACTTCTGCTTCTAGCGAACCTACGTATTCCTTAATAAAAAGGTTTTTAAAACGCTTTTTAAGCTTTTCATTACAATACAGTTTGTTTCATTTTTAAGATAAAAAAATTACTCATAAGTAAAATATAAAAACGCCTTTTGTGTAAAAAGCAGAAGAGATAGGTATAGCGAACCCTAATATAGTTTTGAAGGGAATCTAATTCTGCGTCAAATTACGTCACTAAATACGGGGTGTTCCATTCAACTTTAAGAAGTTATTTAATTGAATGTGTGTCCAAATTTTGAGGCAATTTTTTTCGCCACTCTGTATAATATTGCATTAAAAATGTCATGTAGTAGTTAACTTTAACCTTTGAGCTAAGCAGTACATTTAATAACGAGCAGCTCGTTACACGTTACAGGGTGAAAACAATTTTCAAATTATGGTCTGTATTTTTAAATTTCTCTTCATTTTGTCTATAATATCTAAAAATATAAAAAAATATAGGGTGTTCCATAAGAAAAAAATATAACTTTGGTATGTAATTTTGTTGGGGATCACCCTATATATTTCAAAATAATTTTGGAATATGCTCCTCATGCTCCACATATGACTGTGCTAAAAGTTTTTCCCTAACTCTCTTCATTTCTCGTAGAAATACCGGGGCGAATGTGGTGGGCCACCCTGTATATATATATATATATATATATATATATATATATATATATATATATATATATATATATATATATATATATATATATATATATATATATATAATATATATATATATATATATACAGAGTGGCCACTTTTTTAATGGGATTGTATTGATAACTTTTAAACCATAAGAGTTAGAAGGTCGGTCAAATGGAGAAAAAGTTGCATTCATAGAAGCATTGTCAAGCAGTTCAAACAAATCGAGATTATCAGGGCCGGTTATTGAGATATCATAAGAAAAGTAAATTCTGTCATTTTGATTTTTCTTTTTTTCCCACTTTATTTCGAATATTATCAAAAAATGTCACGGATGTTTTTTATTCGACAGTAAATTATCCTCATTTTGACATAATCAGATTTTGTATCCAACGTTTCGTACGCTCTGGGCCACCCTCAACCTCATTTTTTTCAATACGGACCTGCATATTTTAGGACACTTTTCGAAATAACTTTTAACGCTCAATTCAACGATATATCATACAATGTCATTCAAAGTTGATTTTCAGGTGATTTTGACCCTTATCCAAATTTCTTTGGATCGGATCTGTAATACATTTAGGTACCTTTAGTTTAATTAACAACATGCAATACATTTCGATAAGAAAATCAACTCACTCATCTTCAACTGAATGGAACGTAACAGAATCAAAGCAAGAAACAAGTAATAATTATTTACAAATTTCAAGAGGTGAAAAACATAGATTTGTTGAAATTATAAACAGGATGTTCATAAAATCAGATGTGGAATCATCTGCGACTGAAAGATTTTAATCGTGGATTTTTCAATTCACAGAAAAATCTTTCTATCAATATTTAATTGAGAATGTTTCCCTTTTCAACGTGAAAAACATAATTCATAATAATTAAACGAAACTATCATTTAATGAAAGAAAAATCAAATGATTATTCGAAAGTAAATGAACATTGATGAAGTAAGTGTTCGAAATGTCCACCATTTTGTAAAATGCACTTGGCGGTTCTGGAACCCATACTTCTTATACATTTGCTTATTTCGTCTCCTTGAATACCTTCCAATACATTCTCAATCTTTTCGCGAAGAATCTCTATTGTTGGATTTGTCATTTGTTCCGTTGAAACAAATTACAGAATCGAACTTTATTTTGAGATCATTACGATATAATTTTTGCAAGGCTTGGTATTCAAATTTAAAATCTTTGTATTCGCGTCTCTTGACTATTTTATTAACAGCAGTTTTTGATAAATTGCATTTACTGGCCACAGTTCTCGATTTTTTTTTTGGGTTCAATTGAATTTGGGTCAGAAGATTGATATCGTTGATAGACTTGTTTTTTCTTACATACACACAACTCTAGGTTTATTGAATGTATTATTTTCAAGTAGTAGGCCGTGGATAAAAAAGAACATAACAAGAAATGTCATATTATTTGTCACTTCGTTTATTATTGTGTCACAAGAACTTGTCATTAAATACTTTTCTGAGTAATTTCAATTGAACTTATTCGATATGGTAAAATACACAAATGAAGAGAAGAGAGATATGTACGAAGTGTACATGAAACTAGATAGAAATTCGTTCAAAGCACAACAAAGGTATGGTGAATTATATCCTGAAAGAACAACACCAAATATTAAAATGTTTCGACGTTTATCTACAACCTTACTTGCACATAATTCATTCATCAAACCTAGAGGTCCTTATGTACGACGAAACGAGCCTATCAATGACATCAATGTTCTGGCCCAAATTCGAATGAATCCAGGAATAGGATCGAGAACTATGGCCAGTGAATGCAATTTATCAAAAAGTGCTGTTAATAAAATAGTCAAGAGACACGGATACCATGACTATAAATACCAAGCCGTGCAAAAACTATATCGCAATGATCCTGAGAGAAGGTTGCAATTCTGTAATTGGTTTCAACGGAAGGTGCGGAATAACAAAAATTTTGCGCACAATATCATTTGGGGAGACGAAACGACATTCACAAATTCTGGCATGTTCAATCGAAGGAACAAACATTTTTATGCCACAGAAAATCCTCACTTAATTCATGAAGTTAGACATCAATATCGTTTTTCTTTGAACATATAGTGCGGTTTGTTGAATAATAAATTACTGGGACCCTATTTCATTGACGGCAACCTAACCGAAGCAAAATATGTAGAAATTATAGAAGAAATGTTGGATGATCTTACTATACGGTATCGGCGTAATAGTCCATGGTTCCAACAAGACGGATGTGGTCCACACAACTCAAGAATAGTCACAGACTATCTAAATCGAACTTTTCCCAATTCATGGATTGGAACAAGAGGTCCAGTAGCATGGCCTGCCAGATCTCCGGATTTGAATCCGCTGGATTTTTATTTGTGGGGATATCTCAAAAATAAAATTTATGATACTACGAACCCGACAATAGAGATTCTTCGCGAGAAGATTGAGAATGTATTGGAAGGTATTCAAGGAGACGAAATAAGCAAATGTATAAGAAGTATGGGTTCCAGAACCGCAAAGTGCATTTTACAGAATGGTGGACATTTCGAACACTTACTTCATTAATGTTCATCATTTACTTTCGAATAATCATTTGATTTTTCTTTCATTAAATGATAGTTTCGTTTAATTATTATGAATTAGGTTTTTCACCTCTTGAAATTTGTAAATAATTATTACTTGTTTCTTGCTTTGATTCTGTTACGTTCCATTTAGTTGAAGATGAGTAAGTTGATTTTCTTATCGAAATGTATTGCATGTTGTTAATTAAACTAAAGGTACCTAAATGTAATACAGATCCGACCCAAAGAAATTTGGATAAGGGTCAAAATCACCTGAAAATCAACTTTGAATGACATTGTATGATATATCGTTGAATTCAGCGTCAAAAGTTATTTCGAAAAGTGTCATAAAATATGCAGGTCCGTATTGAAAAAAATTAGGTTGAGGGTGGCCCAGAGCGTACGAAACGTTGGATACAAAATCTGATCATGTCAAATTGAGGATAATTTACTGTCGAATAAAAAACTCCTGTGACATTTTTTGATAATATTCGAAATAAAGTGGGAAAAAAAGAAAAATCAAAATGACAGACTTTACTTTTCTTATGATATCTCAATAACCGGCCCTGATAATCTCGATTTGTTGGAACTGCTTGACAATGCTTCTATGAATGCAACTTTTTCTCTATTTGACCGACCTTCTAACTCTTATGGTTTAAAAGTTACCAATACAATCCCATTAAAAAAGTGGCCACTCTGTATATATATATATATATATATATATATATATATATATGACTATGCCCTTCTCCCTTTTCTCAAGAAATTATCACGCCTTCATGTATTCGATCACTTAAATGTATGGCGACCCAATATCTTCTGGAATTTTCAATTTCCCTCATCATTGGCATGGGAATCGTGCGCATAGTTATCGAGAAGAGATGCTGTTGCATGATCTCCGATGTCCGACAAAAAAATTTAATAGTCGGTGCCCCACTTTGATTGCGGAAACTAGTTTTGAGGACGCCGATATTTACTGCTGGGAACTCAGTGATTGCTAGAGAGCGCATTGTATGCAGACTGACGTTGTCTGATGCTGTGTTATGTATCTGTTCATTCGATAAATACTTAGGATGTAAACAAACGTGTCAGCACAGCTATTGAGAAATACAAGTTCGCTAAATCCCTTATCATCTCTTAAGTCTAAAAAAAATGTTTTTATTTTGTTTAGACAGTCTAAACAAGCTTTTAGATTTATACTTTGATTCTGCATGAATTTACTTACAGAATTGATTTTAAATCAAATATTGTATAGTTTTCCCAATATCAATTGCAGAAGCATAAAAAAGTCTTGCGGCGAAATCCTGTGAGCAGCAGTGGCGGAGATAACTAATTTTATTTAGATATTTTAAGGTTTTAAAAATACTTCATAAATAATGAAAAATGAAAAAAAATTAAAGACAAGCTTTTATTTATACAAATACATCAAGAAAAAAAAACTAGAATATCCTACAAAACTAGAATATCCTAAAACGTATTTCGATCGGCACACACCAAGACCACAGACGCTACTGGTTTTTAATCCTTCAGAGCTATTAAAACGCAAATATAACGCGTGATTTATGACCTCCCATCGTATAGCCACACCTGCTTGACTTGATTGGCCCAGACGAATCGGTTTGTGAATAGACAGCTGTCACTCAGGTCCACGTTGACTATCGGCTCTTTTGATCTACCGTTGGCCGACGGCGAATGTTTACGAGTAGTACAGATTATTTTTCGTTCCGTTTCTTCGCATATACGCTCGTGATAGCGAAGTGAGTTTTTATTTGCTCCCTATAGAAACAGCTTCTGCAATTGATATTGGATGGACTATACCAGATTATAATAATAATAATAAATCGACTTTATTTAGCAAATGTACATGCATTTGCCCTGAAAAGGCGAAGATTTGCTAATAGCTACTCTTGAACTCTTAACCTTTTCAGTTTACAAAAAAAAAAAATTATACAAAATTGAAATACAAAAATGAAAATAATAAAATATAAAATATAATAAAAAGAAAAAGCATTTACAATGTCAATAATAATGATATAAGTAAACAATTTAGTAAGTTTTGTAGTCAAGAAAGAGATAAAAAATATGTAGCAATGCGACTAGTCTTGTTGGTTCAGCAGTTCATTTTTAGCGACTTTTTTTATATCTATTCAGTGGAGTTGATAATTCTGGTTTGAAGGAATTAAAAAGTTTTACTGCATTATAAGTAAAACTACGTTCAAACAAAGCTGTCCGGTGGTGTGGCATGTTAAGTATCTGTGAATGTCTGGTATTAAGATTGTGTAAATTGTTTCTGAATACTAGTTTGTCAAGAAGGTATGGTGGACTTTTAGTATTAAACAATCTATGCAAAAAAATGAGGAAATGGTGTTTAAATACATTAGAAATTTTGAGCCACTTCAACTGCAGGATGTATTGAGAAATGTGATCATATTTCCTTAGATTAAATATGAATCTGCAACAAGTATTTTGCACTCGTTGAAGTCGATTTTGAGTGCATTTATCAAGACATGGATAGTAGACAATGTTACAATAATTTAGAAGGGATAAAACCAAAGATTCTGAAAGTTTTTTCCTTGTTTTGAAGTTTTTTCCTTGTTTTGAGATTACTACAGAGCATAAAAAATTGTAGTTTTGGATTTTTGTTGCGAGCGATCGAGCTAGGTGTGATGTACTAAAATCTTTTGAAGATGCGGATGCATCCATTAATTTTTAAAGAGCATCACAAACCTCAACAAATTGATATCTCAAAGGTTTTATAACGTCTATTCTACTGGACCAGCGTGTATCAGATAGTGGTTTCAAAGTTAAATCTGTAAGCACGTTTTCAAAATTGACCATCTTTTGGTTGACGCGGAAAAACACACATATATCTCTTGAACAATGTCAAAGAATCCGGACACCTCAAAAGAAATTTCAGCAGCATCGTTAATAACAAAATTTAATGAGTGCGCCGAACAAGGAACAAAAAATGCTCGCGGGTTTATATTTAAGATTCGTGTTTGTAATCCACTGTGTATTCCACGGATGTTTGCTCCATTATCATATCCTTGTCCTCGCAAATGATATATACTTAAATTTAATTCTACTAATAAATCTGTCACATAGTTATACAAGCCAGCACCAGTAGAATCAACTATAGGGCAAAATAAAATGAAATATTCACGTATTTCAATTTTTTTCGTCAACTCGTTCAATAAAACAAACCTCAAAACTACACTTAATTGTTCCGTATGACTCACATCCGGTGTTTTCAATTCATTTTGAATTTTGTCGCTTGAATAGTTTGTCATACCGCTACCGCTGCTTTGATTTTTATGGGTGTGTCGAACATGTTGCTCCATTACAGAATCAAATTTGGTGAACGTTTCTATTAATTTTAAGAAGTTTCCGTTATTATCGAAATTGAAATTATTCTTTCAATGATACGATACCAGTATTTTTTTTCTACATGCAATGAACGTAATTGACTTTCATTCATAGTAACTCCCTTAGATAACATATTTGATAAGTTTAACCAAGATTCGATATTTTTTTTATGGGAGTCACTATTTTCGTGTCTGTTTAGTACTAGTGACAAATGTTTCCAATCAGAACACCCTTCCTTATTAGACAAGTTGGTCAAAGACTTACCATAAAAGTTTGCAACAGAAACAGTAAACCGCATCTCTTGTTGTTGAGTAACTCAGCCACTCCCTTTTAACTTTCTCTCCATTGGTGAGGTTACGATATAAACATCTGGCAGAAAACTTTCGGCCTTGTGAGTTTACTGGATAGATCCAATTCGTAATTTGATGGAGTCCTTTTTCCGTTAAGAATCATGCATCTGCGGATGTAATTATTTCGGGCGACTCTCCAGGGTCATCAGATATTACGGTGGAGTTAGAAAATAGTAATGTTGCCGCTGCTGGAACGTTTTCAGTACGATGTTCCTGGGTATAGTCCATCCAATATCAATTGCAGAAGCTGATTCTATAGGGAGCAAATGAAAACTCACTTCGCTAACACGAGCGTATATAAAGTATAAAGTATTAAAGTATATTATTATTATTATTATGCGAAGAAACGGAACGAAAAATAATCTGTACCACTCGTAAACCCTTATTACACTATGCCTTTTTCGTGCCTATTTGTCTGCCTGACTGCCGATGGCTGAAATTTTAAACAAATACGCATGCGCGCGAGGCTATTTTGTTGATAGATTCAGGCGTGAAAATAAATAAGACTGGTTCTATTTTTTCCGCCTGAATCGAGGGGATTTCAAGGACGTTTGTGGAAATGTCAGGTTTGCCAAAACAGTATTTATCTATTGGACTTGACATAACCAACAAATAGATGAAATTAATCACATAGTTTTCGTTTTGTTCAGTAGGACAGAATAGAAAAAAAAATCTTGTGCCAGGTAAGGAAAAAGTTTAAACAAATAGTCCACGTATACTAAATTACTTAATCATTTAAGGTAAATGTCAATTTTCCTTAGATTTGCAGCTCTGAAATTAGCGCCTGAAACAATCATCAAAAAGGCACGGTGTAATAGTGCCAGTTATTTGGGGAAATTCAGCCAACAAATAGCCATGAAAATAAGCACAAAAATAGGCACGAAAAAGGCATAGTGTAATAAGGGTTGTAAACATTTTCCGTCGGCAAACGGTAGATCAAAAGAGCCGATAGTCAACGTGGACTCGAGTGACGGCTGTCTGATGTACAACCGATTCGTCTAGGCCAATCAAGTCGGACATCAATGCTGGCAGGTGTGTCTCTACGATGGGAGGTCATAAATCACGCGTTATATTTGTGTTTTAATAGCTCTGAAAGATTAAAAACCAGTAGCGTCTATGGTCTTGGTGTGTGCCGATCGAAATACGTTTTAGGATATAATAATAACCTACATCAAACAATGAAAGACATTATTTTTATTTCTTAATGTATTTGTATAAATAAAAGCTTGCCTTTAATTTTTTTTCATTTTTCATTATTTATGAAGTATTTTTAAAATCTTAAAATATCTAAATAAAATTAGTTATCTCCGCCACTGCTGCTCACATGATTTCGCCGCAAGACTTTTTTATGCGTCTGCAATTGATATTGGGAAAACTATAACTATCTAATCAACTATAGTCCATCCAATATCAATTGCAGAAGCTGTTTCTATAGGGAGCAAATAAAAACTCACTTCGCTAACACGAGCGTATATGCGAAGAAACTGAACGAAAAATAATCTGTACTACTCGTAAACATTTTCCGTCGGCATACGGTAGATCAAAAGAGCCCCAAGTCAACGTGGACCAGAGTGACGGTTGTCGTTGTTCTACAACCGATTCGTCTGGGCCAATCGTCGGACATCGATGCTTGTATAGGCGTGTCTATACGATGGAAGGTCATAAATCACGCGTTATAATTGTGTTTTAATAGCTCTGAAAGATTAAAAACCAGTAGCGTCTGTGGTCTTGGTGTGTGCCGATCGGAATACGTTTTAGGATATTCTAGTAACCTACATGAAACAATGAAAGAAATTATTTTTCTTTCTTAATGTATTTGTATAAATAAAAGCTTGCCTTTAATTTTTTTTCATTTTTCATTATTTATGAAGTATTTTTAAAATCTTACAATATCTAAATAAAATTAGTTATCTCCGCCACTGCTGCTCACAGGATTTCGCCGCAAGACTTTTTTATGCTTCTGCAATTGATATTGGGAAAACTATAACCTGATTTGCAGAACAAACTGGAATGACCCATTTTACAAAATCCAGACATATTTATATTAATTTTCATTTATTGCGGCTTCCGACAGACGACTTTTAAGCCTTTCTGGAATAAAAACATTTCTCTATATTTACCCTCTTTGTTTTTTATACTTACCGTTACCGCTGAGCCACCTGTGATACTCAGACTTTTTAAGCTAGCCGCTATCGCTAATAGCAAAAGAGTACCGAAAGAGAATCACGCATTGAACATGAATTGGAGCCGACGCGCGGCATTAGAAAGAAGAGGTCGTTAGTACGGTTTATTTAGCCGAATTGCCGCCCATGGCTTTTGCCTACATTCGTCACAACGTCAGCGCGCCCCTGCATAGATTGGAAGTATTTACTAACTTTTGGTGAAAGCGTTGCGACCAGTGCACTCACCAAATCTTCGTGATTCCATTACATTCATACATAGATACAGGTCAAGCTAATAAAATTATAGTTTGAAACAACTGAAAAAACACGCATATATGGCAAAAAGGACTAAAAAGTTGAAAATAATAAGAATAAAGTCATTGACCAAAAAATTTTCTTTCATGTAAAAAAGCGTGAGGTGCTTGATATCAGTTATCTTAATATCATTATAAAAAGTGAGTGAAGAGCAGCCCACGATTTTTTTACATAAAATGAATTTTTTTGGTCGATGACTTTATATTCTTACTATTTTCAACTTATTAGTCCTTATTGCCATATATGCGTGTTTTTTTAGTTTTTTCAAACTATAATTTTATTTTTAACTTTTTAGTCCATATTGCTACAGAAGACTAAAAAACACTACGGGAGAAAAACTATTCGATTGATTCATTCTCATGAGATAGAAGTTATTAATAACTAAATTTTGGCGAATTGTAAATTATGCTGAGAACTGCCTCAGTGCATTCACCATATTTCACTAGTAGCCACCGAAGAGTTCCACTACTCACCTCCTGGGATATCAAATTATAGTATTATCATCCAAACTACATATAGGGTGATTGCGCCAGTAGTCGGTCACTTAAGGGGATATTGTAGGTTTGATACGGTTCCATATTTACATATTCGCAGATAGAAAATTAAAAAAAATATGACAAATAGAAAAAGATATAAGTAATATGAAAAAAAATATTACAGAACCATAGGGCTTCCACACCTTCAAGAAAAAAATAATATCTACAAAAAGTACACTTTTGCTAGTTCTCGGCCACCAAATTCCAGTTCTCGGCCACCTACCCAGTTGTCGTCCATTGATGCCTTTTCTCGGCCATGGATTCTTATGTTCCCCCATCAATAAGGTTGATATTAGCGATTTTTTTAATGAACAGCTTACACAACATATTTATTGAGTTTAATGAAACAGAACAGTTTACAAAAAGAAAAATATAAAATATATCAAATAAAATGAAAAAACATCTAAAATAAAAACGTCAAAAAATAAAATACTTTTTCTTAAAACAAAAAATCACAGAAAAGAAACATCTAAATAAAAAAGTATGGAGTTGCGATCAGGTACAATTTTTGCATATATAATCTTTTTTCCCAGCCTCAGAATAAGGTAGAGAAGAAAGATTGGTACATCGCAGGTGGTACCACCTTATACAGCTGTCGCAGCCAATATTCTTCTCTCCCTTATCCTCTATGTAGCTAATCAGAACATCGTCACACATGGAACATTTTTGCTTTGGCTTCCTAGGTTTTGGTTTGGATTTCAATTTTGATTTCCTTTCAGCAATTTTCTTCCTGCTAATCATTCTCTTTTCCTGCAACTTCACTTCTCTTTCTGCCTTCAAAGTTGCTCTTATCTTGCGTCTATTTTCAATGTCTTTGGTTTTTTCAATTTCTCTTCCTCTTTAAGTAAAATGCTGCTACATAGGCACCAACTATCGAGGCATCAATTTTTTTTTAATATTTTGTAGTAAAATAATATGTACCTAGGTATTATCGGACATATTGTTGGAAGCACTCTTCTTTTCATAGCAAAATTTGTTGAAATTCAATAAAACAAAGTGGAAAATCGAATGCGATTTCTCGTCTGATAGAGTGGCCGAGAACAGGCGTTCTTGGTGCTAGTTGTCGACCGCAAATATTCCATAGAAAAATGTGCTGGCCGACAATTGGCACACATTATACCAATTCTCGGCCATATAAAAGCAAGTTATTATATTTATTTTATATATGACATTTTAGTGGCCGGAAAGTGGCTACAGAATCAACTTCCATAAGAACTTCAAAAAGGACAGAACGATAAATGTCCGTAACATTGGACCGTGTCATTAAAGGACCACAATACTCAGCTCTATGATCCAGTTCTCGGCCACCATGGCCGACAAATGGACAATAGTTGTTTTGAGATTCCAATCTACCGGCCACCCCTCAATTTAAAGAAAAAATCATTCGTTTACAGTTTTCTCGCATTAAAATGGTAGTTCAACAAATAAAGATACCCCCTACATGAGTTTTTTCTTGTAGATCTAGAAAAAAATCACTTGAACTTACCGTTGAAGAAGTTATGTCCCACTACTTTTTTTCAATTGACCAACGCACAAACAACGTTCACTTCGACCACCATCTCTTGAACTGGCAGGGAAAGAATGATGGGTCTCTGAACAGGTAAATCTATGAAGGAATATGGCGGGAAAAGTATGAGAGAACTTTTGGCGGAATTTTCAAATATGTAGAGTCAGTATCTTTCTTATTATTTCATGAAAATGGCAAAAACGGCCGACAACTGGAAGTGGCCGGCAAACTGGCACAATCACCCTACAAAGTTTCATTACGATACGACAATTAAAAGTAGGTTAAAATTGACTTCCAAGATTTGATTACATTGTTTCAGCTAATAAAAGCGTATTAATAAAAGCCTTTTAAAAACATTAAGTCTCTACTAATTCATTGTAGGGTACAGATATACCGTTTTCGAAGAAGAAAGAACACCACGATTTGATAAATAAAACGTACAGTAAACTATGTTTTTCGTCAACTCCATGACGTAAAAAAGCGTGGACTAAATCGAACCAAGTGTGGTAAATTTCAAATATGATAGGCAATCGGCAATTTAGGTGGAACGCATTACAAATTGCATACTATTTAGGGGTATAATTCCCCATAAATCTACAGGAAACATACACAAAGATGAACTTGTTTTATTAACCATATCACAATATATAAGAGCTTTATACTGTGACCATTTTATAAGAGCCTTATATTGTAAGCATATGCTAAAAAGACATTAATGGACCAATCAATAGAGATTTTTTCGTGATAAAAATACTACCAGGAAATCGATTGTGCCATCATACGAAAGACGGTCCGGTCCGTAGTTATAGCCTGTTATGTTTCCTACTCCAAACTGTCATCGCTAAATTTTTTATAAACATTTAAAAGCATTTTTTTATTTTTTATCATTTCTGACTTGTAACTTGAAAACTAATAAAGCAATTTCGATACTCTCTATGGACGAGTTGCAGAGAAAAAAAATGAGCCCTAGCACACTCGATTAGATTATTAGTAACGGAGAAAAACCGGAAAAAATCTGCGTTTTAAAAAAAATACCATCATCTTACAAGTTTTCAAGCAGCAGACATAGTGGTGATTGATATGTACTTTATGTGTGAAAGACTCAGGCACTGTTGGATTATTAGTTTTGGCACAATTGCAATTTGATTTTTTTAATGCACTTTATCTCAGCAGAACTGGATGCGTCATAGGTGGTCCGATTTCAATTTTTCTGAAAGATTTTTATTTTTAAGTATAGTACTACAAAATGACATTTTGCGTTAAGGTAGTACCGCCACGAAACAGTTGAATTAGGAAATTATTAAAATTTGGCATACGTATTCTTTAACATGTGAACAACACCTCTATAAAATTTTAACAAGTTTCACCATCCCGAACCCGAGATATATATAATTGAAGTTGACTCAATTAACACGTAACATACGGACCATGCATAGGCAAACAGCACATTATTGATTCTACCGTTAGTACTATAAAAACTTTTTAACAAAAAATTAAACCGACGAAATCCGGAACTGTAAAGTAAAAAATAAAATAAACCTTCTTAGTCTCAGTAACTAAGCTCCTAAACTAATGTAAGTAACTAATTTTGAGTCGGCGCCAAACAAACAAGCAAATGAATTAGGTAAGGCGTCAAATGATGGCATCGAGTTGCGCGGTGACATTCTGATAATTTTTTTGAAGTAATTCAATGATGTTCGTTGATTGTTTGTTTGGCGCCGACTCAAAATTATTTACTTAGTTCAGGAGCTTAGTTACTGAGACTAGGAAGGTTTATTTTATTTTTTACTTTTCAGTTCCGTATTTCGCCGGTTTAATTTTTTGTTAAAAAGTTTTTATTTTTCAATTTTTTATGGCTAAAATATACTAATTACTACCTACTTGTTTTTTGATTACTTCCAAAATACTTACTTACCCACCTTACTTCAACTATTGCCAGTTAAATAATATGATTATCTACTTCCACTATTTGTTGTAATATAAATTATATTTGTTGTTCTGGTTAGTTTATTTCATTACTTTGTATATAATTCCATCCTCTCATAGGACTCTCATAGAATATAATGGTTTTGACGGATGTGGAACAGAAATAATGTCAGTAGCGATCTGTCATTGTCAACTATACGTATGTGTGTGCCAATGTTCATAAGTGAAAAATCAATTATCCCCTATTTTTCTACCCGTAAGGGTATATAATTCCATTCGAAATCTAAATATAAGGTATACCCTATCTATTAAAAAAAGAATCATCCAAATCGAAGAACCCAGTACAAAGTTATGCCTGATAGAATCGGTTAACGGACCAGAATTCAGAGGGTGAGTGATCAATATCATTCATGTTGCTACCCTTAGGGGTGGATTTCATCTTTTAAATTCAAATGGGACCACCTTCGAATTACACCCTATCCATTGAAAAAAGAATTGTCGGAATCGGACGCCTCAGTAAAAAGTTATGCGTGATCATACATTAAAAAAAAATGATGGAAAAAAAAAGAAATATACGGGTCGACTAGAGAACCTCCTCCTTTTTAGTTTCGTCGGTTAAAAATTAAGAAGTATATGAAAAACGAGGAGGAGCTAGAGCAGGATATCACAGATATTTTGAAAAAAATCAAAGTGATTGATTGACCTTCTAGTTTGACAGATATAATCTCGAGAAGTACTGAAGTTCAGGTTGCATACGATATATTTTGCAAGCGAACGAGCGAATGGTGGGGAATGGAACGGAGAGACGGCAACAGTGTACGCACGGCCAGGCGCTCAGTTTGAACAGCTCACATATCGGTCTCGTAGGCAAAAATAGGCCTTTTCATTTAGATGATTTTTTAAGGCGCATGCGCTCTTTTGAGACCTAAAGTCTGATTGGTTATTGGGAAAGTGAATAGCCATTGGTTAGTTTTGAAATAACAATTTGAGATTGGCTTAGTTCAAAATTAGCGGTATTTTCACATTATGTCAACTTCAAGACAAATGCACCTGCATACATTGGCGTTCGTAACTTTCTTTGTAGGTTAAGTACTTATCACCTATTTTATACCGCCAAAAACCTTTCATACGTAGATAAAATAATGTACACGAATATTTTCTAATAGTGAGTTTTCTTCTCCATGTAAATTCAAGTCAACTATCCATAGGAAATCTCGGAAATATTTTATTTCCTTTAAAAAAAAATCGCCATCAATGCCGTTGGGTCTGACAGGTAAACAAAGTTAGTCATTTGTCATCTAAATGAAAAAGCCTATTGGCGAAACACTTCGAAGCATACTTATTGTTAATATATCTTTTAATATTAACAATGTTTGTGATTGATGCAACTCCTGAATGTTTTTCTTTCGGCACATTCTCCAAACTCAAAACTTGGTGGCAGTTCCCACACTTCAAAATTTTCCCAAGTTCTTTGACATTAACAATGCGATTTCCTTCACGCACATAATTTTCATTAGACTATTTTTTCTTCATATTTCGAGCCTTACACAGTTCAGACAACTTATTTTTCCTTTTTTCAACTTTTGCTTTATAGCAAACCTACCATTTTTTGCGCGAAATCAATCCATAGCTAACTGCTTGTTCATAAGAGTATCTTGAACTATTAAATGCGAGCGATCGTTGGATTGCGACGTTGCCAACAGTCCAGTCATGGCTTATTTGCTGTATCACGCACGCTAGTTGCGATTCTGGGTGTACAGTTCCCTTAAAAAAAAAACCTCTAATTCAGCGTTTGCACATGTATCGCGTTTTGACACTGTTTGTAGCAGCCGAACTACCTTAACATGCTGCGAAATGGGTGAAAAATACTTGCAAACATGACCGAAAACCGGCGAGTGCATGAAAGCGGCTCAGGAGTGGAGGGTAGAGCAGCAGATTCATAACGGGCGCAGCGCGCTTGTATTGCTATACACGCTACCCCGCGACTGTTCTCTACGCCCACTACTCAGCCGCTTTCACGCACTCGCCCATTTTCGATCATGTTTGCAAGTATTTTTCACCAGTTTTGCAGGATTTCAACGCAAAATGAGATTTTAAGTTTTGTAGTACTATAGTGCTACCTTCGAAATATTTTTGAAAAATTGGAATCGGACCACCTATGACGCATCCAGGTCTGCTGCAATAAAGTGCATTAAAAAAATCAGATTGCGATTATGCTAAAACTAATGAGTTTTTCTCACATAAAGTACATATACATACATATTCAAGTATTCGTGCAAAACATAAATATAATTTTGAATAATCTTTTTGACCCAAAGATTCCAATGGTGCTGGACGGGGATTTCAATATTAATTCAATGACTGCCAACGAAAACGATAACTTTTTACGATTACTCACATCTTATAACCTTAAACCCAGGATCGAAGTCCTAACCCCTATAAATTCAACCACCGAATCAATACTGGATCAAGTATCCCAGTATTGGAAAGTGGTATGTCCATGACAATAATATATCTGACCATCGCACGGTCCTCTTTTGCACTGGGGTGAACGAAGTCAGTGAACCAAAAAAAATTTCTATTAAAAGAAGATCCCTAAATGATGCTAATATCAACAATCTGAAGACGTCCCTTGAAAATGAAAATTGGGAACAGACCTATACAGCCATCGACTATGAACAAAAATTAAATAATTTCCACGATACTTTTATGTTTCACCTGAATCAAGCCTGTCCCATGAAATCTTCATCATTTTCTAAAGCAAATACCAATGGATGGGTGAATGACACTGTGAGAGAATCCAGTGAAAATTTGAAAAACTCTTTTATCTTCAAAGGAATTATCCTATTCTAAAAGAGCAGTACAAAAATGCAAGAAAAAGGCACAATATGTTAATAAATACTACCAAATCTAATTATTACTCTGACATACTACTGAAATCTAATAATATAAATAAAACTGCCTGGAACCTTATTTCAAAACTAGGCAGACAGGAAAAAGAAGAGCAAAACAGAAACATTACAATAAAACAGGAAAATGATAGTATTTCTAATCCCACGGAAATTTCCGAAATTTTTAACGATTTTATTGTGAATGATCCACATGAAACTATAAAAAAAATAAAGAAACCTTTGCTGACAGGTGAAACATCAACTATGACAAATAAAAGTCTGGTCAACAGTATGTTCATTTCCCATATATCGGAAGAGCAGGTGCTCTTTATTATAAAATATAAACTAAAAAATAAACATACATGTGGCCCAGATGAAATTTCAGGGTTCATAATTAAAAAAATTGCAAATACAATTATAAAACCTTTAACTTACCTCACTAATTTATCATTTCAAACAGGAATATTTCCATCCAGAATGAAAGCCGCGCTTGTTTCGCCCATTTTGAAAAAAGGAAATCCACAAAATTTGGAAAATTACCGTCCAATCACTATTACACCCATCATTTCGAAAAAAATTTAATATGCGATTTTAGAACAACTACTGAATTTCATGGAAAAAAAAATAAGGCAATTGCTGAAAACCAGCATGGTTTCCGTACTGAACATTCTACTATAACAGCTATTCAGTTTTTACGAAAAAAATTTACTCTCCCTGGAAGAAGGCGAGGGCGCGGTTGGTGTATTCTGTGATCTCAGCCGTGCCTTCAATTGTGTTCAACATGACATTTTATTGGATAAATTATTCAGATACGGAATCCGGGGCAAACTTCATGAATGGTTTTCGTCATATCTCAAAAAACGTCTTCAGAAAATCAAGATAAATCACTTGGCAAACAATGAAAAATTGGTATTTACTTCTAGTGAACTTCCGATAGGAATAGGAGTTCCTCAGGGCTCAGTATTGGGCCCTATTTTGTTTACACTTTACATCAATGAATTACCTCTAATCCTCCCGAATGCATTTACCTGTTTGTATGCAGATGATTCCACGTTATTATTCACAGGCAAATCTGAGGTACAAATTCAAAACAACATTAACACTACTTTTTTGTAAATAAATAAATAATATATAACACAGAAAGTAAATTTTTAATAATTCTCTATTTTGAATAGTACTAAAACAAATCATATAAATTTTCACACCAGACAGAATAAAAATAACCCAGCAGTAGAAATAACTATAGATGATCAAATTATAGACAAGGTGGAATGCTCTACTTTTCTAGGTATTAGACTTGATCAGAATGTATCCTTCAATACTCACTGTAAAATTTTAGCCAATACACTGAGTATTAAATGTTTTCAACTGAGATCTCTCAAATCTATAATTGACATACAGGGACTCCTGCTCTTCTATTTCGGGGAAATCCAATCCAGATTAACATACGGAATAACCATCTGGGGTAGTTATTCTGCAGTTAATGAGGTTTTTCTGGTGCAAAAGAGGATTATGCGATGTCTTGCTAATGTTCCCAATGGTACCTCATGCAGGGATCTATTAAAAAAATTTAAAATTCTTCTTCTCTATGGCCTACATATATTGGAACTTTTAACATATATACACAAGCAACGCAAAACTTTGGTTAAGAATAACTCACTACATGATCATCATACAAGATCAAAAAATAATTTCCATCTGCCCAATGTTCGTTTAACAGTATCTCAGAAATCTGCAGATATACTGGGACTAAGATTATATAACGTTCTTCCTGAAGAACTAAAATTGATAGAAAGAGTGCACACATTCAAAAAAGAGATAAAAAGACTTCTCCTCGCCCTCTGCCCCTATAACAAATGAATTTTTTGATAGTTTTAGATAAAATGTTTTGTTTGCCTATATTTTATATCTTATCTTATACACTTTATTTTATATCTTATCTTATACACTTTATGTAAACCTTGTTTGTATCTGACTTGTCCGATAGCCTCACAGCTCTATGGATTATATAAAAATTGAATTGATATTAATCTCTACTATGTCGTGGAAAGTTTGCACTACAACTTAAAAAGTGGCAGAGTTATGATTTTTTTTAAAAGCTGATTTTTTCCGGTTTTTTTCTGTTATTAATAATCCGATCGAGTTGTGCTGGAACTAATTTTCTTTGCATTTAGATTTTCTACAATATGTCCATTGAGAGTATCGAGATTGCTTTATTAGTTTTCAAGTTACAAGTCAAAAACGACAAAAAATTTAGCAATGACAGTTGGGAGTAGGAAACATAACAGTACATAACTTTCGTATGATGGCAGTCAGTCTCCTGGTAGTATCTTTGTCACAGAATTAATAGAGCAGAAAATCTCTATTGAGTGACCTATAAAATGCAATATATTTCATCCACAGCTGCTATGTTGTAGACAAAAAGACTTTTCCAAATTTGAGGGCTTATCTGATGTTTATGACAGTTGCTGAAAATTTATAAAATATGTTGTTTGAGAAGGTTCTGATATGGTATCTATGGTTTAATTTTCAAAGGATTTGGAATTTTAGAAGATATTTACTTGGTTTAAAATTATATGGCCACAAGTTTTCTTCTTCTTTCAGCATTTTGGAATCCAAGATCTTATGGGACACTGTTTTTGTTATCTAAGGACTTAATAATTCGGGCGTAGTTCATTCTTTTATTAATTTGTTTCGTTCATTGGAACTTTAAAAAAATGTGTCTGGCCCTGATTAATGATGGCATGGCAGTCCAATTACATGGTTTTCCAAAAGATATTCTTGCTTTGCTCACAGTATGAGGGACATTCATATACAATACAATACTAATAATGTTAAACAATGAAATGAATGATTTCAAGACAATCATTTCCTTGTTGGTGTACGACATGCTGCATTCACCTTTTCCAAAAGACTGAGTTTTGGAAATTTCTTGATTATGAGCTACCTACTCCTCATAATTTGATGATATCTGATAGTACACATTGTACACTCATACAAAATACAGATTTTGACCAATTATGCAGTGGATCACAAGGTTTCAATGAAAACGATGGACAGTTAAAACAGCTTCATATAATTTTCTCTTTGTATTAAATAAATAGATTTATAAAGTCTCAAGTTGTCATTCCTAATTAAAGCAAATTAAGTATCAGGGTTTCTCAGCATCAAGCAGTACGACTTTTTTATGCTCTTCTGGCAATTCTATGTGCTTGATATATGAAAGAAACACGTTGTACAACATTGTTATTGCGTTAATGTAAATCACTTGGTATATCACAGGAATGTAGTAAAAATTTATGAACTGTGTCGGGGGCCATATCATCCAGTCCACCTGAAACAAACAATATTGATACTAAGTAATAATTCATACTTAATAGAGATGTTAAATATAGGTCTACGGGCAATTCGATTTAATTCATCATGGACTGCAAATTATGGAGAATTGTTGATATATTTGTTCTTGGTGTAGGTAATAAGTTCATTGTTGTATTATATTATTAACACTGACTAGCAGATACATCTAGTTTGAGATAATGAAAAATATCATGATTCTATCAACTCCTATTAACCTTCACAATAGGTGTGATGGGCCGAATATCTAAGGTAAAACAACTACTCTACTGGCTAATAACTGGCCCAACATTGGATTATATCCGACAGATAATCTTGAAGAGTTGCTCTAGCCTAAGTATACCCAAGATCTTTATTAATAAAATGTAGAAGTTTTTGGGTAGAACTGGTTATTTCATATTCATAGCTTCAGTATTCGGCCTAAGCAAGAACTGCTTGGGCTCGGCCGAAGCGCTAAGTAAACCTGTTGAGATATGAGGGATGTTTGGAGTTGGGCTGCTGGCGATCTATGGTCTGCACATTTTTAGTTGATTCTCTGACTTCATAGGGTGTAGTTCACCTGTTATTGGTGAATCATGAGTAAAAAAACGAATGAGATTTGGGACTTCTACGACTTAGGTGATGATGAGAAACTTGTCAAGTGTAAAACATGTGAACAACAGATATCCCGGGGTGGGACTGGAAAAGAGGTGTCTACAATATCTATGATCAATCATATTAAGCGCAAACATGGCGATTTATTTGAGAAACACCAGAGTGAAACTAGTACACAAGAGCAAATCTCAAAATAAGCAAATGGTGAATCGGAAAGGACAGCAAACATTACACGAAGTACTTGGGAAAATAAAGAAATAGGATATAGATGACAAACGTGCAACATCTTTATATTACCCGATAGGTGAAATGATCGCATAGGACAATATGCCATATTCAGTGGTCACGAATGAGTTCACAAGGCCTATGAAAAATATTGTACCAAACTACAATTTGCCATCAAGAAAATATTTGAAGAAAAATATTATTATCAAAATTAATGGAAGGGTGATGAAAATAAAAATAAAAAATAAGATGCTTGACATATTTCGTTGACTTCAGCTATATGGACATGTTCTCACACAATCGAAAGTTTCATCAGGTCACTGGTTGGATCAACATTTTCGGGGATAATACCTAAGTGCTTTAAAATTAACGATAATACTGAAAAAAACCTGTTTTTTAAAAACTGCACGAGTTAATTTTTTTCCTTGTTTCAAAGCATAAATTTTTTGAAACAACGAAAAAAATAACCGAGTGCAGTTTTTTTCAAAAAAACCCGTTTTTTTCAGAATTATTTGGTTAATTTTTAAAGCATGAATGGTATTCGCATGTCCTGTTATTTTGATAGGGTCTTGCTCAGCAACTCCGCTCTTTGCCGAATTTGACACCGCTGTTGCCCTCAAAGAGTGATTGGTAATTTTTTTTCTTTCCACGTCTAGTCCCACCTGGTTTTCTTGTTTCTTAGTCGACTTTGCTATCTCGTTTTGCCCAACAGGTATGTTTTTGAACCATTGATTTCTTACTTTCCAAAATGGATTGACTGTTAAAAATAAACGGTCACTTTCTATGTGTTCTCTTTTCTATTTTAATGCGTAAAATAATCGAACTGGACAAAAATAATAGTTATTTCTATTCATTACTAACCACTTAGATGAGGCACATGACTTGGATCCGCCTTGGGTAGTTTTTCCGAAATTCCGATTGTATTCAATTCTGTTTGTTTTTTGGCCTGAGTTATCGAGTTCTTCCCTGAAAAACCGTAGCTTTGCTCTGCATCCTTCGCCTCCTCTCCACGCCAATTCATACGACAAAACAAAGAACACCTTCTTTTGTAGTCCCTCTAGAGTTCCTTCGTCACAACTGTTTAATAGTTTTTTCAGTTCTTCGAATTTCAGAGCAGTTGAGCTCACTTTTCTACTATCTTGAGCTTGTAGGTCTCTTTTCTTTACATTTTTTGCGGTG
Source organism: Gonioctena quinquepunctata (assembly GCA_018342105.1). NCBI lineage: Eukaryota > Metazoa > Arthropoda > Insecta > Coleoptera > Chrysomelidae > Gonioctena > Gonioctena quinquepunctata. The sequence continues at coordinate 814,336 of JAFIRS010000167.1, forward strand.
ACATTCCAAATAGTTTTCTTTGTACTCCTCACCGTTACTTTTCTTCATGTTATGAGCCCAGTCCTTCAAGATTTTCGCAATTTCGCATACTGGCGTTTCTCGTTCCAATTTATACCCTCTTGTTGCACAAAAATCCATGAACTGATTCCAGACAAACTTCTTGTTTTTCTTTGTATTCGCTGGAGTCATTTTTTTGATTTGCGTGTCAATTTCAGCTTCTTTGAAAGTCCCGAAACGGTTCATTTTAGACGTTAAAAATGAAACACTGACTAAATTATAGTATCTGTTTACTTCAGGTACGCGTTGCTATGGTCGTAAGCCTCTCTGTAACTTCCATGGCAATCGCGAAACATACACTCCCGATTTTTAAATCGCGTCACTGCAGTTGAATTGTCACCTAGCGCGCTGAATTACAGCGATAATCCACATAGTGGGTGGATTACCACTGTAATTCAGTGATAATCCCACACCTCTTATGGCCATTTTAACACATGAGTGAAATTTTCGATATTACCTCCTAGTTTTCAATTGTAAACACTTTCCTGGAAGTCACACAGGCCAGAATATAAAGAATATGTTTCTTGAAATGATGGAAATGTAAGATATAGACACCTCAAGTATTCACTTAATACTTCGAGATAATGGCGCAATGATACTGGATTTGTTCATGTTCCTTGTTTTATACATACTCTTCAATAAAACAATAATAAGTATCAATACCCAGAGATCTATGTCTGATTTGATAGCAGTATGCAGAAGATTGGTGGGACATTTTAATCATTCATCAGTTGCATGTCCAAAATTAAAAGATATCCAAGATGATTTGAAAATCAACCAAAAAAAATTGGTACAAGACTTACAGACACGATAGAATTCCACTTTTTATATTTTGCAGCGTGTTGAAAACAACTTAGACTCACTAAATTCAAATCAATGGGTTTTACTTGAGCCATTGTTGAATCTATTGGAACCATTTGAGGAAATCACCAGAAATATGAGCTCGAATTTATCATTCATATCAGAACTATCCGACTATCGGGACTCTAAAAAATATTTATCTGAAGACAATAATAGTTTTTATGGAGTAGAAACAATCAATGAGTTTCTGTGTAAATAAATCTCAAGAATATTTTACCCTTTTTAGAAATAAACACTATATTATTTCGAGAATATTGGACCCAAGGTTCAAACTATTCTTATTTGAACAAGATGAAATTGAGTGTTATACCAGTGCTTATTGATGGGTAATTTCCGCCTAAATCAGCGAGTGCTGATGATGACGATTTTCCCCTAACAGAAATGGTGAAATTATCAGAGAACATTGAAGGCACTATTACGATAAAAAGAAATAATTCACTATGGGAATGCTTCGATGAAATTATTGGCACAAGCTCTATTACTTCAAATTCAGCAGTATCACAACAAAGTAGCCTAAACAAAAATATAAATGATGATATCACTGATAAGAAATAGAATTGCTTCATCATAGTGGAATAAAAATATGAATTTAATATTTTGAGTGAAACTGCCAGTATTTGTGTCCACAGTGGAAGAATATTCTCAGAGATAGGAAACTTTAATGAAGATACTAGAAACAAATTACTACCAAGAAACTCTGATAAATCGCTATTTTTACGCCATAATTTAATGATGGTTGATTTTGATTATTGAAGTTTTATGTTTTTCAGATTACAATTTTTCGTATTTTCTTTGTGTTTGGAGAATTAAATATGATTTATTTATATTCTGTTTCAGTAAAAATAATAAAAATGATGAAGCTTTATGCTGTATGCTTCAGACAAAGCTCCGTAGTTGTAGTGGCCAAAAGCCTGCTTCGTTGCATCCCTAGTAAATACAAATAGGAACCTACCAAATAGACACTTTTGAATTTTTCCTTGAATTCTCTCGTAGTTTCTGAAATGGGTTTATTCTCCAATGCACCCATTCCATAGAAGAAGAATGAAATGCATATCGGGGACATGATGACCTGGTCCAGAAGTATTTTCCAAGAAATAATCTTAGCAGATCTCGCAGGCCACCTTTTGGCAATCCATACATAGTAATAATGATGTATTGGGCCTAGGCCTAGCCCGACAATGAACATTCGACCTAAAAATCATAATTATAACAAGAATCCAGTTTCGCCAAAAATGCAACACACCCATTCGTCCATAATCATATCTTTTTTCCAGTTTATGCTTCCTGTATTCAATTTCCTGCTGGCAAATGTCCCCCATGAGCATAAGAACTCCTGAACTGATGGTGTTAGTTGCTAATAAATACTTACTGAAAACTAAAGCAAAGCCTTGTCTAATCGGACTAGTTTTTGTACTTGACGTAGATACATGTTTGGCTATGCTTTTGGTAGAATTCGGATATTTGACTATCTGTGTGATGAAGCTCCTCAATTTGAACATTTCTTCCAGTGCAAGATGTAATACTTCAGGTAATTATGAAACGCGTGTGATTTGGAGATGTGATTGTTGGATAAGAGATAAATTTATATGATTTCATAGTTTACTTAATCATTTATCATTTACCGCTGATCTGATTAATTCAAAAATTAGGGGGAAACTCATGACATCACATCAATTCAAGGTTGTCTACTACTATTTTTGGCTTGGCTATTAGCCTTTCTTCTTCTTCTAGTAGTTCTTTTTTTGAGCTCGGTTTTATAACCATCCACTCAGTTTCGACCCGACTATTTAACTAATCGTAATCCTTCTTCCATGAAACAAGGTACTCGGACTCTCGGTCCTTCTTATTTTATTCCACAACTTTGGTCCAACACATAAATTGTCTTTGACTGTCACTTGTCCCATTCTTCTTCTTCACTTTTGGCCTTTGACTTTGACACTTCTACTTCTACATTCTCGAATAGGAGAGTTCAGAGTATGTTGCCAACTTAAAGAAAAAAACTCAAAACTTCTGTTTGGCTTTTGTTGGAAGGAAAATCACAAATTTGATATACTAATTCATTTACTTCTGGTCATGAAGTGCTTATATATTTCTTATATCAAATGTGTGATTCACAGTGATTTTGTGTCTAAAAATGGGAACAGTTAGTAGCGCAAAACAAAGACAGCAGAGTAGTTGTAAAATTCTTGTTCTGCGTCTACTGACAAAGAAAACTTTTGAAAAGGAAACCACTACATTCAAAACAACTGAAAGACAGAGAGACTTCCAAGGTCACTCCATCCTGAAGAACTGCTCTAGGAATATCTTCGTGAATAAAAGATTGAATTAGAGAATACACAACACTATAACCAATAACAACTTATAACAACGAAAGTCAAGCAACAGGAGAAAGAAGTGACGTACTTCGGCGTTGAGGTTCAAATGGCATCGTGACAGATGATAGTCGATAATGTACAAAGGCAAACTCGAAATATAGACCCCAAATTCCCTATTGATATAACTTCTTCAAATACTAAAATAAAAACACTTTGGGACTAAAAATAAGTGATCAAGCACATTCAATTTGTGATTCGCTACACAGTCCTGATGAAGAGGAAGGATTTTTGAAGTTGGCAACCTGTGCGGAACTCCCCTATTCTACCACATAATCCTAACACCAACATACCTGTAATTCTAACAAAATGATATGGAGGGTACAGACAGGTAAGGAGGACAATCTCATATGGAGGTTTAACTAAAAAAGTGGCCACCAAAAAGCATTTAATAACGCGTCAGAAAGTAGCCAGAATGGCGCTCGTGTTCTAGAGTGTGTGGCAGCCAGTGAGATTGTGAAAAATTCATGGAGAAATCTAAAGGGAATGAGCCCGGCTCATTGGGGGCCTCAATTTTGCATAATCTCACTTGGTCAAAACGGGCCAGTCCAGCACTGAGTGTGTAGTAAGAATTTCGTTGTTAATCTCTTTCAAAACGGTATTCTGGTGTGGTAATAACGTCATCTTAATTTAATACGTTTTTAGAGACACTTTTTGTGACAGAGATAGTTCTGCTTACCTCTACCCGCCATATTCAAATTCTTTCGTATGCAGCGGAGTGTAGCACTGAGCCACACTGAAAGTGAGTTTGTCTCTTTTTTCAATACAATATAGCAGGTGCTTCCATCTTTGTTTACACTACTACACGCTACACTTTTTTGTAATCGAAAGGGCCTTCCATTAATTACCAACCAAGTGTCAATAAAATCAGCCTGTCCCTTTCGTACAGGTGCTCTTAAACCATTGCGCACACGCAACTTGTGAATGGGAGAGTTTCATCCAAGTTGCCAACCTAGTGAATCATCTATCACTTCAATAGGGGAGTGCCGCACAAGTTGCCAACTTAAAAAATAACCTCCAAAAGTTCTGCCTCTCCAATACCAATTGTTTGACTTTGGTTGTATGGAAAATCGTCGATTTGATATATCAATTCAATTACTTTTTGTCATGAAGCGCTTGTATATTTCTTATATCAAATGTGTCATTCACAGAGATTTTCTGTCTAAAAATGCGAACAGTTGGTAGCACAAACAATATTTTGTGGAAAATAGATTGAATAAGAGAATACACAACACAACATTTGATAACAACGAAAGTCAGGCAACAAGAGAAAGAAGTAGTGTTCTTCTACGTTAAGATTCAAATGGCATCGTCACAGATGACAGACAATAATGCACGAAAGCACGAATCAGATTGGGACAAGCACCAACACTAGAGATATGGGCACATAATTCCCTATTAATATAACTAAAAAATATAAAAACTTTGGGACTAAAAATAAATAATCCAGAATATCTAGTTTGTGATTCTCTACACAACCCTGATGGATTATTACAATTGGAGAGGCAGGAGTTTTTGAACCTGTGCGGCACTCCCCTTTTGCTTTATTGTTGCCAACTTAAAAAAAAACCTTCAAAAGTTCTGCCTCTCCAATAGCAATTGTTTGACTTTGGTTGTATAGAAAATCGCCAATTTGGTATATACCAATTCAATTACTTTTGGTCATGAAGCGCTTATAAATTTCAAGTATCAAATGTGTCATTCATGGAGATTTCATGTCTTAATATGTGAACAGTTGGTAGCACCAACAATATTCTGGGAAAAAATATTGACAGATGACAGTCGATAAATCACGAAACGACGAATCAGATTGGGACAGGCACCAACACTCGAGATATAGCGACAAAATTCCCTATTAATACAACTAAAAAATATAAACACATTGGGACTAAAAATAAATGGTCCAGCATATTCAGTTTGTGATTCTCTACTCAACACTGATGTGCGGCACTTCCCTATTGGGAAACAGTACCCCTGCTTAGTTTGTTTCACACCAGTCAATACCCAATTAGAAAATCCATCGACCTGTTGACACACATTAAATTCGATGACTGCAACTGAATTGAATGTTATTCGCTGATAAAATAAATGAAACAGATGTCTCTTTTGATCTTATATGTGTTGAGGAATGAAAAATGCAGAGGGTTATGAAAGACAATACCATGAAATAAAAATAAATGTGTCGTTCTCATTCATCAACCGACAGAAAACAGTTCTTTAACAAAAACGCTAAAAGCACCGAAAAACTGTAAACGTTATCTAAGTAGGAAAGTCTATTCCCCATCAGACAATAGTGACACTCATAGAAAGAGATGAGAGATCATTTGTGAGTCATAGTGACGTAAATGGAAAGGTCATGGCCACCATTCGGTCTGGACAGTGGCAGACTAGCGCACTCCGCACTCTGGTATCTGAGAGTTACAGGCTCCTGAATAATTATTGGACCACTCTGTAAGTTACGTGGGCCACCTGTACTCACGTCCAAGTACGTCACTATGACGGGTTAATGCTCCTGATGGGCTGGAGCTTATTGGTACCTCCTTTGTTTCTGATCTTAGCGTTTCATCACCAGATCTGGCCGTTTCCGCTCTCAATTTGGAAAAATATCCGATTTTGCTGCTGGGACCGTTTTGATCGAACAGTAGGAAAAAATTATAAATTCTCTTGAATATGTTTATGAAGTATATTTGGATCCAGGTCTACTCTGGAGTGATATGAGTGTTAACATGGAATAACGTGTCATATGTTTTGAAAATAAAGAAAGAACTGGATTATGATCACATGATCAAGAATAATTCCACAGCTAAGATCTCGTTTATCGATGGAGGGTTATGGAACTTACGAACGGTCTTTAGAAAATCATAGCTGGAATCTTGGATCATATATGCTACGCTAGATACGGCATTCTGTATTGTTTGTTTGGTATTAGAGGGGTACAGACATAGAGAAACTAAAAATAAAGAGAGTTGTCAAACCTGCAGTAAAAGTTGGCACCACGTTTAGACAGTGGCGACATATCTCGCAACTGGCCGAACTAAGTACAGTTGGTAAAACCGATTGAGATAAGGCGGGTTTTTCAAATGTGTTACTTTTATATGATTGATATGAGGTGTTTTCTGGCGTAAAAACGTATTCAATCTTGCATTTGAATACGATTCTACGTGACGTCATCATTATCACGAACCGCAAGAATGCATACTTTCGAATACGATTCAATAATCGAACCTAACCTAAGAAATTTTCTGTGAGAAAGTCGTACACAATATTTTGATAAACTGACCCTGTAATTTATTGTAGGTTTCCAACTCAGTTGTTAATATATAATTTTCTAGTTCAATATCTTTCAGTTTAAATTTTAAGCTCTCACAATTATTAGTGGAATGTCCCACTACCAAGATTTATTTGGGATATTATTATGAATTGAAGACTCGAGTGGATGAAGGTGATGTTATGTTACAATCCTAAAAAATCTGTTTCTTTTTGCATAAATTAAAGTTTTCTCGTATGTACCATCATTCACATTAATGAATCATTTGTGAGTGAAATTGTATGATCTTCGATAACTACTTGGACACACCGTTGCTCAGTTAGTCTTGAATGGAAAAAAATCAAATTAACAAAATTTTGACCTTACTTTACTGAAAAAAATTGGAACATAACATCTTCATCCACTCACGTCTTCAATTATGACAATCACAAAACAGCGAATTATGTTTTGAAACTGAATTCGACTTGGTTTCAAAACTCTATGAATATGTTTCGAATCGTTTTATATATGACGTCATCGTTTCAACGCCAGAATGGATGTATTTGAATCACAGGACGAATACGTTTTGAATACATGGGTGCCAAAAAACGGCTATTGTATATATTTTATAAGTGAACGATTTGCCATTCTTGTATTCCATATGAATGGTTGTATCATATAAAATACTGGAATGGCAAATCGATCACTAATAAAATATATACAGTAATCGATTCGTAGGATCTGTTAGTTCGTTCGTGGTTAACATAAAGTTCCAAAGTAAATCTTTATTTCATGATATCAAGAACAAAATTAAACATCTTATAAAACAAGAATAATAAGTTGAACACTATAAAAACACATTTTATTGTATCTAGGACAATGTACAACTACAGACAAAATAATAAAACTCCGAAAAACAACAAAATTAAAAATATTCTTCAGTCGCTTATCATCAAATCAACCAAAATAAAAACATATTACATTTACAACACACCTTCAATAATTTTGTTAATTTATTAGCACAAAGGAGACCATGTACTTCGTACTTCCTCAAATGGTGATAGGAAATGAAAACTGATGGATGGAAATAAGTACCAGTTTGTGAAAAATTTTCTGCAACTGATGGATGGAAATAACTATCAGTTTGTGAAGAGCTGCTTATATTTTACCTTGTGAAAGAATATTTCGAGGAATTTCAGCGTCAACTCGAATAACATTTCATTTTCGACGTTGGGTTCATAATTCAAGTCCATGATATAATTTCTATAATTAATTTTTCGATGACAATTAACAGTAGAATTATTCTGAAATTATTACGTGGTTTGTCATTTTCTGACAAATGTCGAAATTGGAAAATTATCATGTCGCCAGTCGTCTGTTGATTGCGGGCAGCGCCTCCATGCGCGACTGGCCATACCAAAAACTTGGTGGTCAAGATCGCCAATGTTTCAAACAGTCTCTTTATTTTTAATTTGTCTATGGGTACAGATGTGAGGAGGTGAAGAGGACGTTGGCGTACTATACGTTAAGGCCAGTACCGCGTGTAACTGTCAATAGCTTGAGTACGCTGATCCCCCCGGACCTACCCAAACGTACCGTATCTAGCGTAGCATATATGATCTAACGTTGGAATGCATAAATCGTTCGAAGTTCCACCTAAAAGAAGGAATTTTCACAGTTGTCAAATGAAGTTTCGCTATTGACCACTAGGTGGCAGAATGGATACAGAAAGTTATTGTTTATAGTTTGCTTGGTTATCATTTCGTTTTCGTTTGAGTACTCTGTCAAGTTTCGATGTTTTGATGCTTTTGTTGTTTTACCGGTAAGAACCTTCGAAGTATTCAGTTTTCTGGGGTTTTACGAAAAAAATCCTAAGTGAACCGGAGATATCAAAGTGTTTATCTAAATTCTCACATAAGTTTAGTGATCGAGTGACGCCCCTCGAAAAAATATAAATAAACTGGTTTTTGTTTGTAGTAGAAAAAAGTTTAAACCGAAAGTCTTTGGAGATATGATAGCACATTTGGAGGGATGCCTGGAACACCAGATATCGAACAGTCTCAAGCTGAAAAGGTACGTAGAAATATAATTGGAATAATAAAAAAACATTTTACATATCATCTTGACAAAAATACAAATTTTCTCTCAACCATTCAGTTATATTTTCAAAAATACACCACACTTTAAATACATCAGTTTAGTGAATATTGATTCATTCAAATATTTCTGAGTACACACACACTGTTACCCACTGTTACACCCCTTTCGATCCTTCATGATACTATACATACATTAGTATTCAACCCCTTTAAAAGTACAAGGGGAGGTTAATCTGTGTAATGAACAAATTTGTTCAATACATTGCCCGAAAAATTAATATATATCATTATATTCCGATAAAATTAAACAGCAAACCTAATACGTTTTTAATTGATATTACCGGGATGAAACTGCCCAGAAGGTCTTTCAGTTAGATTTCTTGTGAAGTCTCCACTTCATGTTTTCGAAATAATTTCGTTATATCCGATTGGGCCCCCAGAACCCAAATATACGTTTAGTTTGAAAATTTTCTTGCAGTGCCCTGCTATAAATAGAAAAAACCATTATCTATATTCTATATAATAAAAATGAATCTTGATTCATTGTAAGCGCAAAACGTGAGAACGGCTGGACCGATTTGGCATTTTTTTTTAAATGTTCGTAATAGCCCGAGGATAGTTAACACGAAAAAAAAAAATAGGAAAGTTGCCTGGAAATTGGAAAATTCGGGTAAGTATATAAGAAAATTGGCGAAGAAAAAGACTATCGAGTCATATTCCTGAATATTTTTTTTAATGATTTATTATGGATCATGTTTCTTTCTTGTTATTTAAAGAATTGATACTGTTTTCAAAAAGGATTTTTTAAGATTAATGATATTTCAAAAAAATTTACGGTAATTGTAAAAATATGAATAAAAAGCAGGATTGTCTCTGAATTTTTGTACAATGCAGATAAGCTCATATTTCTTGAAGAAATTTTTATTCCAAGGTTTTCTTTTCTCTATTTTGATATCCTTAAGAGGAAATGATGCCTTGACAAGCAAGGAAGGGTTCAGTAGGAGTAAAATATTTTTCCAGTCATACAAGACAATTTTAATGAAACCTATTACAGTTTGCACTGCTAAAAAGCCGGCTGCATTTGTATTTATTGTTTGTTATCACATCGAGTAAATTGTATGGCATTGAGATCAGATTTGATCCACAGGTCATTCAATATTAACTCAACTCAACATTCTTTGAATGAAATCAGATGAGATCTATATACACACAAAACATATATTTTTTTTATAAATAATAAAAGGTACGTTAATGAGCTGAAACAAAATCGAATTCAACAGGAAACTGAGTTTCTTTTTTGCCTATTGTTACATTTACAACTATGAACTGAGAGTTATGTAATCGTTGAATTTTGTCAAGTGTGTTCAAGAATATAATAAAAATGAATCTCGATGCTCTGTAAGCGCAAAACCTGAGTACGGCTGGACCAATTTGGCAATTTTTTTTTAAATGTTCCTTCGTTGAATATGATGGTTGATACGGAAAAAAATAGGAAAATTGCTCGAAAATTGGAAAATTCGAGTGTATAAGAAATTTGGCGAAGAAAAAGACTATTCAGCGGTTACAGTGTCGCCTACCAAGCAGAAGATCACAGATATGCATCCTGGTCAGGGTAACATTTTTTTTTTATTTTGTAAAAACAACGGCCGGGCCGATTTGGCTAATGTTTTTTTTTGAATGTTCGAAATACTCCGAATGAGGTTTTTAGGGAAAGAAAGGAATTTTAGAAAAGTTATTGGAAATTTCTTTAACCTGGAAAAGTTTTCAGGAATATATAAACCTCGATATAAAATATACAGGGTGTCCCTGGACTTCCTATTTTCCTTTCGGGAATGTATAGATGGGGTCAAAATATCACCAGTACTTCATATAACTTTTGTTCCTAAAAGCCTTCGTTACCAAGTTACGGGCCCTCAAAGTTTCAAAATGAAAAAAAAAATTCTTCGATAACTTTCAAAGTGAATATTCAAAATCATCTAAATTTTGGTGATTGACTAAACAAATGAATTCCTTCGATGAGCTTTCATGCAGGAGTCAGTTGTTTTGCTACAAAGTCAGGAACGGACTACCCCCGATGGTCCACACCCCCCAAAACTTTGAAATGACTGGGATTTGTCAATATGTTTTAACAAAACAAGGTTACCTGGACAATTTCCTGAATAAAAGTACTCGTGTGGAAAATCGATCGGAGCAACGATTTTTGATAAAAATGCATTTTTGTTCGACGACATCCAACCTGAGATAATAATAATGTTTATTCACTGGAAATATGAAATATGATACAATAATTTTAGAGGGTTTCGTGAATAAACGGGGAGACCACAGAAACTGAAATATTCAGCTTGTACGTGGTATGGGGGAGATCATAAATCTAGGTTATGCAATACAATAATAAAATAATAAAATACGAGTTATAAAATTAACATAGAAGATATGAACAAGGTACAATGAGATTAGTTTAAAATGCAATAAAATTGATCAACATGGTAAGAGTGTAACACTAAAATAGATAATTCATTACAATTACCAAAAGCTTACTAAAAATCTATTTACAATTAAATAAAATAAGTACAATACTAGTGCTATAGAATTAATGAAGATACAGACAATCGATAAATATGATAAAATCATGACAGTAGAATATATAATTTATTACGAGTCTAATGTTTTTAACAATAAATTTGGATATATTGGATTCTTACGAGGAGAGTTATGATATTAATAGTTATTTATTATTTTGTGAAAGAACTGACGCTTTTTTTCTAGTATCCATTTCTTTGTTTTAGTTTTGAATTCATTGGAGGTTCTACTATCCCTAATGGTGGTTGGTAACTCATTATAGAGTTTGGTGCTCAAGTAAGCACAACTACGCTGCCCAATGGTTTTCTCACATCGTATAGAGCAATATTTTAGTTGTCTACCATTATTCGAAAAGATTAATTTGTAATGAAAATAGAAATGATAGGTACAATGTTCATAACGAATTTTTATCATGCAAACACGTTTACCTTACAAAACTCATGGTGTAAATAATCAATCGCAAGCCTCGAAAGCAAACAGAAATGCAAAATCCGCTACAAAAACTGCTCGATATGACCCCCGTCTCTCTCAATACATTTTCTTAGTCTGCACTTGAAATAGCATGCCAGGGTCGTTTCGTATGGCTTCACAATGTAATGTAATTCTATTCAACAAGGCAACTCTGGTGTGAATAGGTGTAGCGCAAACGAGGCTTTTTAGATGCCCCCACAGAAAGAAATCTAATGGATTTGAATCCAGAGACCGCGGTGGCCATGAATATGGCCCAACTCTACCAATCCATCTATTGGGAAAAATCTGGTTGAGATGGTCCCGCACAATCAAACTAAAATGAGGAGGAGCGCCATCATGCATAAACCACATATCTCTTCGGGTTTGCAATGGAACATGTTCCAAAAGTCCATTCAAATCGTTCTGAATGAACTCCAAATAACGTTCTCCATTCAATCGGTCATGTAGAACGAATGGTCCTATAAGATGGTTTCCTATGATACCAGCCCAACTCTACTGTACTGAAACCTGCTTCATCAGTGAATAAAACTCGAGTAATAAAAGTCATATCCTCTCTTTGCTTATCCAGGAACCAATTGGCATATTCCAGTCGTGCTGGAAAATCTTCAGGTGTCATGGCATGTACCTTCTGGGTGTGATATGGGTGGAGAGGTTGTTCCCTAATTATTCTATGAATAGTGGACTTGGATGTATGGAACTGTTCTGATAGATTTCTGATGCTCATTGAAGGATCATCAGCGACAGCTTCCAAAATATTTTCCTCCAATATAACGGTACGCACAGCCCTAGGAGCGCCCTCACCACCTCGTTTTGGCAAAACTGAACCTACAATAATATCGAAATAAAACAACAGGCTCCAATTAATTATCCATTAGACATACCTGTATCCCTCAAGCTGCGATCGACATACTCGAACGTTTCTCTTGCCGGTAACGTTCGATTGGGAAAATGCCCGGCATACAGACGACGGGCTTCAGCAGCATTACCAAATGCTCGTCCATACAATGCATGCATATCTGCATATTCGTTGAATGTAAACTGTTCGGCCATATCAAAACACTTCAAACTGTCCTATTAGAATATTGACAATACAATGACAACGCACCACTCAACAAAACAAAATAGCATTCCAGTTGTCATTTTTCATCCACACTGTGGAAGAAATGGAACATAAATTTATTCACCGGATATTTTTCACCTATTCATGTGCAGCCGTTTTTGTAGTTTATTCGTTTGCTTTTTATTAGTTATGTCTTCCGATGTGCGTTTTTTCCGCTAAATTCGGACCCCAAAAACCCCCACACACTAATTTTGAATGGAATCAGGCTATAATAATCAAACTCGTCGCCATTTTGGAGCCGCCATCTTGAATTCATGGATTTTGACGAAAAAATCATGATCTCCGACATCAAATACCCCCATATACCAATTTTTATTGAAATCGTGCTATAACCACAAAACTTGTCGCCATATTAGAGCCGCCATCTTAAATTTATGAATTTTGACAAAAAATTCGTGATCCCTGTCCCCGAAAACCCCAACATACCAATTTTGAATAGAATCGAACCATAATCACAAAACTCGTCCGCCATATTGATTTTCCTCTAGCAAAAATTGCGTAATGCATTGTTACCGGAATTATGAACACCTTCCAAATTTCATGTTAATCGGACAACTAGAAGTGGATTGAAATTCACTTACAAGATTTGAACTAAACATACATACAAATGTGGAGTTAAATAAAAGCTTGTAATGAAAGAAATCTCAGCCGCCATTTTTAATTTCCATGATAAGTTTTTAATCAGCGACTCATAAAATACTTAGATGACGATTTTTGGTCTAAATTTTTTTTTTTTTTCTTGTTATACTTTTATTTCCCAAATAGATACATTTCCATATAATGAGTTTTCTTATGCTATGTTACAGAGTAAGTTTGAAGGAATATACCTAAAGCCATTACAGCGTCGGGAATCGAGAGATCCTTCGATTATGGTATTGACAATAATTGATTGTTATTTCAACTGAATCTTAATAGTATATAATATTTTAATGAAAGAACCTTTTGTGAAGACGACTTTGTGTGCTTTATGCATTTCATTTCATATCGTATATAATATTGATTGGAAAAGATGAAGAACATGAAATAAATATGTCTACTGCCACTACTGAAGTATAGTTGCGAAATATTCCTCAACATTGTAGAAAACATGGTGGAGTAATAATGTCTTGACTTCCACCTTGAATTTTTTGTTAGGGTGTAATTTCAAACTGTGGGGTAGGTGATTATAGACCTTGATTCCCGAGTAGAGAGGACCTCTTCGAGTTCTGTTATAAGATTAATTTGGTAAAATGAAGTCTTGATTTCTTGTAGAATATGCATGTACGTCAGTCGGCCTTTTCAAGGTATTTCTTTTTTTGTGAATAAGTATTGAAATTTTCCAAATGTACAGATTGGTTAAAGTGGATATTTTGTGCTGTTTCATTGAGTAAGTCAAAAAATGAGTTGAGAAATGCCTCGAAGTTGCCTGCTGGACAAATAATTATAACTTTTCTTTTATTGCTGAAGGCACATGTAAATTTAAAGTCTTTTTCTATAGGATTATTTCTGTTAACTTCAAGGTGCTCCAGTTTAAATTCTGGCTTAGAATAAATTATTACTCCCCCATGTATATAACGTCTGCGACAAAAATATGATATCATTTCGTATTTTTCTAATTTACAATATTCAACTTCACCCTCATGCAACCAATGTTCAGAAAACATAAAACACTTGCCACGATTGCATCGTTATCATCCAGGTATATATTTATGTCATCACACTTATTGCGTAGGCATTGTATGTAGTCTACTCGACAAGTTGAAAATGGTCTAAAATAGAGATACTGCTCTTAAAATTATGTGTGATAGCTCATTGGATCCGGGATAACGCCTAGAAAAATGTGCCAGAAACGTGTATTAGCACATAAAAAATTGCAAAAGTTATAAACAATTGAAGATGAAAAAAAATGGCATTTCGTTTTTTGACAATATTTCATAAACTATTGATATTTAAGAGATTTAAAAAAAATATTCTGAAAGAAGAGGAAATTTCCAATAAAAAACTCCCAGCTCCCGGAACTCTATCTCCATTATTTATAATTTTAATTTAACGCTGAAAATGGGTCTCCGAGCGACATTTTTAGGTGGCGCGTGCGGCGTCAAAAGCGAGTACGACACATTAATTAATTTATTTAAGGTATTAAATATGTTTTTTTCAATTTGAAAAAATTATGTGTATTCGGAACACTATAAATAATTTATTCCCGTTAGAAATTTTACTCAAAGCTGATTTTTCAACAAGTTAAATGATTGTTAACTAACAAAATTTTCTCAACTTCTGTCTTAATTGTAAATGAAAAAAAAATGTTTAAATAATTGTCATAAAAATTTTTCGCTTCGTAGAGCCTTTCTTATATACATAGTTAACAAGATCACGCCATAAAAGTTGAAAAAATATTCATAGTTTGTTTATAATAATTTTTGTACTTGAACAAAAAAAAAGTAATGTTAAAAAAAATACTTTTTTCTTGATCATCATATTATCGTTTTTTTATTAATACAAGATATAAATTGATTCGCAAAAAAAAAAACTGCCATTTGTTGATAAATTTTTTACAAATTGATTATTTCAATATTTTTGAAAAAAAATTTTCCACAACTTCATCATATTAAAAATATTATAATTTTTGAAAAAAAAAAATTCCTAATAACAATTTTTGATTGTTTATAATCGTTTTTTTTTATATTTCTATTGTTCAAATAATTAGTTGAGACATTATTTTTTTTCTAAAAATCATAATAGTCCTCTATGAACTAACAAAAAAACATTTTTTTTCAACAACAATTCCATTGTTTATTAACTTACCAATTTTTATAAACAAATTTTCAACTTTTTAGATTTTTTTTAAATTCTAAAATTTAAAAAAAAAAATTTCCCAATTCCAATTCCCAAAGTACAATAAAAAATTGGAAAAAATATTTTTCTATGCTTTTTATATTTATTATAAGTTAATTTATAATATAAAAAAAAAAATTAAAATTTTTAAAAAAGTAATTTAATAAACAATGGAATTGTTGATAAAAAAATTTTTTTTACTTTATAGAGGACTATCAATTATGATTTTTAGAAATAAAATAATTTCTTTACTAATTATTTAAACAATAGAAATATAAAAAAACGATTCTAAACAATTAAAAATTGTTAAGGAAAAATTTTTTTTTCAAAAATCCTAATTTTTGTAATATGATGAAGTTGTAAAAAAAATTCAAAAAATATTGAAATAATCAATTTATTTATAAAAAATTGATCAGCAAATGGCGGGCAAAATTTTTTTTTGCAAATCAATTTATATCTTGTATTAATAAAAAAACGATAATATGATGATAAAGAGAAAAACATTTTTTTTAACAACATTACTTGGATTTTTTAGTTTTTGTTCAAGTACAAAAATTATAATAAACAAAGTATGAATATTTTTTTAACTTCTATGGCGTGATCTTGTTAAATATGTATATAAGAAAGGCTCTACGAAGCGAAACATTTTTACGACAATTATTTAAATATTTTTTTTCATTTACAATTAAGACAGAAGTTCGAGAAAATTTTGTTAGTTAACAATCGTTTAACTTGTTGAAAAATTAACTTTAAGTAAAATTTCTAACGGAATAAATTATTTATAGTCTTCCGAATACACCATAATTTTTTCAAATTAAAAAAAATTAAATACCTTAAATAAATTAATTAATGTTGCGTACTCGCTTTGACTCGCGCGCAACCTAAAAATGTCGCTCGGAGACCAATTTCAGCGTTAAATTAAAATTATAAATAATGGAGATAGAGTTCCGTGAGCTGAGTGTTTTTTATTGGAAATTTCCTCCTCTTTCAGAATCTTTTGATTGAAATTTCTTAAATATCAATAGTTTATGAAATATTGGCAAAAAACGAAATGCCATTTTTTTTTCATCTTCAATTGTTTATAACTTTTGCAATTTTTTATGTGCTAATACACGCTTTTGGCACATTTTTCTAGGCGTTATCCCGGATCCAATGAGCTATCACACATAATTTTAAGAGCATTATCTCTATTTTAGACCATTTTCAACTTGTCGAGTAGACTAATGTTCTGATGCATGATGATGAGGTTTTTTGATTCCTTATCCTAGCTCTTTTTTGTGATCCGTAGCGAGTATGTCCTGGATCCACTTGAAACGTCTTGCCTTGGGTGTGTGGGCTGTGGCGCTGCTGGTATAGTTTTCCCAATATCAATTGCAGAAGCATAAAAAAAGTCTTGCGGCGAAATCCTGTAAGCAGCAGTGGCGGAGATAACTAATTGTATTTAGATATTTTAAGATTTTAAAAATACTTCATAAATAATGAAAAATGAAAAAAAATTAAAGACAAGCTTTTATTTATACAAACACATTAAGAAAGAAAAATAATTTCTTTCTTCCAAAACTAGAATATCCTAAAACGTATTTCGATCGGCACACACCAAGACCACAGACGCTACTGGTTTTTAATCTTTCAGAGCTATTAAAACACAAATATAACGCGTGATTAATGACCTCCCGTCGTATAGACACACCTGCTAGCATTGATGTCCGACTTGATTGGCCCAGACGAATCGGTTGTGAAACAGACAGCCGTCACTCACGTCCACGTTGACCAGCGGGCTCTTTGTGCCGACGGAAACTGTATACAAGTAGTACAGATTATTTTTCGTTCCGTTTCTTCGCATATACGCTCGTGTTAGCGAAGTGAGTTTTCATTTGCTCCCTATAGAAACAGCTTCTGCAATTGATATTGGATGGACTATACCTCATTAGCTGCAGTATTTTCTTCTGTCGTGAGTTCATGATATATGTTTTTTATTTTCGATAAATATGAAGTTTTGCCTGAGGTATGCCATTTTTCCCATACTTCTGGCTTTTATAAGAATGAGTATCAGTTGTTTCCTCTTCTCCATTACATTTCCAGAGAGATATTCCGTGATAGCGTATGGTGTGTTTTTCAACTTTTTTGAGGCTTTGAAATGTTCTTGCCGCGTTTTGAATGAATTCAACTTCAGCATTACGGGCCTGTTTCGCCCCTCCGTTTTTGTCCAAGTCTGCGTAGTTCTGCTATTCCGTTATTATTGATTTCGACTCCCAGATCTGTGTTTACCATTTCCACAATTTTTCCATAGACAGCTTCTTTGTTTGGAAAATCAGAATCCGATAATCCGTGGAAAACCACCTGATTCGCCTCTTGTCTTCTTTCGATATTGTTTATTTTCTGCTTGAGTTCATTGACCTCCTTTTTCAGATCGCAATTTTCTTGCCTCAAATCTTCGACCGTGGTTTTAATCGACTGTATGTCGGTTTTTATTTCACTTACGGTCTATTTTTTGCTCCATGGTGATCTCCCACACGTGAATGAGTTTTTGGTTAGTTTGGTGTTTTTCCACTCTATTTTATAATTATGTCTCCGCACTGGGCTGATCACGCGCGCAATAAAATTTGCCACAATTTGATATAACTTTCCGAATTGTTCGTAGTCTGGATCTTGAGAAATATGTATTGAATTCAGGAGCTAAGATTATCGTGTCTGTGTATGACCACGGTACTCTCTATACAAACAATAATAAAATTGCAGCCGTCATTTTGAATTTTGTCATGATATTTGTTATAGGTGATTTAGAGAATACCTTTAGTGTTGAATCGGACCATAAATGATATATTTTGTTTTTAATTTCGAATTTTCATCATATAGAAATACCAAATTGTATTTCCATGGCATCCTTTTTGCTTACATGACAAATTTCAAGTAAATCAGACATGTGAAAGTTTTTTTTACATTGATAACAAACATACTCTTGTACACAAGTGATTTGAACCCCTTAAAACGGCACGGCACTGTGCAAGAGATGTTTTGTTTTGGTTCGTCTATCAAATACACAAAACATTACATGTCCCGCCGAAATTATGTTCGCTTCAAAACATTGCAATGTAAATTTATCTTCGGGCTTATCTAGGGTTTACTTATTGATCTGAGGTTTTATCGCTCATTGGTTGCTTTTTTCCACTTATTGGTTGCTGTCGTTCACTCTAAATGACAATTCATTATCCGCGTCAAATACTAATTGGTTTTAAGCAAATCACACTAAGATTTCAGTTGTTCACCAGACTAAATCCATGCCGGAGGCCACCTTTCATTCAATTTATGTTTGGTACTTAGTTCGCGAGGTTCATGAGTAATACAAAATGAACTTTCTCCATTTTCAGATGATGTCTTATTCTGTTCCTTGAATCAGTTGAAAGTTGAAATGAATTCGTCCTTTTTCGATTCAATGACCTCAGCCGCAAAATTGATAACTTTCTCGTCGTCCATCCATCAACTAATGCATCTGCAGTTTTATTGCGACGGAAAGGAAAATTGACAGGCGATTTATTTTAGGAATTAAGGTAGTTAAATTATTTAGTTTTGGGATGGTTTGATTATACAGTATACCGCAAAATTCGAACGATTCAAGAAACTTTTTTATGAAATAAATTATTTGTACGAAAGCGGCAAATGAATCTTTTTTGTAGTTTAAAAAAACTATTAAGGCTTGAAGGTAAAATTTGGTACCCTTATTTTTTCATAATTTCGCCTTCTTATACAGGGTGTCCCTGGACTTCCTCTTTTCCTCTCGGGAATGTATAGATGGGGTCAAAATATCACCAGTACTTCATATAACTTTTGTTCCTAAAAGCCTTCGTTACCAAGTTACGGGCCCTCAAAGTTACAAAATGAAAAATGTTTTTCTTTGATAACTTTCAAAGTGAATATTCAAAATCATCTAAATATTGGTGATTGACTAAACAAATGAATTCGTTCGATGAGCTTTCATGCAGGAGTCAGTTGTTTTGCTACAAGTCAGGAACGGACTACCCCCGATGGTCCACACCCCAAAACTTTGAAATGACTGGGATTCGTCAATATGTTTTAACAAAACAAGGTTACCTGGACAATTTTCTGAATAAAAGTACTCGTGTGGAAAATCGATCGAAGCAACGATTTTTGATTAAAATGCATTTTTGTTCGACGAGATCCAACCTGAGATGTCTACCATTATTCGAAAAGATTAATTTGTAATGAAAAAAGGAATGATAGGTACAATGTTCATAACGAATTTTTATCATGCAAACACGTTTACCTTACAAAACTCATGGTGTAAATAATCAATCGCAAGCCTCAAGAGCAAACAGAAATGCAAAATCCGCTACAAAAACTGCTCGATATGACCCCCGTCTCTCTCAATACATTTTCTTAGTCGGCGCAAACACCCTCTCTGCACTTGAAATAGCATGCCAGGGTCGTTTCGTATGGCTTCACAATGTAATGTAATTCTATTCAACAAGGCATCTCTGGTGTGAATAGGTGTAGCGTAAACGAGGCTTTTAGATGCCCCACAGAAAGAAATCCAATGGATTTAAATCCGGAGACCGCGGTGGCCATGAATATGGCCCACCTCTACCAATCCATCTATTGGGGAAAATCTGGTTCAGATGGTCCCGCACAATCAAACTAAAATGAGGAGGAGCGCCATCATGCATAAACCACATATCTCTTCGGGTTTGCAATGGAACATGTTCCAAAAGTCCATTCAAATCGTTCTGAATGAACTCCAAATAACGTTCTCCATTCAATCGGTCATGTAGAACGAATGGTCCTATAAGATGGTTTCCTATGATACCAGCCCAAACATTCACGTTGAATTTCCGTTGGTGTTTGGTTTGCAATAACCCATGGGGATTTTCTTCGGCACATATGTGGAGATTATGAGAGTTGATTACTCATCTCTACTGAAACCTGCTTCATCAGTGAATAAAACTCGAGTAATAAAAGTAATATCCTCTCTTTGCTTATCCAGGAACCAATTGGCATATTCCAGTCGTGCTGGAAAACTTCAGGTGTCATGGCATGTACCTTCTGGGTGTGATATGGGTGGAGCAGCTGTTCCCTAATTATTCTATGAATAGTGAACTTGGATGTATGGAACTGTTCTGATAGGTTTCTGATGCTCATTGAAGGATCATCAGCGACAGCTTCCAAAATATTTTCCTCTAATACAACGGTACGCACAGCCCTT
The DNA here is from genome assembly GCA_018342105.1 of Gonioctena quinquepunctata. Lineage (NCBI taxonomy): Eukaryota > Metazoa > Arthropoda > Insecta > Coleoptera > Chrysomelidae > Gonioctena > Gonioctena quinquepunctata. The sequence continues at coordinate 835,175 of JAFIRS010000167.1, forward strand.
GGATCCACACTAATTTCATTTCTTTCTACAAGGTGTTTTTGTCAACATCTGTGGAAGAAATGGAACATACATTTATTCACCGAATATTTTTCACCTATTCATGTGCAGCCGTTTTTGTAGTTTATTCGTTTGTTTTTTATCAGTTATGTCTTCCGATGTGTGTTTTTTCAGCTGAATTTATCTTCGGGTTGAAGATTTTCTCCCATGAAATTATACTTATCAGTGAAACTCCTCAACAATTAAGCTGTGAATACAAATTTGCAACATCCAAATGTTGAGTTTCATGAGATTCAGATAACACAACACGAAACGTGCTTATTCCACGCGTACACACGAAATATGGACTGAATTCGATATTTCATAGTGGAGTAGCTTGTTAGTTCAAAAACACCACGAATCTACATAACTTGATATTTCATTTGAAAAAATATCTCTATTGTGAATGAAACTTTCAACTAGGTACTGTACTTTTTGTTTACGACTTTATTTTAGCATATTTTGTATTATCCCTGTTATAAATGTTGTTGAATTAACTTTAGCATTAGTATTTCTACTGTGAAATTTTTTTATTTCAAATAATGGTGGACGATCGGGTTTGATGTCGTCGAGTAAAACTGCATTTTTATTAAGAATCGTTGCTCCGATCGACTTTCCACACGAGTACTTTTATTCAGAAAATTGTCTACGTAACCTTATTTTGTTGAAAACTATTGAAAATTATCTGTCATTTCAAAGTTTTGGGGTGTGGACCATCGGGGGTAGTCCGTTCCTGACTTTGTAGCAAAACAACTGACTCCTGCATGAAAGCTCATCGAAGGAATTCATTTGTTTAGTCAATCACTAAAATTTAGATGATTTTGAATATTCACTTTGAAAGTTATCAAAGAAAAACATTTTTCATTTTGTAACTTTGAGGCCCGTAACTTGGTAACGAAGGCTTTTAGGAACAAAAGTTATATGAAGTACTGGTGATATTTTGACCCAATCTATACATTCCCGAGAGGAAAAGAGGAAGTCCAGGGACACTCTGTATGAAATTTCGCTTTACTAGGTACTGTGAAAGTGAAATGAGAATTAATCAATGAAGTACTTATACGGAATTCCATGAAATCAACGAAGTATACGCATTGATTTTGATATTTATTGCAATCAACCAACATTCACTCGAGGTAAATTATAAATAATGTGGCAATTTTCATTTCATTACATCGTTACTCCAATCATAATTTCCATACGATTATTGCATCAAACACGTTTCTTTAGAAATTCGTGATTTGATAGGATGATTTCGATAAATCCTTATGTGTTCTTCTCTAATGTCTTCCTCGCATTAGAGAAAAATCCGGAAATTCGCAGAACATGCAATATAAGTTAGAAATATCGAAATGCGAATTCAAACTGCCAGCTCTCATTTATGAATACTAGTGAACAATCGTCATTGAACTACTGATTTTCAATTATAAATTTGGATATAGGAAAAATACCCAATTCAATTCAAAATTGAAACTGGAAGGCGTTTCTTCACCACCGGGAGAAAAGATTAAAATAAATTATGGGCTAAAATTGTCTAATGAGTAAATTTAGCTTCCCTTGAGACTATTCCTCGTGCATTTCTTTTACCCCTATAATGTTAGCAAAGCCACTTGCTCAAGAATCGATAAAGTTGCACTGGTATGGCAGGTCAGATTGACACGGGTGTGACAGCAGCAACGGTTTTTTTGTTGTCATTTATAGAATTTGTTGGTTTTTGAACCGAAAATAGTCATTGTTGAGAATGTTTTGATGGAAAACTATATTTTGGCACCTTCTCGACACGTTCGATAACACGAATTGATTTGTGACGAAAACCCCCAATATCTCACCCCTAAATTGAAATATTCGCAAATAGAACAAATTAATCGTTGCTCGATATTTTTTCATGTAAATACATTATTAGGAACTTGCTAGACACGCTCCATATGATGAAATAATTTTTGACTCAAAAACCACCCCAATATCTCACCCCCAAATTGAAATATTCGCAAATAGAACAAATTAATCGTTGCTGGGGATTTTTTCGTGTAGATATATTATTAAGAACTTGCTAGACACGCTCCATATGATGAAATAATTTGTGACCCAAAAACTACCCCTATCTCACCCCAAAATTTAAATATTCGCAAATAGAACAAATTAATCGTTGCTCGGGATTTTTTCATGTAAATACATTATTAGGAACTTGCTAGACACGCTCCATATGATGAAATAATTTGTGACCCAAAAACTACCCCTATCTCACCCCAAAATTTAAATATTCGCAAATAGAACAAATTAATCGTTGCTGGGGATTTTTCATAAATACATTATTAGGAACTTGCTAGACACGCTCCATATGATGAAATAATTTAGACCCAAAACTACCCAATATCTCATCCCAAATTGAAATATTCGCAAATAGAACAAATTAATCGTTGCTGGGGATTTTTCATGCAGATATATTATTAGGAACTTGCTAGACACGCCCATATGATGAAATAATTTTGACCCAAAACTACCCGAATATCTCACCCCAAATTGAAATATTCGCAAATGGAACAAATTAATCGTTGCTCGATATTTTTCATGTAAATACATTATTAGGAACTTGCTAGACACGCTCCATATGATGAAATAATTTGTGACCCAAAAACTACCCGAATATCTCACCCCAAATTTAAATATTCGCAAATAGAACAAATTAATCGTTGCTGGGGATTTTTTCATGCAGATATATTAGTAGGAACTTGCTAGATACGCTTCATATGATGAAATAATTTGTGACCCAAAAACTACCGCAATATCTCACCCCAAATTGAAATATTCGCAAATGGAACAAATTAATCGTTGCTCGATACTTTTTCATGTAAATACATTATTAGGAACTTGCGTAGACACGCTCCATATAATGAAATAAATTTTTGACTCAAAAACCACACCAATATCTCACCCCCAAATTGAAATATTCGCAAATAGAACAAATTAATCGTTGCTGGGGATTTTTTCGTGTAGATATATTATTAGGAACTTGCTAGACACGCTCCATATGATGAAATAATTTGTGACCCAAAAACTACCCGAATATCTCACCCCAAATTGAAATATTCGCAAATGGAACAAATTAATCGTTGCTCGATATTTTTTCATGTAAATACATTATTAGGAACTTGCTAGACACGCTCCATATGATGAAATAATTTTTGACTCAAAAACACCCCAATATCTCACCCCAAAATTTAAATATTCGCAAATAGAACAAATTAATCGTTGCTGGGAATTTTTTCATGCAGATATATTATTAGGAACTTGCTAGACACGCTCCATATGATGAAATAATTTGTGACCAAAACACCCCAATATCTCACCCCAAATTGAAATATTCGCAAATAGAACAAATTAATCGTTGCTGGGGATTTTTTCATGCAGATATATTAGTAGGAAATTGCTAGATACGCTTCATATGATGAAATAATTTGACCCAAAACTACCCTATCTCACCCAAATTTAAATATTCGCAAATAGAACAAATTAATCGTTGCTGGGGATTTTTCTGTAATAATTATTAAGAACTTGCTAGACGCTCCATATGATGAAATAATTTTGACCCAAAACTACCCAATATCTCATCCCAAATTGAAATATTCTCAAATAGAACAAATTAATCGTTGCTGGGGATTTTCATGCAGATATATTATTAGGAACTTGCTAGACACGCCCATATGATGAAATAATTTGTGACCCAAAACTACCCAATATCTCACCCCAAATTGAAATATTCGCAAATGGAACAAATTAATCGTTGCTCGTATTTTTTCATGTAAATATTATTAGAACTTGCTAGACACGCTCCATATGATGAAATAATTTGACCAAAACCACCCCAATATCTCACCCCAAATTGAAATATTCGCAAATAGAACAAATTAATCGTTGCTGGGGATTTTTTCATGCAGATATATTATAGGAACTTGCTAGACACGCTCCATATGATGAAATAATTTGTGACCCAAAAACTACCCCAATATCTCACCCCAAAATTGAAATATTCGCAAATAGAACAAATTAATCGTTGCTGGGGATTTTTTCATGCAGATATATTATTAGGAACTTGCTAGACACGCTTCATATGATGAAATAATTTGTGACCCAAAAACTACCCCAATATCTCACCCCCAAATTGAAATATTCGCAAATAGAACAAATTAATCGTTGCTGGGGATTTTTTCATGCAGATATATTAGTAGGAACTTGCTAGACACGCTCCATATGATGAAATGATTTGTGACCCAAAAACTCCCCAATATCTCACCCCAAATTGAAATATTCGCAAATAGAACAAATTAATCGTTGCTGGGGATTTTTTCAGGCAGATATATTATTAGGAACTTGCTAGACACTCTCCATATGATGAAATAATTTGTGACCCAAAAACTTCCCCAATATCTCACCCCAAATTGAAATATTCGCAAATAGAACAAATTAATCGTTGCTGGGGATTTTTTCAGGCAGATATATTATTAGGAACTTGCTAGACACTCTCCATATGATGAAATAATTTGTGACCCAAAAACTACCCCAATATCTCACCCCCAAATTGAAATACTCGCAAATAGAACAAATTAATCGTTGCTGGGGATTTTTTCGTGTAGATATATTATTAAGAACTTGCTAGACACGCTCCATATGATGAAATAGTTTGTGACACAAAAACTACCCCAAAATCTCACCCCCAAATTGAAATATTCGCAAATAGAACAAATTAATCGTTGCTGGGGATCTTTTCATGCAGATATATCATTAGGAACAACATAACTCAAACTAACGAATAAATATTATTCCAAGTTTAAAAAAATCACCTCTAAAAAATGCATGTGATATCCAGGATTATTTCAGTCTAGTCGCTCCAAAACTAATGGGACAAGTTTGAAATGCATGAAATCCGCCCCAGAAACGTTGTTCTGAATGCGTTTGTGAATCATAAGCGGAAATATTCAATCCAAAGGCGAACTCTTTAAGGCCCCACTATTGCCAAACTCAATGCAAAAATCTTGAAACATCCAGTATATCTGGGTTCCGAGATTTTTCAATGTTTATCGTATACCCACCATCTACCCTGCAGCTATTCCTCCATCTGGACCGCGTGCATCTGCATTGCACCTCCTACCTGTTCTCTACCTGTTGTTCAGGTAAAAACTGCATTTTTCTCTCTTTGTACGAGCATGCTATGGAACCAGCCGGCCCCCGTCCTGTCATTCATCGCTTCACGAAACCAGAAACAACTGACGTCTGGTAGTAAACAAACCGCAGTTGAGTTGTGTATCTCGATTCCATTTCGCGATTTCTTGCAGAAACCATAGACGGTCCGCGGTTCGAGAGTGCATTGTTGGTGTGTTTGTTTACGAACGGTGTCCATAGCGATAAACATTTGAACTTTGATTCGTAACGAACAAGGCTACTTGGATTCGGTGTTTCTATTCCTGACCGATTGCTGGGCTATTATGACTTGGTATGTTTGTTGATTGAAGCAATTCTTACGATACTGATAATTTTTGAGACGATAAGTTTATCGTATGGGCTATTAATAAGTTGGCTTCAGTTGCGATTTTGTTTGCCGAACGTTCGGTTTTACGCTTGTTTTTTCGCTTGTTTTCTTCGGTGAATCGAAAATCATGAAGTGTGTTACGTGTTGTTTTAAAAGGAGAGGAAAAAGCGTTGATGATGAGGTAAACCGTGGTTATTTAACGAATTTGGATTTGATTATATGTGCTCACCAGTCTCATCTTTTTTTTTGGGTTTGGTTAGACTCTCGGAGAGCTATTTTTTGGAGAAACGTGACGGTGCACATTCTCTATTACGTAATTTCAGCATTTTGTTGACTTACCATTTTATAAGAGTTGTTTTTAAATCATTGGGGGGTAAATATAAAGTTACTCTACACATGCACTCTGAATATAGGGAAAACACTTTTCTTACGTGTTTTGCCTCCTGAACACGAATGCGGCGGTCTCATACCGGTCCCGAGTTAGAGAACTTAACAAAAAATTAACCTCATTTTCAAGCACCGTTTTTTCGCAAAAAACTCACTCAAAATGCCTCCTTCTTTTTACCAGCATAAACAATAAACTAAATCACTTATTTTCGGCACAACTTTGCATAAAATATCGTCGTTTTTATCGAAAAAATCCCCCTTCTTACATAGTTCCAAATAAATAAATTTCAGACTTTGACACATGGAATTTAGTAACTTTGTCTTATTTTTCATGTTGGTAATAAATGAATCACCCCCACAACAATTGCACACATGTATGAAGGGGAAACTAATTGCTCACATTTGAGGTTAAATTTTTTTTTAAAGTTCTCTTACTCGGGAACGGTATGAGACCGCCGCATTTTTTCTTCCGGATTCGTGTTCAGGAGGCAAAAACACGTAAGAAAAGTTTTTTCCCTATATTCAGAGTGCATGTATAGAGTAACTTTATATTTACCCATTGGGGTTAATCTCAGTAGCTGTAAACAATAGAACTAACGTTTTTGTAAATTTTGGTGGATGATCTGGTATACATAGATAACGTGATCAATTAAATAGTTGTAGGTAAATTTGTTGTATCTGGGTTTTTTTAGATTTTTTTATTGCGAAAACAAAGTACAAATGTATCCCTATGAAATTAGCAATTCCACTTGCCAAAAAATCTATCAACCCTATGCCAATATTTGTCGTGTATAAAAACAATTGTCGTGCCTTTAGTTTTTTATAGGGGGTGCCACTACAGTAAATTGACGAATTACAAAAATATAGTTATTGATATTTTTTGGGATAACTGTCGAATCCATTTAACATGTAAAAATGCACACAAATATAATTTTTTTATAAACTATATGATATTTCCTGGTGCCTGTAAAAAATCGAGTTTATGGCAACATTACCATCAAATAAGTACATTGCCACTTGCCAAAAAATCTATCAAACCTATGTCAATATTTGTTCAATAATTATCTTAAATTTGTCGTCAATAAAAACAATTGTCGCGCCTTTAGTTTTTTATAGGGAGTGTCACTACAGTAAATTGACGAATTTCAAAAATATAGTTTTTGATATTTTTAACCGACGAAACCAAAAAGGAGGAGGTTCTCTATTCGACGCGATTTTTTTTTATGTATGATCACGCATAACTTTTTACTGAGACGTCCGATTCCGATAATTCTTTTTTCAGTGGATAGGGTGTACTTCGAAGTTGGTCCCATTTGAATTTAAAAGATGAAATCCACCCCTAAGGGTAGCAAAATGAAGGATATTGATCACGCACCCTCTGAATTCTGGTCCGTTAACCGATTCTATCAGGCATAACTTTGTACTGGGTTCTTCGATTTGGATGATTCTTTTTTATTAGATAGGGTATACCTCATAGTTGAGCATATTTGGATTTCGAAAGGAATTATCCACCCTTACGGGTAAAAAAATAGGGAATAATTGATTTTTCACTTGTGAACATTGGCACACATATGTAGTTGACACTGACAGATCGCTAATGTCATTATTTTTGTTCTCCTACATCCGTCACAATCATTATATTCTATGAGAGAATGGAATGATATACAAAGTAATGAAATAAACTAACCAGAACAACAAAAATAATTTATATTACAACAAATAGTAAAAGTAGATAATCATATTATTTAACTGATAATAGTTGAAGTAAGGTGGTAAGTATTTTGGAAGTAATAAAAAAACAAGTAGGTAGTAATTAGTAGATTTCAGCCACAAACATTGAAAAATAAAAACTTTTTAACAAAAAATTAAACCGACGAAATACGGAACTCAAAAGTAGAAACTAAAATGAACCTTCTAAGTCTAAGCTCCTAAACTAATGTAAGTAACTAATTTTGAGTCGGCGAACGAACGAACAATTAACGAAGGTCATTAAATTACTTCAAAAAAATTATCAGAATGTCACCGCGCAACTCGATGCCATCATTTTACGCCTTATCTAATTCATTTGCTTGTTTGTTTGGCGCCGACTCAAAATTAGGTACTTACATTAGTTCAGGAGCTTAGTTATTGAGACTAAAAAGGTTTATTTTATTTTTTACTTTTCAGTTCCGTATTTGTTAAAAAGTTTTTTTTTGTTAAACAGTTTTTTTTTGGAATAACTGTGGAAATCTATTTAACATGATAAAAGTGCACACAAATATATTTTATATAAAATATATGCTTTTTATGATATTTCCTGGTGCTCGTAAAAAATCGAGTTCATGGCAACATGCAATCAAATAAGTACATCTGTTTTATTAATTTTTCAAGGATAGATAAGCGAAGTATGTTTGTCGTACAATTTTGAATTCGAACTTTGTTTTTTTAAACGATAATTAATTCTAATACTACATTTTTTCAACAATGCTTACTGCATGTCAGTTCAACATATGGATACATGTTGACTTAGAGTAGCGTGCTAACTTGATATCAAGTTAGCACAGCTATCGCCTATAAAAAAAACAACTAAAATCGCCGACAAATGTACGACAATTGTTTGACAAATATTGGCATATGCTCGCTAACTTCATAGGGGTAACAAAAATTATCCTAGTTGACTCCTAAAGAATTCGAAAATGCCAAGTTTTTATGACAGAGGAAGGAGGCAAAAATATGTTAGTTCTATAAAAATCATTGAGATCAGAGGTACAGCCCAGATAAGTAAATTTACCATCTACTTTAATTACCGTTTTCGAGAATATTGTAGGACTTGAAAAAATTCTAATTATCATTTTGGAATAGACAAGCTCCGCAACGGTATATGTCATTTAAATGCATATTACAATTGCCTGAATTACTTTCCTGAACAATAACCTACTAAGAGACATGAAACTCATATAACCTACATTTCGTGAGAATTTCTAGTAAATATCCCGCAATCCGACTCTTCCGCCCAAAAGATAACCAATTTGTAGCATCTGGTAACTAATTTGGAATGGAACTCATGTATGTCTGTTAGTCATCCACATATAACTTGCGCAAAAATATTTTTGTTGAAAAAGTGGCGATATAGAGGATTAGGAGACAAGAAATCAGTCCTAACCCAACTAACATTATAGGTAAAACGGCTTCAAGAAGTCCGAATTCACCCATTTCTGACCAAATATTTTACCTTCAAGTACTAACTAACTCCAAAGTTATAATTGGAGTTATAAAAACCATAATTGAGACCACCAAATCTCCTTCAAAAACCAAAAACTTAATAGCCGTAGTGCGTAGTATGAAATTACTTATTATGGACTTCAAATATACCTTCACAGCCTCATGGGTTAATAGAGTTATATACTAGGTTAAATTTTACGTAAAGGTAACCAGCAAAATGTGTTCAAAATACTTGGAACTCTCAGGAAAAACCTTCTGGTGAATATTTACCTAATTATTACCTCATGTGTGTTCATATAGTCAGGGAATTGACAAGTCAGTAAACAGGTCTACTATATACTCTTCATTACCTATTATGGCACCGATTAAGTTAAAGGAGTTGCCTGGACATTTCTTGACCTAGTTTATACCTACTGCTCTACAATGAGGGCGAGATTACCACAATATATGTCTTATCAGACTAAATGTCTACAACGAAGTCAAAGTTACCTAAAATAAAATCCTCAAAGTAACTTAGTCTATCATCAGATATTGAAGACCAAGTCGATTCAGATGAGGATGACATGATACAATTTACTTCCTTTAATTTTTTTATTGTGCCCTAAATTTTAGAAATCTATAAAATGCCGAGCAAAAATTCGAATAGAGTTAGTAAACCATAAAGGTATACCACCAACTATTATCGATTAGCTGCCAGAATGAGAACAAATGAAAATATAATCCGAAACCATCCTATACTTTCCGATGTCCAGAGATCAGAGCCATCATCTTCCACTCAGTTGGCTGATAAATTGTATTGTAACGTAAATAAACTTAACTTTGTTTAACTAATTTATTTCACACTTAAATATACAACTTAATTTATATTACTAACTACTGTATAGCTCGATCGTATGGGCTCGTTCAGACTGTCCGACTCCACTTGAGGGTTGCCTATTTATCTCCGATACAGCATTCTCGATGTTTCGAATTCGGGTAGTTGGCGACCGGCATGTTCCAATTGTTTCCAATATCGACCGTTGCTCTCCACGGCAGAGCGACTGGACTGTTCTCGAACATCTCCGGGGATGACCTCATCGCTGTCGACGGCAACGCGCGAGGCGACAGGTCCGGCCTAGGTTCGTTACATTGCCCCCTTCTTAAAGACATTTCGTCCCGAAATTTCATCCTTGGAGTGTGACGATATCTGCATGACGCCCCATATCTGCACCGTGAAGTTCGATGGAAGTAACACTCCACGGTCTTCATGATCGGTCGTGGAAGAGGGTTACAGCAAACCAAAATCTTGACGCCGCTGGATCTGAATATCGCCTCCAGCATACTTCTTATGACTCTCCAGTCCAACCCATCAATACCGCAGGACAATTTTGGAATTGCTAGATCCACCAGATTCTGGTCCACCATAGTATCTCTTAGTTTGGTGAGACTCTTCCAGACATCTTCATAGGACGGTTTATCTTGGGAATGCCTCTTGGTAACTAGGTAGTAGATGTTTCTCTGGCCTTTCTTCAACTGTAGCACCCCACCAACTTCTGGATTCTGCCCCCGCAGTGTTTGGAGTTGACCAAATTTCTTGGAGAACACTACGGCGATGCCCCTGGACATTCGAAGATCTTCTGCCACACAGTGCGCTAGTGCGTAGTCAGCAGGCACCTCGAAAAGGTTTCGTGACTCCTCTCTAGTAACCCCATGTAGAACTTTCTGCCCGTTTGAATACAAGGACATAAACTTCTCGAACGTCATATCATCCTCCGGTGGCTTGAGGGTGCGAACTTGGTCATGGTTTCCAGCGTAAGGGGCCAACCTGTTGAAATGGACGACCCTTGGTTTCCCTCGGGGTGGCTTATGGATTCGGTACACAAGGTCGTTTATCCTTTACACGATTTTATACGGGCCTTCCCACGAGTTCCGCAACTTTGGTGATAGTCCACGACGACGTTTGGGATTGTACAGCCAAACCAGGTCATCAACCTTAAATCCTCCAGTGTCGGCGTTGATGTCATAGGTCTTCTTCATTTTATCGCTGGCACTCTGGATGTTCAACCGGACTCGTTCGTGGATGTCGTCCATTCTCTGCCGAAGTTTGCTGACGTAGTCCTCTCCCGCAGTGTCTTGTCCTGGCGGTATCCCAAACTTCAGGTCACAAGGCAGTCGCGGTTCTCGGCCCATTATAATACTAGCAGGAGTTTGACCGGTTGACTCGTGTACTGCGGATCGATAGGCCATCAGGAACAAATGAAGATACTGGTCCCAGTCTCTTTGATGGTCAGAGACAACCTTGGACAAGTGGCGGTTAATCGTCCTGTTCATCCGTTCCACCATTCCATCGGACTGCGGATGTAGGGCCGTGGTTCTTGTCTTGCGGATGTTCAGCAGTAGACATATTTCTTGGAAAAGGTTGGATTCGAAATTTCTGCCTTGATCCGAGTGCAGCTCCATTGGAATACCGAATCGACATATCCACTCTTTCACCACTTACTGAAGTAGTCCATTGCCACAAGGATGTATTTATTCCCGTGGCCGACTGAAGTAGTCCATTGCCACAAGGATGTATTTATTCCCGTGGTCGGATACGGGAAACGGGCCGGCGATGTCAATGGCGATTCTCTCGAAAGGGCTGCCTACGTTGTACTGACGCATCGGGGCCTTGGGTCGTATTCGAGGTCCATTGCTAGCAGCGCATACAGCGCACTTCCTGCACCAGTCCTGGACGTCAGCTTGACAATTGGCCCAGTAAAACCGTTGCCTCACTTTCTGCAGGGTCTTTGTCACTCCCAGATGTCCTCCGGCGACTCCATCATGGATTTCCCGCAGCACTTCCTCTCTTCTGTTCCTGGGAACAATTATTTGGCGTCTGTCTTCCCCACCAATATCGGCCTCCAACACACGTTTCAGGATCCCATTGTCCAGAATAAGAGAGTTCCATTGTGCCCAATAGGACTTAACAGCCGGCGAGTAACCTGCGATTCCTGCCATGATGGTCTTCGATTGCCCTTCTTCCAGCTGACGACTAAGCCAAGGTCGGGTCTCTCTCTTGGTCTTTCTGGATCTTGCTGTCATTCCAGTTGTCATCCATTGCCGCGGTTCTACAAAGTGTTGCTTCTTTCTCTTCTGCTCGTCGGCAATGTGAGCAATCATCTGGACATGGTCTTCGCGACAAGGCATCTGCATTCTTATGGCTAGTTCCGGCTCGATGTTCGATCTCGAAATCGAATTCTTGGAGTCTCTCGATCCAACGTGCTACTTGACCCTCAGGATTTTTGAACTGTAAGAGCCATTTGAGAGCTGCATGGTCAGTTCTCAACAGGAATCTTCTTCCATACACGTACTTGTAGAAGTGTTCCACTCCCTTTACAACAGCTAACAGCTCTCGCCTGGTGACACAGTAATTGCGCTCTGGTTTGCTAAGCGTCTTGCTGTAATAACCAATGACCTTCTCCTGTCCCTCCTGGATCTGAGATAGGACAGCTCCAAGTCCCACGTTGCTGGCGTCCGTATCCAAAATGAATTTCCCTTTGGGTAGGGGATAGCTCAGTATAGGTGCGTTGATCAAAGCTCCTTTCAGCTTCCTGAATGAGTCTTGACATTCTTCGGACCACTGGAACTTTGTTTGGCCTTCCGTGAGCTTGGTCAGTGGTTTAGCGATGTTGGCGAATCCAGCACATATCGGCGATAGTATGTGCATAAACCAAGGAAACTTCGAAGTTGGTGAATGTCTTTTGGGATGGGCCAATCCTTAACAGCTTTGATCTTCTGGTCATCCACTGCTACTCCTTCTCCAGAGACAACGTGGCCGAGGTATCGTACTTCTTTTTGGAACAGATGGCATTTCTTAGGGCTCAGCTTCAATCCGGAGTTCCTCAGTCGCAGGAATACTTCCTCCAAGTTTTTCACGTAGTCCTCAAACGATCTGCCGACCACAATTATGTCGTCGAGATACACTAGACACGTGTTCCATGAGAGTCCCTTCAGTACTGTTTCCATCAATCTTTCGAATGTGGCGGGAGCATTACAGAGCCGAATGGCATAACGGTGAACTGCCACAATCCTGAGCCGATGGTAAAGCAGTCTTTCTCGATCTTCCTGAGCCAGTTCTACTTGCCAGTATCCACTCTTCAGATCAAGGGTCGAGAAAATCGTGGAACCAGCCAACGTGTCTAGGGTGTCATCTATTCTCGGGAGAGGGTAACTGTCCTTCTTCGTGACATTATTAAGTTGGCGATAGTCTACACAAAGCGTGTCGATCCATCCTTTTTCTTCACCAGTACGACTGGAGAGGACCAGGGACTGTCAGATGGTTCGATAACTCCTTCTTTTCCCATATCGCTGACTATTTTGTCAGCCTCTTCCTTCTTGGCAAGAGGAAGTCTTCTTGCTGATTGCCGGATCGGTCGGGCACCCCCAGTATCAATCTTGTGCTGGACCCCCTTTTCCTTGTCCGGTATCGAATCTCTTAGTTTGGGCTGTTGAGCTGGTTTTATATCTTTGGAAGAGATGGCAACTAATTTTTCTAGTTCTGTGGGCAAGTTGTTGGGTTGGCTAATCGTACCTCGTACACTCCGGATCACTGAGGAAACTGACGAGCAGTGCCCCAATATTGTTCCTTTCTTCAAGGTCACTGGAAAATAATTGACATTCATGACCCTTACGGGCACAAATTTGTCAGCACGCAACAAGGTCTTCCCTAGTGCAATCCCTCGTCCAATTTTCTCATCATGAAGTTTGGGCTCGAACATCACCACGTTTCCACTGCTCGTACTCCCGTCCAGGCGAGCCTCCAGAATGGTTTCAGCCCTCTCAGGTACGCTTACAGCTTCAGCCAACAACACACGGATCAACCCCTCACTTCTCCCATGAAGCACCAGCTCTTCTCCGTTGACACGTAGGACGCCGTCTTTGAAATCCAATTCAAACCCTCTGGAATTCATGATGTCCATTCCGATGATTGCATCGTCTTCGATGTCCGCTACAAGTGCCTGATGTTTCACTTTAGTGCTGCCCAAAATTATTTCAATCGGTAGCTCGCCATATACAGTAGCTGGCTCCCCTGTTGCTGTGCGTAGCTTCAAGTTGTCGTTCAATCCGTTCCGGTGTTCTGGCAAAGGAAGGCCGAGAATTGTCCTAGTCGCACCTGTATCTAGCAGCATGGTGCAAGGCTCGTTATTGATGAGACCGTCTACGAAGACACCTTTGTTGTGTCGTTGAAGGATAGCGACATATGCGTTGTTAACCGGGGCTTGCCGGACACATGCCGACGATTGCCCTTCTCGTCGACCTTTTAGTTTTCCTGCATCGGAGTCGATGAATGTTGGACATTGCTACGCACATGTCCAATTTTGCACAATTCCGGCATCTTATCTGTCTTTTCTCAGGCAACACTTCCTTCATCACTTTTCTTATGGCGGCTTCCAAGTTAGCAGGCTCCTGTGAGTCTTCCTCAATCGTTTGAACTTTACTTTGGCTTTTGCAGCATTGTTTTGCTGCTTCGAATTCCAAAGCGCGTGCCAGTGCGTCTACGAGATGTGTTGGACGAGCTAATATCAACGCTTGTCTGGTTTCTTGGTCACGGAGTCCATCCAAGAATGCCTGAACCGCTAATCGCTCCATTACATTTTCCGGTATGGCTGGATATGCGAGACGAACCAAGCGTGCAATATCAGTTTCAAATTCTTGTAAGGATTCGCCCGATTTCTGAGAGCGATTTTTCAGCTGGGAGTGGTATACGTGTTATAAATGGGCCTGGCCATATCGTAATTCTAGATGTTTAATCAGCTGATCATAGTCCTCCTGTTCTTGGGCGGTAGAGTTTGTAGAATATTCGTCGCTTCTCCACGTAATGCAAGTGTTAGTGCTACAGCTCTTTCCCTGCATTCCATCCATTTGCTTTGGCCGCTGCTTCAAACTGTCGGCGGTAATTTTCCCATGGAGTTTTTCCGTCGAATTGAGGCGGCTTCATGGAAAGCTTCCCTATTTCAGAAATGACCTTGACATCTTTTATACCCTCTTGAACTTTATCCAAGTTCAAACTCAAGTCCAACATTGCATTTTCGTTAACCATCTCTGTGGAGGGCGCACTATTAATTCGTTTTTCCAGCTTACTGATCGTTTCCTTTATTTTGTCCATTTCTGCCTCGATTCCGTCTTTGATTTCATCGCTGATTATTTCCTTCATCTTGTCCATCTCTGCCTCGACGGTTCCTATTCTTTTTTCTAGACGATTCGCCACACCACAGAGTTCTTTTTTTAGGCCTTCTGTGTTTTCAAGGAGCTTATCTTCCAGATTCATAGAATTTTCCTGAAGCTTCTCTTCCAGATTTCTAGAATTTTGTTGCAGTTCTTCTTTCACGGATTTAGTAGTTTCTTCGAGTTTATTCATTACCAAACTTAAATCACCTCCGGGAACTTCGAATAAAATGTTTCGGGGTCCTCACCTTCTTGTATAAGTCCTTCTGCAAGTCTTTCCTGGAGTACTTGCTTTTACCCGTTGTTTCCAGTTCCCTTTCCTCCAATTCCTGTTTCAATTCCGCTACCTTCAAGTCCGCAAGGCGCACTTTTCTTGAACACATTTTGTCTTTGACGAGGTATCAGTCTGTTTCACACGAAAAAGTTTATCAGTTTGTTAAAAATTCACTTCGCGAATTCTTTTCCACGGGCCACCAGTCTATTGTCTGTTTCACGCGAAGAGTGTATCAGTTTATATTCCCACGCACAATTGTCCACTTCGCGAAAACCGGCCACTGTCTATTTTGGGCGTACAAAAAGGTCTATCAATTTATTTTTCTGACTATCCACTCCACGATCACTTGTTTATTTTCAAAATCTCACTTCCGACACCAATTGTAACGTAAATAAACTTAACTTGGTTTAACTAATTTATTTCACACTTAAATATACAACTTAATTTATATTACTAACTACTGTATAGCTCGATCGTATGGACTCGTTCAGACTGTCCGACTCCACTTGAGGGTTGCCTATTTATCTCCGATACAGCATTCTCGATGTTTCGAATTCAGGTAGTTGGCGACCGGCATGTTCCAATTGTTTCCAATATCGACCGTTGCTCTCCACGGCAGAGCGACTGGACTGTTCTCGAACATCTCCGGGGATGACCTCATCGCTGTCGACGGCAACGCGCGAGGCGACAGGTCCGGCCTAGGTTCGTTACAGTATATTTCCGGGCACCGCATGCGGAACGCAGAAATGTCAAATCAAAATTATTCAGCCAATCACAACACACCATTTTATGAAACCCATTTTTTCTATACACCATTTTATATTTAAAATATTATGATTAGCTATTTCTCTTCGGAAAGAGATTCCCTCATTAGACCATAACATTAATCATGGTTTCTATTCTGGGAAGATGTGCACTGAAATATAAATATCGCGTACTATTATCAACATTACTGATGGATTTGATATTAATTTCAGAATAAACACTCATTACAGGGTTTTGTAGTCTATATCCATGTCTCTGAGTAACTATAGGTTACTTGGCTTTACCATTAACATTATCAAAAAATATTGATTTTTTCACCTCCTATTGACATTTTAGTGTTTCTGCACAGAACATAGAATAAGTAAAATAGAAATTTATTATCCACGATTCGCAATCCATCCAGAGAACGGAACGTATAGACATGCATGAAAAAACATTCAATAACATATATTGTAATTCATCACGTGACCACAATGTGAAAGGGTCTGAAATCCCAAGATAAGGAAAATGGACTTCAAAGTCAGGAATAAAGGTTACTTTCGACTTTGAACAAAGTCTATGTGTTCTCATAGTCAAAATTTTAAGGAATTTCGATATATAGGTCCCATATGGAACCTACGCCATATTTTTCGGTTTGAACCGTTTCCGCCATTGTAAAAATAATACATAATTTTCTCGAATCGACCACATTTTAATGATTGGTAGTCAAGAAATAGGTGAATATGATATGTATACACATACTTCATCTATAAAATCAGTTTTTGAAGTGTTTGATGGAAAAAGTTGTGAAAGTTGACATAAATTGATGGGTTTTTTTCATTCAAAGTTAATAATTTGATGGGCCTACTTGTTTTAGACGAGTAAAAATCAACATTATCACAGAAAAGTTTGTATCGCAAATAAAATCACAACTAGGTGTGAATGCGAAACCATCACTTATTGCATTCTCTGCTATATGTTTATTGACAGTTCTTTCTTCATACGCCATGTTCATGTCAACTTCAACGCTTTCACGAATAAGCATGTAGGTTAAGATACACAATATACAGTAAACTTTCATCATCTTCTTCTAACCTGCCATGGTTTGTTGTTTGTTTTATTACAGTGTTTATAACCTGAAATAGGTAAACATGACTACATTTTTACCATTAGTCGACTAGTCTGGAGGCAATTTTACCCATTTATGCCTTCAACTTATAAGGAAAAATGTTTTCTGAATTACTTCCCTTTTTTCCCCATAATGGTAAATTTAAGGTAATTATAACGTAATAATTACCTTCGCCAATTAGGGCGCTGACCTATTCGAAAGTCGAAATGACGTAAACTTTACCTGTAATGTTTGTTGGGAACTGAATTTGTATCATATATACTGAGTGTATCTCCCAAATGGTTTCATAATTGACTATCCACTATCCATTTCAGGAGAGAAACAATCTCCTAAAAGGATCCTTCCGCACAAAATATTAGAATACTGTTACGAAACTGGGGTTCGTGCCTAATTGAAAATACCCCGAACTAATTAATGCCCGTTTATTACACAATAACGTACGCTGACAACTAAATAAATCGATTACAGTTCGAAATACCGCGCTTTACACTAAACTGGACTATCTTCCAACTGATCTCATTTCTGTAGCAAATAGATTTCCCGATGCCAACCCTCTCTTTCACACACACTCCAACTGATCACAAAATAATATACATACATAAACTCTCTGTCTGTCGCTCGCATGCGATGCACTTATACCGGGTGTCCCCTATAACTTTTTTGTTTTCGGAGATAATGGAATGAAATTTGGAGGAACTGTTTAATGCATAAAACTGCATTTTTTAACAAGTAACTCAACTTCATGCAAATTCCGGATTCACCGGAAGTGACATAAACTATCGCTTTTTAAATGGGACACCTGGTATATTTACAGTTTTTTGTCTTCATATGACATTTAAAGTACAACCATGTATCATTTGTCACTGTTTGTAAACGTTTTTTTATTTACTCAACTTCATGCAAATTCCGGATTCACCGGAAGTGACATAAAGTTTTTTAAATGGGACCCTGGTATATTTTCCTTTTTTTGTCTCCATATGACATTTAGAATACAACCATGTATCAATTGTTACTGTTTGTAACCGTTTTTTATTTTTTTTTGAAATAAATTTTTATTCTAGAGGGATATGAACACGTTCAAATAACTAATTTCAGTCCTAAAATGTTTGTAAAAATACAACTTTACTGTTTTTGATCAAAATATTTCAGCTATGTGACGTTTGATTTTAAAATATTTATTACAATTTTTTTTTCAAATGGCAACATGGTGACTCGTCGGGTTAGAAAAAAAGAGCATTTCATTACGATTAATTTAATATGGCACTCTATTAGGTTATAAGAAAACTCTCGATAAAAAACTGAAAATATAACGTTAGAACTTTCGTTAAATGAAGAATCTTATTAAGATTAAAATAAGATTTAAAATCATCGAGTAGCCTGTGACCAACACAACTGAAACAAAATCATTAAATTGTTGAGGTAAAAATTGACGTGTCGACATATTATTTTGCATATCTTCTACAAAGTCAATTATGTAGTTATTGTGTACCTCATTGTTTGAAAATAATGGAAAATAACAATATTTATACAAGAACTGAAAAAGTTTATATGTTATTAGTTTTTGGAGAGTGTAGGCAAAATTCAACCGTTGCTGCACGTCTCTACGCACAGATATATCCTGATCACTATTTTCCAAAACTAGTTGAAAACATGCGAAATTAGCCTGATAATGATGGGAACGATTCGTTTGTTGTGAGTGAAGAAAAAGAAATAGATGTTCTGGCATACGTTCAAGTAAATATTAATACGTCACTCAGGGAGATCGCAAGAGTCTTCTGCAGCTAACATTTTGAAGAAACATAAATATCGTTCATTTAAATATCAACTATACCAGCACCTGTACCAAAACGATAATGCAAGGAGACTTGAGTATTGCAATTGGTTCTTTGGAAAATATTTGGAGGATGACACATTTCCATATAAAATTCTGTATACTGACGAAAGCCGTTTCACTAATTTGGGACATTTCATCAGAAATAATAAGCGATATTGGTCCGATGCAAATTTACGCTTGATGGAGGAAGGAAATTTCCAAGAACGGTTTGGTTTCCATTGTTAAGTTGGAATTTTAGGGGACAAAATTCTAGGCCCTATAATTTTTGACGGTGTCCTGACATGGGCTAGATATCAAAGTTTCCTCACGCAGGAAATTGAGCATTTCTTGGACGAAGTTCCATTAATAAATCGAGTTGGATTATTTTATCAACAAGATGGTGCTCCACCACATGACCTGAGGGCAGTTACGGAATATCTGCATGAAACATACAACGAAAACTGGATTGGAAATATGGGTCCAGTTAGGTGGCCGGCGAAGTAAAATAGGGTTGTTTTCAATTTATATCTTTATTTATTCCTTTTTAAAAAACTTTTCAGGTCACCCGACCTTACGCCGCTAGATTTTTTCTATGGGGATCTATTAAAAACGAGGTTTATGATGTACACCAAGACAGTTGAGAAACGTTGTAAGAGCAACAATAAGAAAAGTTCGCCTTTGTCAGCAACAAGATGGAGGTCACTTTGAACATCTGGAACTCTAAAGATATGTAAATAGGTAGTTTCAATATAATTATTTCATTTTCAACAGGTGCTGCATTTTAGAAAAGATCTAACGTTATGGTATTTTCAGTTTTTTATCGAAAGTTTTCTCACAACCTAATAGAGTGCGGTATCAAATTAATCGTAATAAAATCTTCTTTTTTTTCTAACACAAAAAAAAAAAAATCAAAAGCAATGAAACATTTTCAAAAAATTTTTAAATTTTAAATTTTAAAAAATTATTTCGAAAAAATAAAAAAAAATGGCTACAAACAGTAACAAATGATACATGGTTGCATTTCAAATGTCATATGGAGATAAAAAAACTGAAAATATACCAGGTGTCCCATTTAAAAATCGAAAGTTTATGTCACTTCCGGTGAATCCGGAATTTGCATGAAGTTGAGTTACTTGTCAAAAAATGCAGTTTTATGCATTAAACAGATCCTCCAAATTTCACTCCATTATCTCCGAAAACAAAAAAGTTATAGGGGCGAGCCACCTTCCGTGGACACCCGGTATAGATTAGATCCAGAAATGTCGGCGAATTTTTAAGAATGACTTCGATTGTTCGGCGTGACGCCAACCGGTCCCGCTGCTTTCTTGGAATCTCCTCGACCGTGTGTGAATTCAGTAGCGTAGTGTATTCGTAACACTGACCCCCCCCACTTATTTTGATCATCCCGATCAAAAGCCATCAGTTTACTACCCCTATAGGGTTTCAGATGACCAACCTCCATCTTAGTCCTAGGGCTGCGTTGGATTCAATTTATTTTCTCGTATGGTACTTCCCAAAACGGTGTTAGTTTGGGGGATACACCTTTCTCCCGATGTGGGTTGTACAGCCGAACCCTCCTGAATTGGCTTTCAAATCATAACGAGCTTTCATCCTGTCACTTGCCAGTATCAACCTCTTCCGGGCTGTTTCGTGGAAGTCACAGGGTAATCGAAGTTTTCTTGAAAAGGTAATGGTAGCCGGTGTGAGCTTGGTTGAATTGTGGACTGCTCTGCTGCTCTATATGCTATCAGAAATAGTGAAAGGTGTCTAATTAAATTCTTTCGATGCTTTTCCACTACCTTGGAAAGATGCTCTTCCATAGTTCGGTTGAATCTTTCAACCATGCCATATCTGACTGGGGGTGAAGCGCGGTTGTTCTGGTTTTTAACCGACGAAACCAAAAAGGAGGAGGTTCTCTAGTTGACGCGTATATTTAATTTTTTTTATGTTTGATCACGTCCGATTCCGATAATTCTTTTTTCAGTGGATAGGGTGTACTTCGAAGTCGTTCCCATTTGAATTTAAAAGATGAAATCCACCCCTAAGGGTAGCAAAATGAAGGATATTGATCACTCACCCTCTGAATTCTGGTCCGTTAACCGATTCTATCAGGCATAACTTTATACTGGATCTTCGATTTGGATTATTCTTTTTTAATCAGATAGGGTAACCCAAGTTGATCATATTTGAATTTCGAAAGGAATTATCCACCCTTACGGGTAGAAAAATAGGGGATAATTGATTTTTCACTTGTGAATTCACACATAGTAGTTGACAATGACATATCGCTAGTGTCATTATCTACAATCAATATATTCTATGAGAGAATGGAATGATATACAAAGTAATGAAATAAACTAACCAGAACAACAAAAATAATTTATATTACAACAAATAGTAAAAGTAGATAATCATATTATTTAACTGGTAATAGTTGAAGTAAGGTGGGTAAGTAATAAAAAAACAATCAGTTAGTAATTAGTAGATTTCAGCCACAAAAAATGAAAAATAAAATCTTTTTAACAAAAAATTAAACCGACGAAATACGGAACTGAAAAGTAAAAAATAAAATAAACCTTCTTAGTTAATAATAGCTCTAAACTAATGTAAGTAACTATTTTGAGTCGGCCCAAACAAACATCAAGAACATCATTAAATTACTGTCAAAAAATATGCAGAAGTCACCGCCAATCGATGCCATCTTTTGCATGATACCTGAATTCGATAATTGTTTGTTTGGCGCCGACTCAAAATTAGTTACTTACATTAGTTTAGAGCTTAGTTATTGAGACTAAGAAGGTTTATTTTTAACCGACGAAACCAAAAAGGAGGAGGTTCTCTATTCGACCCGTATATTTTATGTTTTTCCATAATTTTTTTTTATGTATGATCACGCATAACTTTTTACTGAGGCGTCCGATTCCGATAATTATTTTTTCAGTGGATAGGGTGTACTTCGAATTTGGTCCCATTTGAATTTAAAAGATGAAATCCACCCCTAAGGGTAGCGAAATGAAGGATATTGATCACTCACCCTCTGAATTCTGGTCCGTTAACCGATTCTATCAGGCATAACTTTGTACTGGGTTCTTCGATTTGGATGATTCTTTTTTTAATAGATAGGGTAAACCTTATATTTGGATTTCGAAAGGAATTAGCCACCCTTACGGGTAGAAAAATAGGGGATAATTGATTTTTCACTAGTGAACACACATACGTAGTTGACAATGACAGATCGCTACTGACATTATTCTTGTTCCGTCAAAATCAGTATATTTTATGAGAGGATGGAATGATATACAAAGTAATGAAATAAACTAACCAGAACAACGAAAATAATTCATATTACAACAAATAGTAAAAGTAGATAATCATATTATTTAACTGGTAATAGTTGAAGTAAGGTGGGTAAGTATTTTGGTAGTAATCAAAAAACAAGTAGGTAGTAATTGGTAGATTTTAGCCAATAAATTGAAATAAAACTTTTAACAGATTAAACCGATGAAATACGGAACTAAGTAAAAAAAATCTTTTAACAGAATGCGTACGAAAGAAAATAAATCTTTCTAGGAATTGAGCTCCAAAATGTAAGTAACTGATTTTGAGTCGGCGCCAAACAAACAGCAATTGAATTAGGTGAAGCGTAAAATGATGGCAGCGAGATGCCGGCTGCGTTTTGATGACTTCTTTCATAGATTATGATCTTCGATAATTGTTTGTTTGGCGCCGACTCAAAATCAGTTACTTACATTAGTTTAGGAGCTCAATTACCATTTAGACTAAGAAGGTTTATTTTATTTTTTGCTTTTCAGTTGATTTTTTCGTCGGTTTAATTTTTTGTTGAAAAGTTTTTATTTTTTACTTTTTAGTTCCGTATTTCGTCGGTTTAATTTTTTGTTAAAAAGTTTTTATTTTGAATAATTTCGACTCGAAAGAACCCCGCACGAAAACATATGGGCAATTGGCTCTCGGTCGAATTGGCTGAAATTTTATTATGTTACAGTAGGATGGGTCATTAGAAAAACGTGTGAGTTTAAATGATTTTGTATGTTTAGTTTCTGAGATATAAGCGGCCGAAGTTCGTAAAAACGTCGTATTGGGGTAGGATCGACAAAGAAATAAGTCGAAATAAGACAAAGTAAGGATGAAAATGTATTGATCGGAACTCATAAACATGTTCAATCATAATCTTATTGATGATAGTTCATTAGGGTGTATACGGGGCATAGTAAAAAAAATCGTTTTTCCGGATTTCCAACAAGTTATATTTTGTTATGATATCATAGTTTCAGTCTATTGTAGACGAAAAAACGTGTTTTGTTTCTTGATGACTACCCCTATACTGAAAACAACTGACAGATCGTTTTTTATTACAAAAAAGGAATTAATTGCTACTGCCCATTGAATAAAAGATAGGGTAACATTGTGACGAACTCAATTGTTCAATATTACCTTTCATTCAGATAAAGGGTGCGTTAAATTTTTTTAAAGGTCATTTACGAAGTTTGTATTGAATATCTAGAAAACTGTTTCGTTAATTTGGACCATATTTTACTCACAATATTTTGAAAATGTTGACTACCATATACGATAGTTTTATCAACTTTGTATGTTGCGTTTCTAAGATATGCATTTTTGAAATTTAAGATATATGGGGTAACCTATCGATTTAACAAAATTTTATGGAACCTTTCGACACATTCAATTCTATTATAAAACTTTTCGAAATCAATTTTTTGATAAAACAAAAATCAAAATTATGGAAATTATAATATAACAAATTGAAATTGAAACTAATTAGTTATAAACAACATAATCAACAATTTACATAATGGAACAATAACCAAAACTCAAATTCAAATAAAATTATTAATATTGTTATTGATTGGTCTATTTGCGCAATCTGAAACATTTCTCAATAGTTTATGACTAGGGTACTTTATTGTTTCTATTTGAAATTGATATGCGTAATCCTGACCCTGAACTATTACGCTGCCGCATAGCGTCTAGTTTTAGGAATGCTATAAAGTATCAACTGTGAATATAATATTATTTGAATTTAGGTTTTGTTTATTGTTTGTTTTTTGAGAGTTCAATTATGTAATTTGTTGTTTATGTTGTTTATAACTAATTAGTTTCAATTTCGATTTAGAGTTCACTACTACAATACACTATGAGATTTTCACTATCTAAGGGTTCACTAAAGCACGACGCGTGTTTCGCTATATATACAATAGCTTCATCAGGTTCATTTCGATTTGTTATATTATAATTTCCATAATATTAATTGACTTTTTATGTTAAAAGTCGTTATTTATAATTCGATTTTTTTTGAGTCTATACTGTTGAGTTCCAAATTGTTGTTGAGTGTGGTTTGTGTTGTTTATAGTATCAAATAATTGATTTCGAAAAGTTTTATAATAGAATTGAATGTGTCGAAAGGTTCCATAAAATTTTGTTAAATCGATAGGTTACCCCATATATAGTAATACCGTGAACTTCAAAATGCATATCTTAGAAACGCAACATACAAAGTTGATAAAACTATCGTATATAATAGTCAACATTTTCAAAATATTGTGAGTAAAATATGGTCCAAATTAACGGAACAGTTTTCCAGATATTCAATAAAAACCTTGTAAATTACCTAAAAAAAATGTAACACACCCTTTATCTAAATGAAAGGTAATTTTGAACAATTGAGTTCGTCAGAATGTTACCCTATCTTTTATTCAATGGGCAGTAGCAATTAATTCTTTTTTTTGTAATAAAAAACGATCTGTCAATTGTTTTCAGTAAAGGGGTATACTCGAAAATTAAAAAATATTATTTCAAGTCATCGAGAAACAAAACACATTGAGGTACACAACAATAATGATTTGAACTTGAATCACTCATTTTTTTCACTCGAGGACATACAATAAATAGTCAACAGAACATTCACCAGGTATATCAGAATTTCATTAAATGTCAACAATCTCAAGAGATTCGACAAGTTTCAAGTATACAGTGGCTAAATCATATAAACATTAATGTTTCAAAAAGTAAACAATGTACTTATGTTTAGTTTCAAAAATCGACACCAGAGGAAGTATCCGTTATTTTGAATTCCCAATAACGGGCACTTTTTTATCTTACGAGCTGTTCTTTTTCGTTCTGACTCCTGTCAACGCGAATATGTCTCTCTGCCCAGGGTTGCTAACGCCATATGAAGAATCCCGACCAGAGGCTAGAGAATTCCCGAAAATTTTCGAAAATTCCCGAAAAAATCCCGAAACTTATATCTGATCGTTTTTTTCCGGCAAATTCAAACGGGCAAAGAGATATAAATTCATCTACAAAATATATGGGTATGTTTTCATAATTTGGCAAGTAAACATTGACAGGAAACAGGAATGACGTGACCCATGACAGTTGACGACCGTCAAATGTTATGCCTAGTTCACATAGCAGCTTTTCGCGTTTCAGCGTACGGTGTCCTGTTTTCTGATTGGCTGCTCAATATAATGAACTTAATGGTCCATAACTAACGTAGTGTGTTCCGAATAAAACGAAAGTTACGAATAGTAATGAAATTCCCGTTTTTCCCCGGCACACGTTGAAATTCGGGAAATTCGGGAAAAATCCCGGTAATTGACAACGCTGCTCTGCCCAGACCTGCCATTGGTCCGCGAGCAAAAAAAAAATTAACCAACAGGCAATCGAAAATAAAACATACACACTGAGCGATAAACAAAATGGGGACTGAACACCTATCAAGAAATGTTATTAGGGAAAATCCCTTCTGAATCCTTTGATAATATCCTTTTCCATATAGTTTACTGAAATTTGTTTCTAAACAAAAATAGACAAAGTTAAATTTGAAGTAAAATAATAAATCTTCGCCTATGATCGGCATTTCCGATTAAAGCGCAAATCCCATTATGTTCTATCAGGGGTGGATGATAAACTCTATCCTCATCCAACTAAGAATGGATATACTGTAACACAGCTATAAGTCCGGTATTACTTGCATCGGTGTCCAGTATGAACAGGCCTTTTTTCTGTGGGTATGCCAAGATTGAACTGGAACAAAGAGCTGCCTTCAATTTGCGGAATGCTTCATCACTTTCGATAGACCAGTGGAAGTTGACTCGATCTCCTGTCAACTTTATAGGGGATCTGCTATATCTGAATAATCCTTCCACAAAACGACGCGGCGCTAACAGGTACACAGGCCTAGGAAGTTTCTCACTTTTTTACTATTACACGCTTTATATTAGCTTCACTTGTATGTTTGTTTGTTTGTAACCGACTCCTTTGGACTTGATTTTGACCCACTTCCAGTCGTCCGAATGATTTGAAATTTGGCAGGTGTACATAATTTCGGTGACAATGCATTAAGAAATTTTTGTGTGAAAAAAAACAAAATGGCAGCTTCAATATGGCGGACGAGTTTTGTGATTATGGTCCGATTCGCTTCAAAATTGGTATCTCGGATTTTCGTGGTCGGAGATTATGATTATTTTGTCAAAATTGAAAAATTCAAGATGGCGGCTCCAAAATGGTGGACGAGTTTTGTGATTATGGTCCGATTCTATTCAAAATTGGTATGTGGGAATTTTTGGAGTCGAATATTATGATTCTTTCGTGAAAATTGGAAAATTCAAGATGGCGGCTCCAAAATGGTGGACGAGTTTTGTGATTATGGTCCGATTCTATTCAAAATTGGTATGTGGGGGTTTTTAGAGTCGAATATTATGATTCTTCCGTGAAAATTGGAAAATTCAAGATGGCGGCTCCAAAATGGTGGACGAGTTTTGTGATTATGGTCCGATTCTATTCAAAATTGGTATGTGGGTTTTGGAGTCGAATATTATGATTTTTTCGTGAAAATTGAAAAATTCAAGATGGCGGCTCACTGTATATATCGACAACGTTAAAATCTTTGAATGACTTCTAAAATCGAGAATTGACTATTAGTACAGCTGTTCACATTAATGATTTGGAAAATAATTACAGTTACTAATAGTAATCATGGAATTAATAGTAGATTAGAACAAATAATAGTTTAATTTATTTTTTAAAACACCTTTTATAAATAAACCAAATTTAAAAGTAGAAAATAAATGATAGTTTAAAAAAACTAAAAAACACGCTTTTTATAAGAAACGGAACTAAAAAATAAATAAATAATAGTTTAAAAAAACTAAAAAACCCGCTTTTATAGAAAACCAAACTAAAAAAATAGAAAATAAATCTTAATAAATTTGAATTAAGAATAATGTAAAAATTGTTAATAAATATAAATTAACATTTATTTTATTTAAAAAAAGCGTGGGGTGCTTTTTAAGATTCAGATTAAACACCCCACGCTTTTTTTAAATAAAATAAAAAAAATTCTTATTTACATTATTATTAATTTATATTTATTATTTTTTTTTACACTATTCTTAATTCAAATTTATTAAAATTTATTTACAATTTTTTTAATTTTGTTTTCTATAAAAGTGTGTTTTTTAGTTTTTTTAAACTATTATTTATTTATTTTTTAGTTCTGTTTTTTATAAAAAGCGTGTTTGTTAGTTTTTTTTAACTATTATTTATTTAATCTGTAAACTCGACTGTCAGCGGTTGAATTAATTTGTTTGCTTTGGTAATTTTTTGGTCATATGTAATATTCTGGTTATACATCTATTCATGAAATATCTCTTTTGTGAAAAAGTTCAACACTTGACTGCATTCTTGTATATTATGGGATGATTACATTTAAACACTACTGATATATCATTTCCTTTTCTTTTATTCCGTATTCTTGAAGTGAAATGCGTGAGGTAATGTACCTTACTTTCTTCTGCAGTTTAATTGATGACATACCAGCCATGAACTTCAAACTGTGTATTTTACCGGTACAGTGCGCACGCGAAATGGTATTTTTGTTTGTTTTGATGTTTGATTATTCGTGTAACGTCAAGGGAAATTGTGTCGTTTTGTGAAAGTTTTCGTACAGTGTGCGCTGAAGAAAAAGGATGCAACTCTCTTGGGGGTGGATGTTCGTAATGTTAAATGAAGAGTTGTTCAACAAGTGGTGCATCCAAAACTCTAACTCGCACTATCCTACTTCGGTGACTTCGCCAGTAAGCCACAGCCCTCCCCTAGTGTCTGATCACGCTTTTTTTAAAGTGTACTTTGAATTTTATATGAGTTCCGAGGTGCTTTTACCTTTATTTGCAAATTTGATTACACTCAATATCCTATTTTTCGATACTAATTTTTTTGAGTTAAATGAAAGTTGTTCTGGTAGATACTGTGTATTTCAGTAAACTAAAAATACTTCACTACGATATTCACAAAAAATTGGTTTACAAAACCCACGACACGTGTTTCGCTATATAGTCTACTCGACAAGTTGAAAATGGTCTAAAATAGAGATACTGCTCTTAAAATTATGTGTGATAGCTCATTGGATCCGGAATAACGCCTAGAAAAATGTTCCAAAAGCGTGTATTAGCACATAAATAATTGCAAAAGTTATAAACAATTGAAGATGAAATAAAAGGCATTTCGTTTTTTGCCAATATTTCATAAACTATTAATATTTAAGAAACTTCAATAAAAGATTCTGAAAGAGGAGGAAATTTTCAATAAAAACTCCCAGCTCCCGGAACTCTATCTCCATTATTTCTAATTTTAATTTAACGCTGAAAATGGGTCTCCGAGCGACATTTTTAGGTTGCGCGCGCGGCGTCAAAAGCGAGTACGACACATTAATTAATTTATTTAAAGTATTAAATATTTTTTTTTATTTGAAAAAATTATGGTGTATTCGGAACACTATAAATGATTTATTCCCGTTGGAAATTTTACTTAAAGTTAATTTTTCAACAAGTTAAACGATTGTTAACTAACAAAATTTTCTCGAACTTCTGTCTTAATTGTAAATGAAAAAAAATGTTTAAATAATTGTCGTAAAAATTTTTCGCTTCGTAGAGCCTTTCTTATATACATACTTAACAAGATCACGCCATAAAAGTTGAAAAAATATTCATACTTTGTTTATAATAATTTTTGTACTTGAACAAAAACAAAAAAATCCAAGTAATGTTGTTAACTTCTTTTTTTTCTTAATCATTATATTATCTTTTTTTTTTATTAATACAAGATATAAATTGATTTGCAAAAAAAAATTTTCCCGCCATTTGTTGATAATTTTTTATAAACAAATTATTTCAATATTTTGAAATTTTTTTTCACAACTTCATTATAATATAAATATTATGATTTTTAAAAAAAAATCCTTAATAACAATTTTTAATTGTTTATAATAGTTTTTTTTATATTTCTATTTTTAAATAATTAGTTAAGAAATATTTGTTTTCTAAAAATCATAATTGATAGTCCTAAAAAAAAATTAAAAAAAGTTCATCAACAATTCCATTGTTCATTAACTCACCAATTTGTTATAATTTTTTTTTTAACTTTGTTTGATTTTTTTTCTGAAATTTAAAATAACAACCATATATAACAAAGTATAGAAAAAACAATTTTCCAATTTTTTATTGTACTTTGGGAATTAGAATTGGGAAAAATTGGGATTTTTTTTTTCTAAACAGATTTGATAGGGGCTAATGACTTTGAACTTTTGCATGTAGAAAAGACAGGTCAAGAACTCAATCTCCCAGAAAGCTTAGAGATTATAGTCGAAGATCCGGTATTAGAAAAATATACCTTCATTTGTTATTTGACGATAAGTTTAAAAGTTAGATAATATATACACCCCCGTAAAGCTAGCAGAACCACCTTGGGATTTTCGATTTTTTTTCTGGTCATAATTTTAGGCTAATTTATTACCCTATTGACACATTTTTTGCTCTTCAATTATGGGAGATATCGCGGGTTCTGCTAGCTTAACGTTAAACTAGCAGAACCAAAGAGATAATCGAATGTTTATCAAAAATCTGATCACACCACACCGCGTCGTGCCCTCAAACTCGTTGCGCGTGCTTTAAAGGCTCACTTATACACTTGTTTCATAATATACTAGAGCTCGTCCAGTATTGAAACGACCACTTTGGCCTTCCCCTACCTAACAACCAATTCTTCTCGAAGATGCCCGAACTATGGCTAGTAATAGAAATTCCATAGGCGTACCAAATTATTTGGTATAGGCGATACAAGAGAAGTAGAGAACTTACAATCCTATAACTTCTGAGTGGAAAAAATATCTTTCGACAAATCTGCCAGAGGGATATAAATATATTTGTATAAGAAAATTTGAATAAATAACTGCACTACCTATTTATTAATTAAACAAACCTAACCTTTCAATCAAACGCTGCATGCCAAGACACTGGTGAAGATTCGCCGTAGCACTGCAAATCGTGTCCAATCCTGTTTTCCCCCTCTCTACCTACCAAACGGTCGTTTCAATACTGGACGAGCTCTATATTGGGCGAGGTAAGGACGATTTTGGCAATTTTTAACCCCCCTCCCTTCCCCCATGTAAGAAAACATAAGATTTATTAGGCACCCCCTCCCATTTCACCAATAGTTATTTTTTATAGTAGTTAAAATTGTATATTAAAATTAAAAAATACATATCATTACTTGTGAAACGTGTAAATAGTTTTTTTTAAACTGCCTTTTAATTTTCTGTACGATTTTTGTTTCCTGAGATATTGCTGTACGGACATTTTGTTTCAATGAAAAATGTCTATTATACACATTCCGACTTGAAAAATATTACTTAAGAATGAATTTTACCCCCCTCTCCCCGAGATAAGGTCATGTAGAGGGACGAAAATTGGTATTTGGGGATTTTTTAATATGATAAATTCAAATTTGATCTCAGTTTGGCCCTTAATTGTAGGGGGCGCCGCCTACAGGTCTTTGTCTCTTTTGGGGAGTCACAACTTTGAGGTGCATATGTATGTATCACATTTTCTAGAAGAAAAATCGATTCCTCTATCATTTTTACATGAAATAGGTATGCTTTTCAAAAGTCGCTACAAGCAGCCGTTTTCGAGATATTTTGATTTAAATTAATTTGTCAAAAATTTAAACAATTTTGAAAACTTTTTTTAAATTTAACATAGAAACATTTCAAACGCTAATTTTTAAACATCAATAAATAACGGAACACTAGTTTATCTCCACTTGAACAAGCTATATTATAACGAAATACGTGTCGTGGGTTTTGAAAACCAATTTTTTGTGAAAATCGTAAGTTTTTTAGTTTACTTTAATTATCGGCCACGTCTATTCAAAAACTGTACAGTGCTTCTCAAAAGTCCTCTCCCCCCCCTCTTATTTTTGGAACGATTATACATAAACAAGTGAAATTTGGAAACTGAATATTAAAGGTTGTAAACTTCCCTACTAGTGATGATAGATGACGAAATCGTCAAAGATGACGTCACAAGGCCAATGTGACCAATAATTTTAAATGGAACCCTACGGCAAGCGACACCTCTTTTAAAAGGTATCGAAAAAACCTATTCAATGATACTAATTTTGTTTGTGTTTATGGCAGTTTTGGCAACTCGCTTTTAAAAAACGCAAAGCTGTGATGAATTAAATCAGTTAATACTAAAATTCCAAATTCAAGCTCCGCCTCTGGATAGTTGTCAAATAAGCTGACGTTTTGTTAGTCTCCCTAATTCGACGTTTTTGTAATTGTCCAAGTTTTTGTACATTTAATAATTTGTGTATTGTTGATCGAATGTTTAGCTGTTTTAGCAGCTTTTGGTACTTTTAATATTTTTGTACATTTTAATAATTTGTTAAACTGTTGTGAGCCGAACGTTTAAGTGCTTCAAGAAGCGAAATGGTACGTGCTTTGGTGATAACGTACCAGTGATCCTAATTCTTGGTGAAACTGGACAAAATATTCATGCAACAGAACGCATTTTTCGAGGACTTATTTAAGGGAGCTCCTTCGTAAGTTTGAAACAACGGGTAGTATTAATGATGTGAAACGATCTGGCAGACCACAAAATTCTGATGAGAAAAAAATGGATATACTGGCAGAAGTAATAGTTAATCCTACTTCTTCAACAACTCACGTTGCATCTACCTGTGAAGTCAGTCGGAGTACAGTACACAGGGTGTTGAAAAAAAACAAATTTCATCCATACAAATTAAAAATGGTTCATCAACTCTCAGACGACAACCCAGACCGAAGACTAGAATTTTGTGAAAATATGGAAACTATGTCAAAACAATTTGTTTTAGTGACGAAAGTACTTTCTATCTAAATGGAAATGTAAATACACAGAATGTGAGGTATTGGAGTGACGCAAATCCTCACCTGTTTCGTGAAACACATACCCAATTTTCCCAGAAGGTGGATCTGGGAAACCACATCGTTGGGCCTCTTTTTTTAAATACCAATTTAACTGGTGAGGTTTATCTGGAGCTGTTGCAAAACGCAATAGAACCGTTAATCCTTGAAATTTTGGAAGATAATCCAGATGAATGCGGCAATTCAGAAATAACATTCCAACAGGATGGTGCTCCTCCACACTATTACGGTGCAGTTAGACGGTATTTGGATGAGGAGTATCGTGGTAGATGGATTGGACGACGAGGTTCAACGGAATGGCCAGCTCGATCACCGGACCTCACACCTTTGGATTTTTTTCTGTGAGGGTACCTTAAATCGAAGGTTTACGCCACTGAACCTGACAATATTGACGTTTCGAAACAACGTATTGTTGCAGAATGTGAGGCTGTTTCCGCAGACACATTTGCAAAAGTACGAGAAGAGTTTAAAAATAGGATATTTCACTGTCAGGAAGTAAATGGAGGTCACTTCGAGCAATTTCTTCAAGTATTATATACTGATTCTTAAATCTGTAATTAATATCATACTGAATGGAATTTAAATTTTAATGTTTACTAATGAGCCATTAAAACTGCCATAAACACAAACAAAATTAGTATCATTGAATAGGTTTTTTCGATACCTTTTAAAAGAGGTGTCGCTTGCCGTAGGGTTCCATTTAAAATTATTGGTCACAATGGCCTTGTGACGTCATCTTTGACGATTTCGTCATCTATCATCACTAGTAGGGAATTTTACAACCTTTAATATTCAGTTTCCAAATTCCACTTGTTTATGTATAATCGTTCCAAAAATAAGAGGGGGGGATGGGACTTTTGAGAAGCATTGTATATTTCATTAGCTATTCTGCTAGATTCGTGACATCCATAAATCCCAACACCAAGCATGTACTTTTTTTACAAGAAATCAAGGTTGTATTCACACCCTGTAGTTCAAAAAAAAATTAAAATATAAAATAAGTACTCAATATTGTCTGCTATCCCTAACTCTAAAATTAGCAAACCCCAGTTCTGATGATTCGTTTAACTTCAAATTAATTCGATGGGTAAAATACACTTAGCAACTTTGCTTGTGAATCTATAGTATGAAAAGAAAGTATACGACTTGAACTTTTTTCGGATCACCGTCCTCCTACTATGAAACGCTTCATTGTCGGCAATGCTATCAAAGAACGGATGGCTTCGTTTTGATTTTATAGTCGAAACGATGAGAGGAGAAAAGTACAAGTTAATTAGCAAACGACGGTAAATGTCAAACAAATTTCATTTGAGATCGTTAAATTTTACGGTACAGTTAAAAAGAGATTTATGATCGGAAAGGGGTCAAGAACTTTTAAAAATCGATTGGCTATCGCACTCAGAAATGTGTGTCGAATAGATCCGGATTATGACTGTGAAAACAATTGGATGAATTTAAGGTGTATTCATTATCAACTTATAATTTGAAAACTTCTTGATTACTCGAATAAAACTCGGATATTGCGAAAAAACTCTTTATTTGTGAATCAAACATAGAAATTAATGTCAAATGTCGATTGTCGGTCAATCAGCACCGAACTGGAGTCACAATAGTGGTATGGCGAGGCGAAGGCAGTAAAATTTGAATATTACTGATACTACATAAAATTATGAAGGCAAATCCAACGGAAACAAATAAAAATAATGGGATTACTTATTTGTATGAATTTGTATTTTAAATAGAACATTCCTAGAAACCTCAAAGTTGGAATCGTCAAGCCACTTTACAAAAATGGAGATAAACTAGGAATCG
Source organism: Gonioctena quinquepunctata (assembly GCA_018342105.1). Lineage (NCBI taxonomy): Eukaryota > Metazoa > Arthropoda > Insecta > Coleoptera > Chrysomelidae > Gonioctena > Gonioctena quinquepunctata. Next base: position 869,557 of record JAFIRS010000167.1, read on the forward strand.
TTAACTATAGACCTATCTCATTCATATCAAACATTTCAAAAATTATAGAAAAAATAATAAAAGAGAGGGAAAGTCGACCGACGATGCTATTCACAAATTAACAACTTACATCTACAAGAACATTGGTCCCCAATCACATATTCCTGAAGCCGATTCGATAAAATATTTAGGTATCATAGTCGACCGACACCTCAAATGGAACCTTCAAATAAAGAATATAATAAAAAAACTAAGAGGCACGCTCTCAAGACTCAAATACCTAAAAGACTAACTTGACACTAAACATCTCACTGTACTATACTACGCATTCGTACAATCACAGCTAACTTATGGAATAATAGGATGGGGAGGTGTAAATGATACTCATCTTGAAAACTTGAACGTTCTCCAGAGGTGGATTCTGAGAATAATATTCGGTAAGCCACTCTCATTTCCCAATGATCAATTATATGTATTGTCTGGTATGTACGACGTGAGACAACTTTTCTGTGTGTCCGTGCTCACCAATCTCAAAAAACACAAAAAAACTCCAGAACAAGTGACCCACAACTACACCACCAGACATAGATCGCAACTACTACCACGTTGTGAAAAAACCATAGGTCAACGTCACTGTGACTATCTTGCACCCAGACTCTACAGCTTGATACCTAGCCCGACAAAAGGCATAAATAATTTAAACTTATATAAAAAAAAAATTAATAACTGGATCTCTAGTATTAAAAGAAATAATATGCACGATTATGTTAACCAGAAATATCGATACTAAAAAAAAAAAAAATACCAACTCCATACTACCATAAATGGCTCCATAATAGATGCTATGATTATATATATATATATATATATATATATATAAAAATGGAAGAAATGTAATGTACATAGCCCTCAGAGAGAAGTGTTAACCATAGACACGTGTTTCGGGCTCTCGGCCCTCATCAGTACGGTTTTCTACCAAGTGTTGTTGCACTTCTTCACCGCACTGATGAGGGCCGAGAGCCCGAAACACGTGTCTACGGTTAACACTTCTCTCTGAGGGCTATGTCCATTAAATTTCTTCCATTTTGTTTACCAGTCCCCTCGATATTCTTTCCATTCATATATATATATTGTCTCGAAACAGGTCGATTACCTACAGGGGAAGCGGGCGGTGAGATGTTTCATTTCACGGAACCTCTCGAACCTCAAGAATAAATCCCATTCTTCCCGCTCTGGCGATACCACCTGCCGAATAGCAGGGATTTCACTATTCGGGCGGGCCGTCTGATGAACGGCCTCGCGTGCAGATGGGACCCCTTCGATCGGGGGCCCGACATTAGCTCGCGAGCAATTGAGCTCTGATATAATTGAGTTATTGTCTGGAGTGCGAAGGCGGTTTGATTCAAACATTCTCATTTCATTCATTCTTGATTTGTTTGAAAATTGTTCAGAAAAATTGAGTGGGCTGGAGGCCCCTGAACTTAACGTATCACGTTCTAAATTTTGAAAGGCCTCCACAACTCGTTGTGGGGAGCCAGTATTTATTGGGGTATGAGTTACCCGGGCGGGTCTATCGCCAAAATTCAAAATATAACTTGCGGCTCTCAATGGCCTATTGAAACAAAAATTAGGGGAACTTTCCTTCTAGCTCAGATCACGCAGTGTAGTCTGTTCAACAGAAAAATCATTCGGTGTTTCATCATTGTCGTCACCAGGAAGGTTCCCAACGGGAATTTTGTTCGCATTCATACAATCCATACTTCCTCTCACACGGTTTAACCTAGGAGATGTAAGTGAATTTAAATGCACCGCTTTTTGCGAATCTAGTGGGACGCTAGACTCCGTTGCGCAATTTTCGACGCGTCGCGATTCAACAAACAGCTGTGCGCTCTTCGGGCCTAAACTTTCTGAGACAGAATTATCCCTATTGATTTCAGGGCTCTCCAAGCTAAAGCCAAAAGAAAAATTATTTTCAACAGAAAATGAATCACGGACTGGCGCTGTTAAGATGGGCTGAAAAGCCGACCGGTTCTCATGTGGAGAACAAACAAGAGCTTGGGTATATGAAACTCGCGTGATACCATCAACGGGGTGAAGAACACATGAAGTTTGTTGAATTTGTGTTTCGGGGCGAGTCCTCGAGCGTAAATTGTAGGACATGGGGGGGATGTCAAAAATGAATTTACTCCCTAAAAATTAAACGCGTACTGTGGCCTATCTTAATAACATTTCCCTAAGACAAAACTATATAACGCGTACAATTGCAAACACGATATTGAGCTTATGCTACGGTCATACAGAGGCATCTACGATCCCTACACATATTCGACACACATGGGCTAAAACCTTTAGTTTTGTTGACATAATTTATTATTAATAACCCGTGTTTACACCTATCACCGCAGTGTAACTGATACGTTTTTAGTCGCAGACAGACCCACGTATATGATCTCTGGGTTCAATCTGGTGGATGTCTCGCTTCAGTGTATCTGTCACAAATCGCGGTTTGTGAGGGATATCACGTCAGTGAGCTGCCGACGATAAGGGGGTATTCTCCCAGCCTCAGGAGAAATCAAATTAGGCTTGTTCCACCCCGCATACCAAAGCACACGTGTGCAGGATCCTGTAAGAGAAGGGTTAATTAGTATACAAATCAACGTATAACGTAGAAATCAGCTGGACCCGGAAAACCTGTATCAGGAGCTGAAACGAAAAGGTTGATTAATCAAAAGACTGGAGGCTAGAACTCTTGAAGTTGACGATCCAAAAATCGATCCAAAGTCCTCAGGACGGTGTAGGTGCGAAGGTCGTAAGAATTCTCAAAAATAAAATTACCAGGCTTCGAGATCACAGTCAGGACTCCAAATAACTGTGAAAGAATGAGCTGCTTTTCCCCAAGAAGCACTCGTATAATATCCACTGGACTGGCTGTAGTCGCAGAAAATCGCACGCCGTCAGCGCGCCTTCGAAGAATTAAAGAAAATATATCACTCACCCCCAGGACCAAGAGCGTATTCGAGCTTGAGAGGCCGGCGAAGCGAAGTGAACTCAAGTCGCCATTCTCGATTTGAGAAAAGCTTTCTGGGCCTCGAAACTATTACTCCCCCACCCCTAGCCGGGCAAAATGCCGTTCGACCGTTGTATTTTTTCTTATGCTTCTCAGAAAAAATCTGTTTTTAACTCGACATCTTGAAAAAACATATCGGATGCCGAAACAAAACAAAGAATACTTCATTCTCTTGTTTTCGAAATCTCAAACTTTTGAAAAGCCTTCCTAGGATTATAGTAAATTACGCCTTTCTAGCCGAAAATCTCAAGTGCTATTGACAATAGATACTGGGTTTATGGGCCACCCGTCGAGCGCACCCCAATTACATCCTCCAGGTCAATTTCAGTTTAAACTGGAAAAACGAATACCGTGTTCATTCCTCATATGCATATGAGCTCTGAGATTAAATGTACACAGGGTAATTTGATGACAGGGTTTTGGCCCAGAAAATCGTTTTCCATACGACAATATATATATATATATATATATATATATATATATATATATATATATATATATATATATATATATATATATTGTGTATGTTTATTTATGTATGTGTGTGTGTGTATATGTATATGTGTATGTATATAAATCTGCTATGTACTATATGTCCCGTTTGTTTTAACATAAAACCCTACTGTTAATTATATATTTACCCTACTAGTATATGAATGCGTTTACATATTGCATGTTTATGTGTATTTATATTATATCATTTATTTATTACACTACATTACTTTTGTCATAACTTACACTACTTTATTATTATTATCTTTGTTATAATTACGTTGTATACATACGAAACCACGTACAAGCGATAGTCCTCCGGAACTAAAGCTTCTTTGGTACCCTATGTTCATTTGCTATAACCACCTTTATTATATAAACACTCTTGTTGTTTCTTAGTTTCTTAGTGAATAAACTTTTTTATTATTATTTTTATTATAATACCTAAATAATGGGATACGTATCAATAAATTACTAATTATACCGCATAAGCCGCGCTGAAAAAAAAAGGAATTAAAGACGACCGTCAACGACGTCTGCCCTCACGTGTCTATCCATATCGGATCGCTCACCTCGACAGGCGGCCTCTCCCGCGCCGACGCCCGCGCTCGCTTATAAGTTATAATTCGAGTCGATTCGATAGTTGAGGCGACGCCATATTTAACTATAAAATCCTATGCCATTCTAACAATTAGGACTAATCTAACGACACCTCATATAGTAAAATCCATCAAGCCGTTTAGGCAACAGAGCATGCCAAAGAAATAAACATACATACCGGGTCTCAACGTATTCTTTAGACAAGCCATGGTTGCCAGAGTTCCGAGGGTATGAGATACAAACTTGGCAGGGGTGGTAGGTAAGAATTTTTTAATATTTCATACTCTTCCATCACTTCCTTTTTCACCGGAAACGACCCTGACTTGGGAATTTCAAAAGGAACACCCTGTATTTTTTTGATACTGAATATGATCACATAATTTTGAAACGAAAAATTGGTACACGTGATTTTTCAGAATTTTTTTTATTTTTGTGTCTAGAGTGCGTTGGACTCACTTCAACCAATCTGATGGACATGAATGATGAAATAAAAATATTATATGATTATTTTCCGTCTAGTATGGTGGTTTCATAAATTGTTGAAAAACAAATTTTTTTTAAGTGACAACATCTTTTAGACACATTCCTCAGATTCTCATTTTCACGACGAATCCGTTGATGGTGTCGATTCGAAAATCGGATGGATAAAAATCCTACTACATTGATTATGTGTCAAAAAGTTATGAGGAAATTGGGGTATATCGCTCATCAAGTATGCTGTGGATACAAAATTGAATGAACTCAATTAAAGAAAATCCATTTTCACATAACAAAAGTTAATAATCCATTCCAACAAAAAAAAACTACTCATAATACCAGGATGAGTTGAGTGCATTCCGCCAACTTCTCGATATTTTGTGGCTCTATCAATAGTGTTTCGCATCACATTTCCCAACATGGCGGGATTTATGGTAGTACACATTTCATGGATGCGATTTTGTAAGATTTCAAGTGTTTGTGGTGGTGTATAAAACACTCGTTCTTTCAAATAAGGGCCATTCATTATTTATTATTTATAAAAGGGCGATTTTGGCCATTTTTAAGAGTGCCTGGGACGTTTAAAACGTGAGGGGTCGTCTATATTGTAATCGGTGGCTTCCCTCACGAGCGGATTCTCGTGAGCTATTGCACAATCAAATACTTTCTGATTGCGTTCTCTAATGATACTTCTGATAGAAGGCAGATTTAGGTCTTCGAAGATCCGATCGTTCCGCACGTACCACGGAGCGTTCGTTATCATCCGCAGGACTCTCATTTGTGCCCGTTCCAGGATGCCAATGCTAGACCTGCAGATTTGGCCCCAGGCGGCTGAGGCATACAAAATGACAGGCCTGAACATCATTTTGTAAATCGTGAGTTTGTTTTTAAGGGAGAGTTTGCTCTTCCTGTTAATCAGGGGATATAGTGCACAGATCTTTTTGACGATTTTGTCTCTGACAATATTGACGTGTGGTCTCCAGGTGAGCCGGCGATCCAGAGTAACTCCCAGGTACTTGACCTGCTCTGACCATTCTATCTCTCTTCCAGAGGTAGTCACTCCCCTCTCCGGGTTGTTCCTCTTGCGACCCATCGAAATCGCTTGTATTTTTTCAGGATTTAGCTTTATCTTCCAGTCCAGATACCACTGCTGGAGGTCGTTTAATGCATTCTGCAAGTGAACGACACCTATCAGAGAACTTCACATGTTCGCTTCTTGGAATATCTGACGTGTAGAGGGCGAATAATATAGGTGACAGTATAGGAGAATCCGAGAGAGAATTGTCGACCCTGACTTGAATTGTCCTACCCAAGAGGAACGACTTTGATCCACTTGATCGATCAAACTCAGTGGCAGGTGAAAATCTATTAGCTTAGCAAGAAGGCCTTCATGCCAAACCCTGTCAAAGGCTTTGCTAATATCAAGTAAAACAATGTGAGCGCTGTTATTTGAGTTCAAGGATGAAATAGTGTCTTTTACTAGCCTCATCACCTGAAGCTCAGTGGAGTGAGCACGTCTAAAACCAAATTGTTCATTGGGTAGGAACTTTATATTCTCCACTTCTTCGTCAAGCCTTTCTAGAACGATTTTTTCGATAATTTTGTGGAAAGGTCGGGTTTTGTCCCTGTTTCGGAATCATAACCACAATGGCATGCATCCACCTCCGAGGGAATCTCTTAAGGCGAAGTGGTTATCCGGGAAATACTTAATCATTCGATTAGTAATTCCGTCGTAACCAGGCCCTTTTTTGGGATTAGGTCCCGTTATATGGGCCTTAAGTTCATCCAACGTAGCTGGACTAATGTCGCCATGATTGGGTTCCCTGAGGGTACGGTGAACCCGATTTTCCAACAAAATTTCATGATCCAGATCATCGTCAGGATGCTCATTCAGTCTAAACTGCCTTTCCATTGAGCTTTGGACTCTGGGTCATAGCACAGTCCGGCCTCACCATGAATAGGGGGAAGATCGGTCTTTTTTGGTTTTACATTTTGAATAATTTTCCAAAGTTGATCACAGTTTTTGAAATTTTGAAGGGTTATGCCAAATCTTTCGTTTCGAAATTCCGATGTATTTTCTCTAACCTCCCTATTTAATTCATTAGCTCGGATTCTGTCCGCAGGGAACACTCATTTTTAATCCTCGAAGGGAATTCGTCATGGAATATGGGAGCCGGTTCCTTGTGGGAGGAATCTTCTAAAGCATTTTTGATGGTGAGTTCGTAGCGCGCTACGGCCTCATCCAACTCGAGTGGATAATCTATTCTCTCAGGAGCGCAGTAACCTGTCTCCAGAAGCGGACGGAATCTCTCCCAGTTCACCTTGGTACACATGCGATCCGTCTGAGGCGGTGGATCACATCCCAGTGATAAAATCACCGGATTGTGATCAGAGCGCAATTTGGCGAGGACGTGTATATCCCAGTTCCAGGTGATGTTCCTGGCCAGGGCAATGTCAAGTACATCGGGCCTGTATGGACCAAAGTGTGTCGGCTCATCTGGAGCCAACCCTTGGTATTCATACCTGTCACTGTGTTGCCTCAAACGTTGGTTACACGACTCCATTGCACCCATGACCAAAATAGGTTGGTCTGTTTCCATCAGGAGCACATCAAGTGCCTCAGGAAGTATTTGATTCCGCGGAGGGTTGTAAGCACTGATTAAACGCAAAGGACCACCCCTCGTATTGAAAATTATACCTACAGCTTCAATAACGTGACAACCGCCACCCGGACGTCCAATCCGGTCATTTCTAAGCAGTTTGTAGTTAGGAAATCTAACAGGTTCCCCATTAAGATGAGTCTCCTGCAGAAAAACAACATCGATGTTGTTCTCTACAAGAAACTCTTGAAACTCAAGTCTATTCTGGAGAAGTCCATTACAATTCCAACTCACCGCTTTGATGAAATTCGGAAACTGCTGTTCACCCATTAATTGGGATTAAAACCTGTTGAGAACATTGCAGCAGCTTCAGCGAACTGCGCAAATAACATCCTCATTTGGTCTAAAGGATGTCTTTAGGCGTTGAAATTTGAGCTGGCTGAGGAGGGGAAGCGTCCCGGGCCGCCGCCTCATATGACACCCCCACCCGTGTCCTGTTTTCGGGAAAATATCGTCGATTTTGCGATAGTGAAGCGGGATCCACCCTGCGCCTTATGCGTGGACATTTGGGACATCCACGATAGTTTGCAGTGTGATCCCCACTGCAGTTCGCAGTCCCTAGGCTTTGGACATACACGAGTGATATGGGCATTCCCGCATTTGACTCAGGCGGGGGTGGCACAGCAGTTCAGCTGGCAGTGGCCAAACCGCTGACATCTGTGACATTGGCCCACAGAGGCTCTGGGCCTCTGTGGTTCAGCCGTAATTTGGACATTCAGTAAATCTGTAATTTTGAAAATTTCTTTTTGGACTTTATTCAGGAGAACTAAAACTAGTGGAAGTCGAGTCTATTTGACATCATTTTTGTGCATGGGCGCCACTGATTCCGGGGCGAACCCCCTCTCGTTTTTAATGTCACCACAGGAAATAAATTCTGTGACACCTCTGAGAACAACTCGCAATTTTTTCTCCTCGGGGAGACTATATGTGTGGAAGGGAATTTTCTGATCCTTAAAAAATCCACTAATTTTCCTGAAGCCATCAGGGGAATTTTTTTTATGCCTTCATAGACATTCTTAGCAGGTTTGGTTAGTTTAATGTTGTTTGATTTGAACAATGAAACCACCGTGGTCCACATATGTTTATCCCTAACAGTGATAGGGGGTACGTTCTGGCGTTTTATTGTCTGTGGAGTCTGTTCCGTGGGTAGTAGAGGAGTCTCGTTAGTTTGGTCCATGTTTGTCGTCATTAGTAAAATTTTGAATAATATTATTATTGGTGTTTACGGTGGATTTTGAAATTTTAGTGAAGGATTCGGTTGAACTCATATTGGCTGATTCCGACCCTGGATTTGTAGAAATTTCAAACGTGGGAACGTGCATGTAAGATGTCTAGAAACCCTGGTGAATGAACTGATTCGATATTGTTTAGATTTTCGAGGGGACACCACCTGTTACTTCAACAGAGCTTGTCTCTCTGTGGTAGATGGCGCCGTCCAAAAATGTTTGTCTATATTCTCGCTTAATGTCAGAACTTAATTTCTGACATCTGCAGCATCTTAGATGAAATTATTTTCAGTGTTTTGTCGGTAGCTATGCGCTTTTCTTTAAAAAATCACTGGTTCATCAGTTCATTAGTGCGTGAGGAATTGTTTATTTTCAGGTAGTGTAGTGTGTAAGGATACTTTTTGTAGAATGGGCTACATTTGTATTTTGTGTGGACAGTATAAAGCCGTAGATTCAAATTTTCACCTGTATTCTGTACCAAAAGCAAGTACAAATCTTTACGAATTGACTAATAATGATATATTTCCATAGTTCATCATATTGTATGCATTGAATTTTATATTTTCTGCAATTTAATGACAATTTTATTTCCAATTCTCCGTCTGTCAAAATGCAGTTAACCTCAAATTCAAATGGTACAAAATACGAACAACAACACGACAGTGCTTTCTTTGTCCAATGTTCGGGGGCTTCTAATTCTAGCTTTGGTATTGGTGAAGTTTGACAGATGTCTCATTACCACCAATTGCAAAGCTAGAATTAGAACCCGCGAACAGTTCGCCTCAAGAAGAAATCTGAGGAAATAAATATACCCTGTTACTGAATTGAAACTAAAAAACGAAATTGGCGCCATCTGACACGCTAGTAATTTCTATTATCAAGTAGGCCAAGTCGATCCCAAACTTCTACGGGTATAAGTGCAAGCACCAGGGTTTTTAGACATCTTACGTGCATGTCACCGTCCGTCAGATTTGATAAGTGATCAAACTTATTGGAAGTTACAACAGAATTCGCATTTTTTCTAAGAGGGCTATTATATATGACAGTTCTATTGCTTCTACGGAAAGCACGAGTAGTTAATGAGGTATTTGAATTAACTTTAGGCACTGGAAGTTCCGGAAATGTCTCCTTTTTATGTCTCTTCGCAGGGGCTTCGGAATCAGTCGATTTAGAACTTATCAATGCACTTACGGCAGGAATTTTGGAAAGATCATCTCCCAACGAGGCGAGTAGGGTGTTCAGCACTTCCAGGAGATCGGCCCTCGGGAGAGAACCGATCCCTGCCAGCACAGCTTCCTTGCTTGCTAGGATACCTTTTCCAGAGGCCTCGTCCAGTTCTGCTGAGAGTTTGTTTCCATATAGGATCTTCGGTGGGGTGGGTTCTAACGGTTGCTTCTCCACTCTTCGGGGCACAAGGCGACTTCGGAGTTTGAAAGCACTTGGAAATTCGCAATTATTTCCGGAGCGATATTCGGAAAACATAGTCGGGATTGTTCTGAAGTAACCAATCACAATAAACTAAACATCGATTTCCATCATTCCCATACAAATGCTGGTGCACTTGATACTTAAACGATCTGTACCTATGCTTTTTCACAATTTTCCTTGCTGACTCATGACTAACTTCCCTAGTAGAAGCGGTAGGATTAACTTCTACAAATGCTAATACATTGTTTATCGTAACCTCATCAATGATAAAAGTTTCATGGTTGGGAGTTTTTTGTCTGAGTTGTTTCTCCAGAACGGGGAAATATTGTAAACATGGATCATGTCTGTTGGGATACCTTTCAACTTTTAAAGAGACTTATAAAGAATTTTTCTTGCATTCGCTATAAATTGATAGCCTGTCAACTTCTTCATCTCTTGAATACATGTTTGTTGAAAAATTTTATGACCTAAAGCACACTAGGTTTACGAACGGATACCTATATTGATGTACACTAATTTTTTACTTGTCAAAGTTATTTTTGTTTCCATAGCACACTTTTGATTTTTCCATACAATGAGAATTAGTGGTTTTGAAATATCAACCGCCATTAGGTTCTCTATTAGGCGGAAAAAACTGTCTACAATATTTTTTACTCAGCATTCATGTCCATGACATTGGTTGAAGCGGTCTAACGCACTCTAGATGCAAAAAAAAAATGCTTCTGAAAAATCAAATGTATTGGGTTATTCACTATAAATTACCCACCTTATCATCGTTATTATTGTCTTTAGAAAAAAAGTTAAGTGTAAAGGTTGTATGGACTGAATTTTGATAAAATGCTCTCAAAAAGCCTTTATATTATTGAATTTTTGGAATGATCTTTTTTTTCTGATTTAAAAAGTATACCATATGTTACCCCTATCTTATACCGTTTTTGAGTTATTGAACGTCGAATAACTAGTTGTTACTGTAAATACCTATCCTATGAAAGTAAGAAATTTGTCTGCAATGGCACAATTTTTATTTACTTATACAGTGCTCGTCTAAAGTCTTTAAATAAGCTCCAAGCAACTGGTACGCTGAAAGATGCTCCAAGATCAGGAAGACCCAATTTCGATCGCATGGATAGAGAGTTCCTCGATACAAACTCTCCTGGGCGATGGCTAGGTCCAGGGGAAGTACCGAATGGCCACCAAGATCTCCGGATCTTACCCCTCTTTTTCCTTTGGGGGTATCTCAAGTCAAAACTTTACGCCACTGAATGCCAAACAATAGAAGAGTTGGAACGCAGAATAATAGATACATGTGAAGAAATAGATGAACAGACTTTCATCAACGTGAGAGAAGCTATTTATAATAGGGCACTTTATTGTCAAGATTTAGGAGGGGGCCACATTGCACAATTGATGAAATAATTGTTGGGGTTAAATAAAAGTGTTATTCAAAAATAAATTATAATGTTTTAGCTAACTAATTTGTTTTGATTGTGAATTTACAGAACACATTCAGTCGAATACATATCAGTCGAATTCATTAAGAGATTTAACTACAAATTAATAATAACGTTTAGTTAGCAAAATGTTTTACCGGAAGTGACCAAAATCCATACTTCATTTTAAACCGGAATGTCACTTTTCAAACGTTAATATTTCGAAAACAATTGAATTTAGGAGTAAAGTGTATTAGAGAAAACTGTTGAGAATTATGAGCAGATTTCGAAAATGGAATAATATATATTAAAAAAATTATTGAAGATGACGCTCGGCCGCCATTTTAAAACTTTTAGCTGTGATTTTTTCATGAAAAAGTAAGTATTTATCTCCTATTTGAGCCCTCCAAATTCCGTTGCGATATACCAGGTGGTTCAAAAATTAGTAGGGGGGGAGCGGACTTTAGACGAAGGTTGGAACAAATTCGTTAAAAGCTTGATATGGCCATTGGGGGAAAAAAGTTCAGACACGTCGATTTTCTTTTTCAGTTGCACATTATTTGGTCTACTCATATTTTTGATGACGAATCACTGTTCGAGTTATGACGTAATTTTTTTTAAAATGGCAATACCCTATTTTGATAATATATTCAAAAAGAACGCATTTTTCTGTGTATGGATGTCATATTTTTTTTATGTTACATAAGAACATTTCCAGAAATTAATTCAGGGATACTAAAATAGTATTATTTAATTTTCGTTCCGACGGCGACACTGACTGTAAATACTTTTTTAAAATTACTTTTTATCGGTTAAATTTTTTTGTACAACTGTTCTAAGAACATGTCTCATTAACATTAATTCGACTTCACAATAATAGTTAGCTATCAAATAATTGTGTATAAATAAGTTATCGACATCATGGCCCGTTTAAGCGAAAAGCAACGCATAGAGATTTTAATGATGATAGGTTATGGAGATAAGACCCGTACCAAGCTGAGGTTTGTAACTTATTTAACAATAAATATCCCGATAGACCTATTACACGTTCGACGGTGAGCAAAGTTGAAGCAAAATTTATAAATTTTGGCAATGTCGGTGATAATTATAAAGGACGTCCAGGCATTACGGAAGATCAACAATTGGATGTATTATTATCATTGCAAGAAAATCCTCATAAACCTACTCGTCGAATTGCATTGGAGCAATCAATGTGTCAAACGTCTGTTTTAAAATGCCTAAAAAAGAATAAGTGGCACCCATATAAAGTGCAAGTAATTCATGAACTTAATGAAGATGATTTCGATCGCAGACAAGAATTTTGTGAATTAATGATGGATCGATGTAATAATGATCCGCAATTCATACGGCAATGCGTTTTCTCAGATGAGGCCACGTTCTGCTTAAATGGTACAGTAAATAGGCAGAATTGTAGGTACTGGGCACCACAGAACCCTTACTGGGCGATGGAAGGGCACACTCAGTATATGTTCCGAAATTCACCCCTCCGAACAAGTGCCGCTACTGACTTATTTAGTTTATAGATTTATTGCTCGCAAAGAGACAAAAGAAGAAATATTGTTTTTGTTGACATTCATGTCATATCTGTCATGTTGAAACGTTGTGTTTGTATTAATAAAATAATGGTAAAAAAGTGATACAGTCCACATTATTCAATTAGTTTAACAAGTCAGAACAGTATACACAGACAGTCAACGAGTGGGCGGGAATAGCTGGTAATACAATTGTGGGACCTTTTTTTATTGACGGTTCATTGAATGGTGACAAATATTTGGATTTACTGCAGCATTACATAATTCCCGCACTTGCGGCTCTGTACCCACATCCTCAACATCCTCAGCTACCCGACAATTCACTATGGTACCAGCAAGATAGAGCGACACCGCATTACGCACGACATGTAGGTACGTGAATACCTCGATAATATGTTTCCCAATAGATGGATTGGCAGGCGAGGATTTTTAGAGTGGCCAGCTAGATCTCCTGATCTAACCCCACTAGATTTTTTTTGTGGGATACCTTAAGTCAAACGTTTACGGTAACAGACCCAATACTATTGATGAACTAAAAGAGAGATTAGGACCGAAATTAATTTAATTACTAATGTTCTGCAAGAGTTTCAACATCGCTTTGCAAATGCAAATGGCTTGCAATTTCAGCACTTAATTTAATAGTTTGTAGGCTTATTTAGTCCTGTTGTCATTTTTATAAATAACACTATTATGAATGATATATCTTTTATTTCTCGAACATACGGTTATGTAACATAAAAAAAAATGAAATCCATACATAGAAAAATGCGTTCTTTTTGAAGGTATTATCAAAATAGGGTATTGCCATTAAAAAAAAGATAATGACGTCATAACTCGAACAGTGATGACGTCATCAAAAATATAAGTAGACCAAAACATGCACAACTGAAAAAGAAAATCGACGTGTTTTTTTCCCCAATGGCCATATCAAGCTTTTAACGAATTTGTTCCAACCTTTACGTATATTCACATACGCTATATATCTCCTTCGTATCTTTTTTCATTTTCTAGATATTTCCACTGGCAAATTAAAAATTTGACGCACTGTATAATGTCGAATAAAAGGCATTGTTATTCATGCTGGATAAAGAAAGCGGCTTTTGTGGTGAAATGCCCTTACGTGCGACGGTTCTGTGGAGGTTTCGATAAAACATAATAATCTCGACAATAATTATCATATCGCCTAAAAGGTTAAATTAAACTCCAACCACAAATTGATTAAACTATCCATCACGTCTGTCATACCGGAATTGGTAGGTGTTACGCTTCTTCCACGCTTTAATCGTGCGTGGATAATTATGATAATTATACGTTGAAAATTTATTCTTTTTCGATCCTAATAATCCGATCCAGTTAACTAATGCGATGGGAATATATAGTTTGCGTATGAATAATGCAGTATCCGTGTAAGTAATATCTGTGATATATATTAACTACTTATGCTCGGTAATTATTTATATAAATGTTGCTTTGAAAAAATCTCACAAGAAATGGAGTTTCTCCGAACAGGTTTATGGATGACCGAGAAAAAACGTTCCGCGTATTAAAATATTCTGATGCGCGATCTTGATTGCAGCGTTGCAGTGATCGATGAATTATTCAAATTATTGATGTGAATGAATGAATAATTATTTTTATATAAATTTTTTGAGATCTAAATGTATACAAATAATCAATCATTATGAATCTAATCATACGAGTAATCACTATTTGTATTTTATAAATTTATTTTACTCAAGTAACTTAAATGTGGACGTATATTCACTCTTAATCTGAATTATTCAAACATTTTAATTACAATGAGATAAGATGGATAAAAATTAAAAAGTAATCAAATCTTCTGTCAAAGTTCATATTTAAATGTTTATATTAGGAATTATGTAATTTAAAATGCATGACTGCATTAAATAGCCATTTTATTTAGATGGTTTTATACAAGTTAATTATTAGATATGGTTCCAAAGTATATGGAACTTTAAAATGTTGTTGAAGTACTCAGTTTTAGTCCGCGGGGGTGAAAGAAGCTAAGAATGTCCCTGAGGTAACGTTAGTAACCAGACACTTTCACGTCTGGCTTGGATAGAGAAATTTGTTTCTGTTGGTAACGAAACCGTAAATTCCCCCAGATTTTGTTTTTTGTCGAATTGGACCATACATTATAAAATTCTGCCGCCATCTCAAACCCCAGAATCTTGGTAAATAAATCTATCCCGAGAACCTTCAAATACTCCATATATAGATGTCAAGTCGAATCATGTTGTTACGAATGCACTACGCCACTACCTGTTGTTCGAAATGTAGAGAGGTCAACTGATTGACGTCACCGAATGTTCGCGAAGGAGCTAGAAATAGGTGCGAGAAATTTGGAACTCACCATATAAAAGGCTGAGTGAATCTTGGAAGCAGTTAGTTGATTATTGAACAGTACAGTGTTTAATGGATGATTGATTCAGATTATAATTGATAATATTATCAATGACGTATTTTTGCCGCTATTTTGAATATCCAAATTTCAGGCAAAAATTCTTGATGTCCAGCCCTGAAATCACCTCAAACAATGTCGACAATCGATTTTATGTTGAATTGGATATTACATTATAAAATTGCAGGGTGTTTTCAATATGTTTTCAGTGACCTAAACATTCATCATTTCAAAACTTTACTGTCATGTGAATCTTGGGACTTTGTATATCTAAACAACATTGAGTTCGACACAAAATGTCTTCTACTCTTCTACTGCTTATTCCTCGAGCTATTTGACAAAGCGTTTCCGCCTGTTCTACGTAAAATCAGTAACACCCAACTTCCAAAAGGTAAACCCTGGATCACCAATGAAATCATTAATGAAGGTATACTTCTTCGTGATGTTTTCAATCTGAACAGAATTCAATTTGATGAAGTCATTAATGAGCAATATAAAATCCTGTTGAAGAATCATAGAAAAAAAATTGACCATTCAAAAAAAGAGTATTTCAGCAACAAATTTCTTGTAGCTGATAACAAATCTGAAGTTGCCTGGAATATAATCAAACAGAATACGTCATCCAATAATGTGGGAAATTGTTTACCGAATTATTTTGAAACTGATGATGGAACTCGGGTTCACGATGGCCCTGTAATTCCTCAAGTCTTTAATGATTTTTTTGTTGACTCTGTAAAATCTCATCAATGATACTGAGCCTGCTGGTGAAGATCATCACGATATAAAAACGAACTCTTTTTTTCTTCATCCTTTTGACGAAACTGAACTTCTTTATATTATCAAGTCTATATCGTCTAAGAACTCTAGCGGCATAGATGAATTGCCTGGTAGAGTCTTGTTGACTGTTGCTGAACTAATCATCGAACCACTTACATACTTACTTAATTTGTCATTCCTTGAGGGTTCATTTCCCTCGTGTCTCAAACACGCTATTGTGGTTCCTGTTCACAAGAAAAATGATAAGCACTTAATCTCCAACTACATTGCTGTCTTCATTTTCAAAAATTTTCGAAAAATCCTATCCCAACAGACTTGTATCCTTCTGTAAAAAGTATAACCTACTCTCTAAGAGCCAATATGGATTCCAAGCTGCTTTATCAACCCAAGATGGTACTCTTTCTCTGGTAAATGAGGTTTTATCCAAATTTGAAAATGGCGAAAAAAAGATCAGTATTCTTTCTGACTTGTCACGTGCATTTGACACCATCAGTCATCAACTTTGGAGTTCGCGGCCAAAGTCCCAAATGGATTGAGACAAATCTGACTGGCAGGTCACAATCTGTTAAGGTTAGGCTCAAATCGGGAATATATCATTCTGATAATCGTAACATCTTAACAGGTGTTCCCCAAGGTATGTTCTGGGTCCTACTCTATTTCTCTTATTCGTTAACGACATTTCCAATATTAATCAACAACATTGTACTGTACAGTTTGCTGATGACACGTCCTTCATATTGAGTTCTGCTTTATGTGAAGGTTTATCTGACCAGGCAGGTACTGCAGTTGCAAATATGCTTAATTACTGCTCCAGAAACGGCCTCGCACTAAATAGCAACAAAACAAATACCATTGTTTTCTCGCATAGAGAAATGGATTGTAGTATATTGGTTAGAGCAAATACTAAATCGATTGTACAGAAACAATCAGTCAAATTCTTAGGGTTGAACATTGACTCCCAATTATCCTGGAATGATCATATTGACTCTATTTCTAATAAATTATCCAAACATTGTTTCGTTATTTGGAATCTTTTTGTCCCCATTAATATTTTATTAAGCTACTACTATGCCTATGTCCACTCAAGTCTAAATTATTGCTTAGTCTCTGCTACGGTAACTGCAGTAGATTGCATGATCTATTGATATCGCAAAAAAAGATATTAAGAACCATGTGTTTTAAAAAATATGGTGATTCTTGTAAGCAGTTATTCACTGAATTACAAATTTTAATTGTGATATCCATGTATATTTTGAATTGTGTCACTTACATTAAGAATCATTACCAAAGTTTCAGCAAAGGGATACTATCCGCATAGCCGCTGGTTATACTCTTAGACAAAATTATAATCTGATAATTTCTGTATCAAATGGACCTCATATTATGTCTATAAAATTTTTTTATATAATACGTTCAATATTCATTAAGAACATGTCTAATCCCATCAATTTCAAAAATAGCGTTAAAAGTATTCTCTTCAAAAATGCCTTTTATTCACTAGATGAATATTTTCAAACTGATCTGGCTGCTTGACATCATGATTGTTTGCTTGTTTACTATTTTACTGTTTATACTATATATATTTTTTAATTGTTTTATATGACCTACCACTACTATTGAATGAATTTTTTTATTTACAATCAATATATTTTTTTTCTCACATGTATATTCCATATTTTATCACTTGATTTTTTAACTCCTATTTTTACTTGTGCATTTGACGATTTCCATGCTTGTAAAAAAGTCTCAGGAAAATAAAGTATTGATTGGTTGATTGGTTTATTTGGTTTGTATAACTGCCATTTGGGCTCATAATGTGTGCATTTCCTTCCTTAATATGTGCTTTTGATTCTCATGTTTTTTGTCTTGCAAAATGTATATGTAGTTTCCCCTTTCCTGTAGTTTTATCATGTAGGCTATGCCTGTGAATTTCTTCCTTTACTATCTTTGCGTTGATATCGGGGTTGAAAAAAAATATGATTTTTCATTTTTTCGATTTTTATTGATTTGTTCCTTTAAATAAGACAAGTTGCTATTTGCAACACGTTTTTTATTTTTTCCCATTGCTTGATGAAATGTATAATGAAGAAAAAATCAAATGCTTTGTAAACTTGTCGGGAACATTTGTGTGTCTATCACTTCAACCGATGGTCCAATCTGCATAATGAATCTCTCTGCAACGATTACAACAGAAAATTGATAGTAGATAGTAGATACGCCTGGGAATCCACATACTTCTGTATATTTAACAGAAATTGCAATAGCACTCATAAATAAGCTCAAAATTGAATATGATTACAGTATGTAGTTTTATCACAGATAATAAAGCTAATATGGCTGCAATGCGACATCAAATAAAAACATCTAGAGCTCATCCAGTATTGAAACGACCACTTTGGCCTTCCCCTACCTTTCAACCAATTTTTCTCGGAGATTCCCGAACCATTGTCTAACTGTGGCTATTAATAGAAATTCCATAGGCGTACCAAATTATTTGGTATAGGCGATTCACGAGACGTAGAGAACTTACACTCCTATAACTTTCCTAACACTCCTATTTCTTTTTCCGTACTGAATAGTATTTACCACTGGAAATTTTGGCAAGGTAACGAGTAAACTATTGCAAAGTTGAATAAATAACTGCACTACCTATTTATTAATCAAACAAACCTAAATCATAAGCTGCCACAGCAAATCGTGTCCACTCGTGTTTTCTCCCTCTCCACCTAGCAAACGGTCGTTTCAATACTGGACGAGCTCTACTGAATTGAACCTATTGTTGTAATTGAACCTTGGTTTAGATTTACTATGGAAGGGTTTGAAAATCGCTAATATTAAAGAACATGTTGTTTACATTGCCAAATACTTCCGTTACAACCATTTTGCCTCTGCTAGCATATGCTAGAAGGAGGCAAAAACCTAGTTTTGCCAAATGATGTCAGATGGAATTCGCTTGCCGACTGTTTAGAAGGATTCGTTGAGCCATGGCTCATGGCCCATACTTTTCAAAATTGTTGAGGAGAACAAAAACAAAATTGACAATATTATACGAGGAAAAATTTCAAACATTCACTTAAAAAGATTAGTCGAAGATTTCCTAACATTACTTAAGCATATCTTTATCGCGATAGACTACAAAGAAACAGTGCCAGTCTTTCAGATGTTGTGGAATAATTTAAAATATTAGAAACCCATTTTGACAAAACTTACATAACTTCAAAACATCTGCAAAAATTTAAGAAGCATATCATTTGTTGGCATATCTTTTTGACCACAGCAAACACTAACAGACAGTGAAAAAAATGTTGCTTTAAAAGCTGTTAAAGAATTATATCCAAATAGTGGTTGGTTTACTACCACTCATAATCAAGTTTCTTGCCAGGTCAGAACTTTTCAGTGATATTATGTTCCATGATGATATCCTTCAGAATGTGAAACCCATAAATTGGTAGAAGTCACGTCAAAATATACCCATTATTCAAAATGAGTTCTTCATAATTAGACAATTATTTTGTGCTGCTGCTTCTTCCGCATCAGTCGAGAGAATTTTCTCAACATTTGGTTTAGTCCATTCCAAACTCAGAATTCGATTAGGAACGGAAAAAGCAGCAAAATTAGTTTTTTTGTACAAGCACTACAATTAACTAAAATAAACATTATTCAGATACAGTGGTAATTTTTTTTTGATATAATAAACCATTAATTAAAACTAAAAGTTTTAATTTTATTTTAATTATAACTTATCGGAATTTTTTATTTCAATCATGATTTAAATTGAAAAAATAATGTGATTTAAATCGCGATTTGAGTCATATATTTACATTAATTGATTTAAATCATTTCAACACTGGTTGAAATGATTCAAAATCATCTTGAAATGCTATCATATTGCTACAAATACTTGATAAAACAGCAAGTAATTCGTATCTTTATCCACGGCGTTTAGCTGACTTGGATATTATTTTAGGTAAATTTGCATTCAAAATAATGCTAGTAAAAATAATTAACTGGCATTTTTAATAATTTTATGAAAAAATATATCATTTAAACATAAACATTTCAGTACCAACTATCAATTGTGAATGAAATCAAGCCTTACGATTTATAAAAAAATGCGAATATGGTATATAGTTATGAAAGGAATTATGTCTGTAACCAACCCATGAATGTAGAAATCAAAAGTTTTTCGTACTGATATTCGTTACGCTGGATGAATAATATTACAAGGAATTATGTGTGTTGCCATATGCCGTAAAATTATAATAATTGAAATGCAGTTTTTCGAAAAGACGTTGACAGTAAATGCAGTACCTTGTTTAATGACCGGAAAGTTTGCATTATTCCATACAATGAATTCGGAATACCAGTTTGTCTTTTCCCAGTACTCATGTAATCATTCGTTTATGTTTTTAAAATAACAACAAAATAAGGTAATTTGATTGTCTTTTCTTGTCCATCTTGGACCTGTGATAAGACAGTTTGATTTTGCCCTCATCTGTATCCAGTATGAACAGGCCTTTTTGTTGTGGATATCCCAAGATTGGACTTCGAAGCGCTGCCTTCAACTTGTTGAAGTTTACCCGACCTCCTACCAACTTATGTATTGATTGGATCCTCGATATTTGCAAATCTTTTCAAAAAACGGCCAGTCTCGAATAGTCTGTATTTTTACCATGTTTTTATTAACTCGCTTTCTTGTCTGTCTGTTCGGTACAAATTTTTGCAATCGATTTAAACTACTTCCCGATGAGCTAGAGACTTGAAACTTTAAACATAACTCAGAATTGAAAGTAAAACGCCATGTGAAAAGTGAATAAAAATAGAAAAATCGAAGTACACAGTCTATTTCACACAAAGATTCAATATAGATAGAACCACAAAATGGTAGATCACAGGGGAAAAACAACTACTTTCCTAGCAAATACCACGCAGAACGTTGAATGATATTCACCTGAAAATCCATGCAAACTTCCATATAAATGGAAATTGATCGCAAATGTTTCTTTATGATAAGCTCGATTATGTTCAATTTATGTCGTGTTCGCCTAACAATCCGCATACCCGTTTCAGGCTTCTTGGCCCTCATCAGTACGGAGTAGTCACCAGCCAAAGATCTGAAGAGCTCTGGCTGAAGCGAGACACAACGTAAACAAATCATCATCGAGCTTATAACATCTATAAGTACGCCGGAAAAGATAACTTTTAACTGGCGGTACCTAGTGACAGAAAGAAACACTCCAAACATCTCCCACCTCGATAGGATTCTAAATAAAAGATTCCTTCTCAGTAGGAGTGGCAAGCCTGACTAGCATATCGTGAAAGTAAAACGCCATGTGAAAAGTGAATAAAAATTGAAAAATCGAAGTACACAGTCTATTTCACACAAAGATTCAATATAGATTGAACCACAAAATGGTAGATCACAGGGGAAAAACAACTACTTTCCTAGCAAATACCACGCAGAACGTTGAATGATATTCACCTGAAAATCCATGCAAACTTCCATATAAATGGAAATTGATCGCAAATGTTTCTTTCTGATAAGCTCGATTATGTTCAATTTATGTCGTGTTCGCCTAACAATCCGCATATTAACTCTTGTCTGTTTGTTTGTTTGTATTTTCGGTACAAATTCTGCGACAGGTTTTAGATGGAAGAAATAAGTGTGGGTGAGAGAGAAAAGAGGAAAAAAATAAAGAGATTAATTTCACACACACAAGACTAAAAAGCAGAAAATCATTATTTAAATATTTTTTTATAATATACCACGTTTTTAAAACGGACTAAAAAGTATTAAATAATTTCTCCTAGTCCCATATACAGGGTGACCAGAGGTGCGTGCCAGCTCCATAACTTTTTTTCTATCATTGAAAATGACAAATTAAAAAACTCTAGTTCAAATGCACCACACTATATTTTATCGCATCATTGTATGGCATTTTATAAGATATTTTTACTGAAATAAGGTTTGTAGAGTCTACTTTCTAAAATTTGCGAGATTTGTTGGAAAATAAGAAATGTTTATGATTTTTTCGAAAAAAAAAGAGTAGGCTGATGTCGTGAAATTTAACACATCCATACAATTCTGAAAAGTATATGTTTCAATAAGATGAAATTGTAATATTGATCAATCAATAGGTATTTTATTGTCTGAAGAAATAAAATTATCATTGACAATGCATAGTTTACAATTTACAATAATGAACAATGCAATAAATAAATATATGTAGGTATACATATATAAAATCGATCAATAAAGGAGAAACAATCACATCTGACAATATAAAAAGATAAAATATTAACTAGTAAATAGTACTCAATCACAGTTTGCTTAGAGAGATAGAGAGAGAAAAAAAAAATATTGTCGTCAAGAAGAAAATAAAATCATATGGACAAAGCACTTACATAAATCTAAAATTATATCTATATATAACACGGTCACGGTCATGACACTATAAAGAACGAAGCAACATGAGTATGATGTTGGTATATGAGATTAATTGATAAGATTAAAGGTAGAAGAGTAAAGGGTTGAAAAGTGTCAGAATAAAATTCTTCCAAGCTATAATAAGATCGATCACATAGTAATAAATGCACAGCCTTTTTGAAATGATCATTGTTGGTAATATCCCTTATATTAGTATATTAAAGTATAAGTAAGTATTATGAAATCTGTGTCTTTTCAATATTGAAAAAGAGAGAATTGTCAGACGACCAAGATGCCAAGGATTGAATCAACTCGTTGCATATACTTTCTAGAATCTCATCGGATTTATCCACAAGGACATATATATCATCATACATAGTAACGTGGATGTTTCCACATAGTTCCTCAATAGTATTCACATATAACAAAAATAAAACCGGCACCAGAATAGAACCTTGTGGAACACCTATATCATTGTTCACAAGGGGGGATTTTGTAACATTTACTTCATTATTTTGTTTGCTCCTGAGGCTTACATACTGCTTTCGGTTTTTCAAAAAACTGGTAAGCCATAGAAGATCTTTATCTTTAGTACTCTAACTGGCCAGTCTGTTTATCAAAATGTCATGATTGTCCCAGTCGAATGCCCTGCTGAGATCTCAGAATATCCCTACAGGGCACTCGCCCAGAGATGTTATTTGATTTTAAAAACAGTGAACTGCTAATATCGTTGATTTTCGATGTCTGAACCCATGATGATTTTTTGAAATAATCTCGTTTGCATCCACGAAATTGATCAAGCGGTATAGAAAGGAATTTTCAAATATTTTTTATGAATGGGAACGACTTTGCCTATCTTTATTATCTTAGGAATTATTCCTCACAAAAGGATAGATTTATTAGATAGATCAGGGATGAAATGATAAGTGGTAGCGCATTTTTGAAAATGTAAGCCGGTATTTCATCAAATCCATGAGATTTTGAGTTTTCTAA
Source organism: Gonioctena quinquepunctata (assembly GCA_018342105.1). Lineage (NCBI taxonomy): Eukaryota > Metazoa > Arthropoda > Insecta > Coleoptera > Chrysomelidae > Gonioctena > Gonioctena quinquepunctata. The sequence continues at coordinate 893,088 of JAFIRS010000167.1, forward strand.
TCGAGTAGATAACAGTTCGGATAACTACTCCTCTGTAAATGGATAAAGATTCATTTTCAAGTAATCAAAAGCATTGTTTAAACCGAAATTGTTTAAACAATTGCAAGGAATTGTTATTTTTCAACCGGACAATTTTTTTTTATTCTTTATTGAAATACAAATTAAAAAGGTTCTATGACTTTTCACGATAAAGTTAATATTTTTAGAGATATGAATTTTTAAAGGTTCGAAAAATCTCAAATTTGAGTACTTTTGACCCATAAAAAATATATTAAAAAAAATTAATATAAATATTTTTTTTAAATTCTTTATACAATAGTTAATAATATTCTTAATAAATATTTAAACAAATTTCATTGTTTATACCTGTTTTTTTATTGTTAATTTCGCGCGCTCACAAGTATGCGTCGCTTACCTTTAAGTATCGCCGTCTCTCTCTGACTCATGCGCTGCATCGGCCTCTCTGTGTCCTGAATTATTATTTATCATTTATCTTAAAAACTATAGACTTTATCAAGATTGTTAAAGAGAGCAATGTTATTAATAATGAAATTGTCTACAATTTGTTTCTAACAAATTTTCTTCTGGAATCAATTTTACAAAAGTTATTCAAGCATGAATCAGAACATGTAATTAAAATTACTTTTTCATCAGTTTATATTACTTTTTTGTTATTAAAACAGAAAGTAATTATATTGAATAGCTTCTTCAAACGAAGGTTATAGATGTAGAAGTATGAAATAATGAAACAAAATTTAAAAAAAGTATTTATTTATTACCAATATCATTTTTATATATTATATTCTTACAGTCTTCTGAATCACAACCACATAGAAGTATGCAACTAATATTATTATTTTTACAGTAACAAGCTTTGGTTGCACAGGATTTCTTACAATTACACGGCCCTGAAGAAGACGATAAATAAACTCGAAACGTCGACAATTTTTTAAAATTTGGACCACTTTTATTGTCCTTGTTCCCGCTTTATACAAATCTCCAATAATAATAATATTTATTTACATTTAAAAAAAACATTCATTTAAAAAATCATACATTGTTCCAAATGAAACGTAGTTGACTAAACACTTATTCCGAGGAAAATATATCGATGGAATTTGATTAGTTAGTTTAATAAATAATTATAAATACTTAATACAATATACTCAAGATAAGACTAAATATGAATTTCAACTTTAATACAGTTACTAAAATACATATTATACAAATGAACGAAAAGAATAAATATGAAATTGGGATATTTACATAATAATTATTTAATGTGTTGAATGTGGTCAAATTGTTTCATACATAAAAAAAGAACGTATCGTTTGTCTCAAATTTTCCTTTTTAGATTTTTTCAATAGTTTTTTGAATGTTATGTTGTTATTTATACATTTCAATTCATCAGGGATGGTATTGTACAATTTCGGTGCTAAGTAGCTGAACATTATCTGTGTTAGTGATATTTTTTCCGGGTATTGTAGTTGTGGTTTGGTAAGGTAAGCGACCATACTTGTGAGCGCGCGAAATTAACAATAAAAAACGTATAAACAATGAAATTTTTTTCAATTATCTATTAAGAATATTATTAACTATTGTATAAAGAAAAAAAAATATTATTTATATATATTTTCTTTAATATATTTTTCATGGGTCGAATGTACCCAAATTTGAGATTTTTCAAACCTTTAAAAATTCATATCTCCAAAAATATTAACTTTATCGTGAAAAGTCATAGAACCTTTTTGATTTGTATTTCAATAAAGAATATAAAAAAAAAATTGTCCGGTTGAAAAATAACAATTCCTTGCAATTGTTCAAACAATTTCGGTTTAAACAATATGGCACGGGGTTGCCCTATGGCAACATGCATTTATATCATCAGTAGGGCAATTCGAAGAGGATCGCATGAAAAAATTGAGGTGGAATAGTTTTCGGTACTCATGCGCCGATTCCTCCTAGTCTAATGAGATACTAGTACTCTTTATGAGTCTAGAACCATGAAAAATGGGGAAACATATTTTTTTTTGCGTAGGTGCCTGTGATTTCAAATCTGAATATTGTGTCTAATTCTAAACAACTTTTTGATAATGTCGAAAGTAAGGGTAGTTTACCCTTGGTGAAATTCATATTTTTTGTTCTCCCCTGTACAACGTTTGGAAATGTTGACAACGCAAATGCAAGTTTTCCGCAAAGCACCAATTTTTATCAGGAATAAAATTTTCTGACAAATGGATAATAAAAAAGTTTCCCATATGGTGCAAACTTTTTGAAACTCACTGTATATAAACTTCTGAAGGTATATTTGGGTTTTGGGGACCATGATCGGCGAAGATATAACGAAAGTTCGAAGTCAAGAAGTGCTCATAGAATTTCTATGAAATCCTCTCTAAAAAGATTTCACGTTCTGAAACTATAGTCACAACATAATATCTATAATATCTACAAATTTTTCATTTGTTCAGACTAGACAGTTGGATAGTTTTCAAGTTTCACCGTAATGGTCGTCAATTTTCCTTTAAGAGAAATCCTGTCTTTAATCGACAATAATGGTAATTCATAGTCAATCACACGAAACAGAAACACGCTTACGTTGCGCATACAACCATATTTTATTGTTACAGGAAGTATTCTTCTAATCACTTAATTGTCGCACGTGGTATTAGTTCCTCCACATTCAGTATGCGTGGTATTTTTGTTTACAAGAAAAGCACGTTCACGATATTTTTTCGAGCGTCATATTCTACTGAAGATGACAGATGATATGTCGAGGCAAATGAGATTTTAAATATGTAGGAAACAACTGCAACAGGAATAAGGCATGAAAATGAATTCGTTAAGGGTTTCATACTTTTCATATTCCTCTGCATTTCTACAGCTTTATATTTATTAGTCAAGTTCACAAACATGAATAAAAAGCAACATGTTTGAGATATTCACATCTGAAAGAGTTTTAGCAAATTTTCGATTGGATTTTCAATTTTTCATATGGAGAAGTATAAAGCCAAAAATTCCCTCCAAATAGATTGATTACATATTTTTGGATTTTTTTTTGCTATTTTATTTATTAGAAAGTATAATACAAAAAATCATATTTGTTTATAAAAATTGAAAGATTTCTTGATATTTCCTAACCTTTCATGACGTATAACTTATTAACTACTGCAAAACACAATTTTCCAAAAATATGTACCTAATTAATCTATTTGTTTATAATTTTTTTAAACAAATAGCATTAAAAATTTAAAATGTATGTAATCTAATAGTATTTGCGTATATGAAAACAGTCATAATAATTAGCTAATATAAATAATAACTTCAATAATTATTAACTAAGAGGATTAATATAAACGGAAACTCAAAAAAAATGTTGACTAATATTAGGCTTATTTTATGAAAAATCAGTGGTTTTTTTCAGCGGGATATTGTTCCTTCAAGTATCTAGATACCATTTTTTTTTAATTAATATTTTTTTCTAATTGTTATTAATAATAGAGATAAAGTTTTGACGAGTAAATAATTATCAATATGAATATAATATATAAAGAATGGGAGGAATAAATTGGTAGCCCTACAGAAGATCAAACCTGTACGTAAGGAAGAGAGGGGGTATAAATCACCATGTAAACTGACATACTAACGCATAAATCATATGTACCAATACTTGTATCGCTAACAAAATGTTTGAAATATCTTAAAATATATACAGACCTATACACTATTGAACTTAGTTAGAGATTTAAATAAAATACATAATTCGTTTGAACCGTCTATTTCAAACGTATATACGATTCGTACAAAAGCTAAGTATCGACTAACTTTGTGTATATTATTCCTGAAGGCATCTCCATTATTATAATTCATAAATCAGACCCTCTTGACGATGCAGCACAAAGTATTTTTCAATTAATCAATCAATGTCTATTAGATTTGTATTTTTGTCACTGTTTATCTAGCGGTAAACTCAACATACGTTTATTTCATAAATTCCCCAAATATAATAAAATATGAAAATTGAAAATAAACATGAAAAAAATAGCTTTATATAATATGAATCGTAATTATTTGATCTTATAATATTAATCTGCTCTTCCCATCTCAAGTCTATGTATGTATTACCCAGATATTTGATCTTATCAACAGACTCTATTTTGCCGTTACCCACATTGTATATTGAGTTCATTACATGGTGGTAGATCTGAACACGTGAAAGTCAAGAAATGTGTCTGTTTGTAATTGATCGATTCTGAAACTAGTCCTCAATATGTTTTTAAGTGTTGTCCAGTCAAGTGCTTCGTAAAAAATGGCGGTATCATCTGCAAAACTTACTATTTCTCCGCAGAGTTCTTGTTCAAGAAGATCATTTACATACAAGTTGAAAGAACTGGCCCAAGAACAGTACCTTGATGTACACCATATTATTTGATAACTGAACCTAGTTCCATCAATATTCACGCATTGTGCAAAGTCAGCAGTACCGAATGCTTTTGCCAGATTGATAAAAAGGTATTTTTTTTGTTAATTGCATTATCATTCCTATCAATCTGGCCATTGCATCGGATGTTGAATTGTTTTCTCGAAAACCATATTGTTTGTCAGAAAAAAAATCGATATTAATGAAATATTAATCAAATCTGGGGGTAATTTGTATCGTCACCATTTTTACTACACAAACTGCAATTTTGTAACTGACTGGCAATTTCCCATCGTATATACACTTCTTTACTATATGAGCTAATCGAGGTAGAATTTCTAAAATCTATAGAGTATTTTCCATGACTCAATGGATGTCAATTCTCAAATAAAATTAAAATTCTGTATAATATATTTTTTGTACAAACTCCACAAAATGCTTACCTTTTACTGATACTGAAAATAATCCGCGAAATGCCACTTTAGCGGACTTGTACTTGAAGTCGTCATGGCAACACTTTAGCGGACTGAAATTTGTTTATTCATAAAACTTATAATCAATATCCTAAAAACATTTCAGGAGACGCAATAAACCGAGGGGAAAACAACTACCCAAAATATGTACACCATAATTAAATATCTGATATTGAACAATATTTAAAGTATAGGTACCTACTGAAAAAAACGCACTCATGAAATATTTAAAATATATGAAAGCGAGGAATATCGAGGGGATTGTTAAACAAAATGGAAGAAATTTAATGGACATAGCCCTCAAAGAGAAGTGTTAACTGTAGACACGTGTTTCGGGGTCTCGGCCCTCATCAGTACGGTGAAGAAGTGCAAGGATGAACGACACTTGGTAGAAAACGACAAATGAACGGAGTCAACAAACAGAAGCCAGCCGCACATTTGTGGTTTCGGTTAGCAGACCCTGAATTCCAGGGCAACAACCAACGTCACCACGGAGGCAGCTATAGCTACCTGCGTGACATCCGAGTCCAGGATTATAGAGATGAAAGCGAGGAATATCGGGGGGACTGTTAAACAAAAAGGAAGAAATTTAATGGGCATAGCCCTCAAAGAGAAGTGTTAACCGTGTTTCGGGCTCTCGGCCCTCATCAGTACGGTGAAGAAGTGCAAGGATGAACAACACTTGGTAGAAAACGACAAATCAAGAGTGAATATACTATTTGGGATAATCTATACTGGTTGATACGAAAAACAAAAAATTAGAAAAGTTGCCGGAAATTGGAAAATTCGGGTATATAAGAAATTTAGCGAAGAAAAAGACTAGAGTCATTTATTACCAAACAAGGAAATAGCTCAGCGGTATAGTCCATCCAATATCAATTGCAGAAGCTGTTTCTATAGGGAGCAAATAAAAACTCACTTCGCTAACACGAGCGTATATGCGAAGAAACGGAACGAAAAATAATCTGTACTACTCGTAAACATTCGCCGTCGGCAAACGGTAGATCAAAAGAGCCGATAGTCAACGTGGACCTGAGTGACTGTTGTCTACTCCACAACCGATTCGTCTGGGCCAATCAAGTCGGACATAAATGCTTGCAGGTGTGGCTATACGATGGAAGGTCATAAATCACGCGTTATATTTGTGTTTTAATAACTCTGAAAGATTAAAAACCAGTAGCGTCTGTGATCTTGGTGTGTGCCGATCGAAATACGTTTTAGGATATTCTAGTTTTGTAGGATATTCTAGTTTTTCTTTTCCTAATGTATTTGTATAAATAAAAGCTTGTGTTTATTTTTTTTTCATTTTTCATTATCTATGAAGTATTTTTAAAATCTTAAAATATCTAAATAAAATTAGTTATCTCCGCCACTGCTGCTCACAGGATTTCGCCGCAAGACTTGTTTATGCTTCTGCAATTGATATTGGGAAAACTATAACATTGTCGCCTACCATAATTATTCATTTGAATAATTTATAACAATATCGCGGAAAAAGCAAAACGTAAATGTTTATTATGTGTTAATATGACTTATTCACTTTGAATATACTTAAAATTATTTTTGGTAATATCACCCAACAAATGATTTTATTGGAAATACATTTATATCGTTAATTATAAACATGTCGACCTCAAACAAACTATTTATTTTTTATTAGTAAATTATATTAGCGAGATTACTAATATTAAATAAAATTACTCAATGCCAAATAAAAATTTATTTTCTTTATTTATTCTAAATAAAACGCACTCAAACAAATATTTATTAACTATAAGCCCTATCTTTTTTCTCAGTGTACAAATAAATATCAACAAAACCATATTATAATGAAAACCCGCAATTTTCATGCCATGTCTACAGTTCGTGAGTGAAAAAGTGTTGAATAAAAAATATAACTACATTTAAATAATCCTTAAGTAGATCAGAAATATGGATTCCTAATTGAGTCCAATTTCTTTTTAAAAATATTTGTATTTTTTGTCGATTTCGTTCAATGATGGACTACTGATTTGAAACGGTTCATGAGTAGAACCTCATTATTATTACACGCTTTATATTAGCTTCACTTGTATGTTTGTTTGTTTGTAACCGACTCTTTTGGGCGCGATTTTGACCCACTTCCATACGTCCGAATGATTTGAAATTTGGCAGGTGTACATAATTCCGGTGACAATGCATTAAGAAATTTTTGTGTGAAAAAAAACAAAATGGCGGCTCTAATATGGCGTACGAGTTTTGTGATTATGGTCCGATTCGCTTCAAAATTGGTATCTGAGGGTTTTCGTGGTCGTAGATTATGATTCTTTTGTCAAAATTGAAAAATTCAAGATGGCGGCTCCAATATGGCGTACGAGTTTTGTGATTCTGGTCCGATTTGCTTTAAAATTGGTATCTGAGGGTTTTCGTGTTCGGAGATTATGATTCTTTTGTCAAAATTGAAAAATTCAAGATGGCGGCTCCAAAATGGTGGACGAGTTTTGTGATTTTGTCTGATTCTATTCAAAATTGGTATGTGGGGGTTTTTGGGGTCGAATATTATAATTCTTTTGTAAAAATTGAAAAGTTCAAATGCGGCTTTTGTGATTATGGTCTGATTCTATTCAAAATTGGTATGTGGGGGTTTTTGGGGTCGGAGATTATGATTACCTAATTTAATAAGATCATTCCATTTTTTAATTTGCAAAAAATAATAAAAATAATAGTAAAAAAAAACTAAAAAAACACGCTTTTATAAATAACCACACTAAAAAGTAGGAAATAAATAATAGTTCAAAAAAACTAAAAAACACGCTTTTATAGAAAACCAGACTAAAAAAATAGAAAATAAGAAAAAAATTATTTTATTTTAAAAAAAGTGTGGGGTAATAATTATATAGTACATTACACATCTAGGGCAGTAAAATAAGAAATGTCTCAGATCACAGGTAATTGTTGGCCGAGGCAATACCATGCACCCCACGCTTTTTTTTAAATAAAATAATCTTTTTTCTTATTTTCTATTTTTTTAGTCTGGTTTTCTATAAAAGCGTGTTTTTTAGTTTTTTTGAACTTATATTTATTTCCTACTTCACTTGTCGCACTGTGCTCTGCCGTAAGGCACTATTATGCCCATAGCCAAATTATTTTCCAAGCCAACCTTGGTACGAATATAATTTTGTTGAGTTTTTAGAGTTCAGAAATCCAAAACATTGATTGTATTCATACGATTTTTCAGTGTTTTGTTGTCAAATGGTTGTGCACGTTCAATACCTCAATGAACAAATATACAATTCGGAAAAACATGGAAATCATCGTGTAGTTTCATTTTTATGGAAATCATGCAGTTCGCCAATTTCATTATCCTTCGTTTGTGTGAACCAATCCGTAATAAAACGCATCATGTAACGAGATCGCCGACCGATTGCTTTATCTTGTTGCACGCGCTGTGCTATCAATTTTTTTTCATCATCGGAAGCTTATATAATTCACGAATTGGGTTTCCGCTTCTGAAATTATCGTCGTTCGAGTAACAATTTTTTTGCAATCAGCAGCCAAGTGAGCAGAAACTGACGGTTGAGTGAAAAGAGTCATTCTGTCGGGAATGTAGTTACTTCCTGGTTCATTTTGTGCTGATTATGTATGAGCACGAAACATTGTCAAAGGGAAAATGAATTCTGAAAATAATGGAAGCTCATCAAAATAGCATTGTGTTTTAAACTTTCCTAAACTTTTGGTCGTGTAGTCGATCTGCTGGGAAGTAGGATGGGCTGGTTGGTTCAACTGCCGGGAAAGTGTTTCTGAGCCATTTATTTTGTGGAGCGAATACTTCTATGCTCCGAACTAGGTAATATGAGGCTTGCCTTTTATATTTCGGGAATCGAGAACAAAAATGTATCATTGCACATTGCTTTATTGTTTTTCAAAATATTCTCTATGAAGATTAATACACTTTTGTAGGTGCTTGAACCAATTCTCGAAGCACTTATTCCACTTAGATTGGAGAACCCCAAAAGATGCATTTTGAACGCATTAACCGCTTCTTTAGGCGTAGAAAAACGTTGACCTCGTAGTGATTTATTTTTTTGTTCGGGAATGAAAAGTCAATCAGGGCGGAATTACTTTCTGGCGAAGGTTAAGATTTTATTAAGAATTTGTTATTTAGGTATGTCATACACTTTTAATTTTAACAAAAAAATGGCTAAGATTTTGATAGTTCCAACTAGCACCAAACCTATTCATATTATAACTTGAGAATTTGGTAGAGAAAATTTCGCACCAACATATTTTCAGCTCGTTACTATAGCAACCACAAAACTTTGCAGAAGTTTTTTCCTCCTGGGTACCCTGGGCGTGATTACAGCGAATATTTCCCTCCTGTCAAAAATCCCATGTAAATGGAGTGCAATTATAGCAAAATTACAGCGAAAATTTTATACCAGTCATTTTCAACCAATCAGATGCTATTTTCGACATTGTTACTATGGTAACCAGCAAATTTTCTGAAAATTTTTTCATTCACATTAGCATGTAGACGTAGAATTAATAGATGGAAATTTCCCGGCACATGACAGCTATCATATAATTAGACAAAAATAATATTGAAATAATATTGACAATATTTTTTATTCACTTACTTTATAAGTTGGAAATATTACAACAATTTATTAAGGTGTACATTCTATAATATCATTAATTAATTTTAAATTCTTTAAAAATTCCACTTCTACCTCCTCTTTCCTAAGTGGTGAATAAAACACAGAACCGGTGTTTTTTTAACAATATGCCTGTGTTTCATAAAATAAAAATAATTCTGAGATACCAGTTTATTTCTTGGAGTATTAGATTTGTGTCCAAAAGAAGGCACAATATCACGCAGAATGTTGCCAATCTCTTTAAATAAGTTTTCTTGCTCAGGATTTAATCCAGATTCTTCCACTAGGTATGATAGATATTTTACATTTTTATGGTACATTTTAATGTGCTGTGATTCTTTGCAAGAGGAACACAATTCGTACGATTAAAAGTTCATTTTATTATCACATTTTTACTAACTTATGATTGTATACAATGTTATGAGGAACTTATAATGCCACAAATAAAATATTGATTGACAGGAGTAGTGAATGTCAAATCCATGGCTAACTTTACAAAATATTTTTTTAACCGGCAACATACGCCAACAACATTCTATTTAGAATAAAGAATAAAATATCCCGATTTCCTGAATTATTTGAAAAACAAATTATTACCGCTAATATTAATTTTTCTTAGAATTAAACCTAAAAGAATATGAAAAATATTTAAATATATATGTATAGGTATAGTTATATATTTTTTGCTGTCAATCACCTTTGTTTGTAGTCAATATTGACATTTTCCTGAAACCTAGTAAGAAAATTATATGAAATCAATTATTTTTATATAATAATGTATCTGATATTATAAATTTTATTTTACTAGGGCACGGGAAAAATAAAAAAAATTATCCCGCAATACGAACATCCAATTTTTAATCAATATTGACATTTCCCTGAAACCTAGTAAGAAAATTGTATGAAATCAATTAATTTTACATAATAGTTTATCTGATATTTATATTTATTTCTAGGGAAGGGGAAAAAAAAAATCTCCCCGAAAACTCCCATTACACACAGACTCCCATTACACACAGCCTTCTATTTATTTGTGAATAACGTCAAAATAAACATTTACTTAATGTTTTCTATTTAAATATAATTCCGGTATAAAATTCATGTACTCAAAAAATTTCCGGCAATAATTCATGCTCTAGGGAGATTATAAGTGATATTTTTTCTGTCAAATGCACAGCCCTCTATACGCTTTTTAAATAATTATTGTTAGCTTTATCTGTCTATCTTTACAAAGGAAAAATGCCATTAATACATTTTTTCTGTCCTTCTTCACTTAGTATAATAGAAAAGTATAGAAAAGACGATTTTATTTCTTAAAAATATATTTCCATTTTGAATAACTCGCGTTACATTATTTAAATGTTGTGGAAACTCTGCTAGTACTTCTTCTTTCTTCAGAGGTGAATAACAGGGACTAGGTGGTTAGATGTCTTTGTTTAATAACATTAGTACTTCTTCTTTCTTCAATGGTGAATAACAGGGACTAGGTGTTAGATGTCTATTTTTAATAACATATATATAATACTTAGACACAATTTTGTTAAATTTAGCCTTTGAAATATGAATATATGATCCAGCAATTTCAAGTAACATAATTTTTCTGAACAACATGTCTTGCGATTATTGAACACAGAGTTCTTGAAGCAAGTAAGATAAATGTTTCAAATTTCGATGACATTTTCTCAAATCATCCATTTCGTCGTACAAAATACACAGATTATATTTTTTAAAGTTTTCCATTCTGGTTCGAGTGTTTTAAATAATGGATATGTCATAAGATACACCGTCAAGATACACCGTCAAAATAACATTTAAAAAAATAAGGTTAATGTGATAATTCCATAGCCTCCTATTTATTTTAAACAAAAATGTTCATTATTTTTAACGAATACCTGACAAACAAAAATTGTAAAAATAAAGCTTCCATTCATTTTAACATATTTGTTGATAGCTAATAGCATACATTATTTTTAACGAACAAAGATTCGTTTCATGCAACCAAAATCCTAGGAAGGTCTTTCTTGTATATGGAAACCCAATAAATTACAAAATGAAACAAGAAATGTTTCTATCAGGAGTATTTTGCAAAAAAATATATTTTTAGCAAACTTTAGTAGTAGAACTTGAATTAAAATAAACTCTTTAAGGTTCTGTTAATTTATTTTTAATTATTTCATGTAAATAAAATTCAAGGAACGCGTTTCATTTGTGCCATAAATATCTAACGAATTATTTGCACCTGACAAACAAAAATTATTAAAATACAGCCTTTCGGTCACTGTAATAATATAGATTGGTTGATAGCTAATAGAATACATTATTTTAGACGAACAAATGTTTATTTCATTCTACTAAAATCCTAGGATATCCTTTGGGTATACAGAGTGGCCACTTTTTTAATGGGATTGTATTGGTAACTTTTAAACCATAAGAGTTAGAAGGTCGGTCAAATGGAGAAAAAGTTGCATTCATAGAAGCATTGTCAAGCAGTTCAAACAAATCGAGATTATCAGGGCCGGTTATTGAGATATCATAAGAAAAGTAAATTCTGTCATTTTGATTTTTCTTTTTTTCCCACTTTATTTCGAATATTATCAAAAAATGTCACAGGAGTTTTTTATTCGACAGTAAATTATCCTCAATTTGACATTATCAGATTTCGTATCCAACGTTTCGTACGCTCTGGGCCACCCTCAACCTAATTTTTTTCATTACGGACCTGCATATTTTATGACACTTTTCGAAATAACTTTTAACGCTGAATTCAACGATATATCATACAAATGTCATTCAAAGTTGATTTTCAGGTGATTTTGACCCTTATCCAAATTTCTTTGGGTCGGATCTGTATTACATTTAGGTACCTTTAGTTTAATTAACAACATGCAATACATTTCGATAAGAAAATCAACTTACTCATCTTCAACTGAATGGAACGTAACAGAATCAAAGCAAGAAACATGTAATAATTATTTACAAATTTCAAGAGGTGAAAAACCTAATTCATAATAATTAAACGAAACTATCATTTAATGAAAGAAAAATCAAATGATTATTCGAAAGTAAATGATGAACATTAATGAAGTAAGTGTTCGAAATGTCCACCATTTTGTAAAATGCACTTTGCGGTTCTGGAACCCATACTTCTTATACATTTGCTTATTTCGTCTCCTTGAATACCTTCCAATACATTCTCAATCTTCTCGCGAAGAATCTCTATTGTCGGGTTCGTAGTATCATAAATTTTATTTTTGAGATATCCCCACAAATAAAGATCCAGCGGATTCAAATCCGGAGATCTGGCAGGCCATGCTACTGGACCTCTTGTTCCAATCCATGAATCGGGAAAAGTTCGATTTAGATAGTCTGTGACTATTCTTGATTTGTGTGGACCACATTCGTCTTGTTGGAACCATGAACTATTACGCCGATACCGTATAGGAAGATCATCCAACATTTCTTCTATAATTTCTACATATTTTGCTCCGGTTAGGTTGCCGTCAATAAAATAGGGTCCCAGTAATTTATTATTCAACAAACCGCACCATATATTCAAAGAAAAACGATATTGATGTCTAACTTCATGAATTAAGTGAGGATTTTCTGTGGCATAAAAATGTTTGTTCCTTCGATTGAACATGCCAGAGTTTGTGAAATTTGGTTTCGTCTCCCCAAATGATATTGTGCACAAAATTGTTGTTATTCCGCACCTTCCGTTGAAACGAATTACAGAATTGCAACCTTCTCTCAGGATCATTGCGATATAGTTTTTGCACGGCTTGGTATTTATAGTCATGGTATCCGTGTCTCTTGAGTATTTTATTAACAGCACTTTTTGATAAATTGCATTCACTGGCCATAGTTCTCGATCCTATTCCTGGATTCATTCGAATTTGGGCCAGAACATTGATGTCATTGATAGGCTCGTTTCGTCGTACATAAGGACCTCTAGGTTTGATGAATGAATTATGTGCAAGTAACGTTGTAGATAAACGTCAAAACATTTTAATATTTGGTGTTGTTCTTTCAGGATATAATTCACCATACCTTTGTTGTGCTTTGAACGAATTTCTATCTAGTTTTATGTACACTTCGTACATATATCTCTTCTCTTCATTTGTGTATCTTACCATATCGAATAAGTTAAATTGAAATTACTCAGAAAAGTATTTAATGACAAGTTTTTGTGACACAATAATAAACGAAGTGACAAATAATATGACATTTCTTGTTATGTTCTTTTTTATCCACGGCCTCCTACTTGGAAATAATACATTCAATGAACCTAGAGTTGTGTGTATGTAAGAAAAAACAAGTCTATCAACGATATCAATGTTCTGACCCAAATTCAATTGAACCCAGAAAAAAAATCGAGAACTGTGGCCAGTGAATGCAATTTATCAAAAACTGCTGTTAATAAAATAGTCAAGAGACGCGAATACAATGATTTTAAATTTGAATACCAAGCCTTGCAAAAATTATATCGTAATGATCTCAGAATAAAGTTCGATTCTGTAATTTGTTTCAACGGAACAAATGACAAATCCAACAATAATGATTCCTCGCGAGAAGATTGAGAATGTATTGGAAGGTATTCAAGGAGACGAAATAAGCAAATGTATAAGAAGTATGGGTTCCAGAACCGCAAAGTGCATTTTACAGAATGGTGGACATTTCGAACACTTACTTCATTAATGTTCATCATTTACTTTCGAATAATCATATAGTTTCGTTTAATTATTATGAATTAGGTTTTTCACCTCTTGAAATTTGTAAATAATTATTACTTGTTTCTTGCTTTGATTCTGTTACGTTCCATTCAGTTGAAGATGAGTAAGTTGATTTTCTTATCGAAATGTATTGCATGTTGTTAATTAAACTAAAGGTACCTAAATGTAATACAGATCCGACCCAAAGAAATTTGGATAAAGGTCAAAATCACCTGAAAATCAACTTTGAATGACATTGTATGATATATCGTTTAATTTAGCGTTAAAAGTTATTTCGAAAAAAGTCATAAAATATACAGGTCCATATTGAAAAAAATGAGGTTGAGGGTGGCCCAGAGCGTACGAAACGTTGGATACGAAGTCTGATTATGTCAAATTGAGGATAATTTACTGTCGAATAGATAAATTTTCCATTTTGTAAGATTTTCCGTTACAAAATTCTAAGAAACTGTTTCCATACACTTGCCTTATAATAGGGGAGCCCAAGCGGGGATTTCGGGATTTACTAAAGCACGGCAGATTAAGATACCCGGTTAAGTACCTCCACCAAATATGAGCCCCATATATAAGGCCGCCCGTCAAGGATAAAGTATCAGATTAGTAAAAAAAAATTGATCATCAGAAATTCTCGAGCGCGTCAGATTAAGGTAGATTGAGTTAATTACATGCTAAAAAGTGTATATTCCACTAATCTGACAATTTGAGAGTGACGTAAAGAAAGGGGAGGGCTACAAAGTTGTAAAATAAAAACATCATCTCGACATTCTCGAGCGTGGCTAATTTTTTTTTATTTTGAAGGAAATAATTCAAGGATAACGAAAAATATATAATCTGACGATTTCCACAAGCCGAAGTAATGAAAATTCGTCGATAAAGTTTCTATTCCTCTCTCATTCTTTCTCTATCTATTACTCTCTCACTCCGTCCCCACTCTGGTTTCTGTTGCCATGACGCCATCACAGCTGATCACAGAGACTCGTTCGGGGCATGATATTAGTTACGTGTTTCCAACGTTTTGGCTTATTTTGTTATTTTAATATAAGTTATGTGAATTAAAGTTTATAAATATTTACTATGAGTGATATTAATATAAAGTGTGTATTTTGTGGTGAAACGACTTTGCAAAAAACAATTAAATTAAATTAGAAACATTAAAAAAATGTATAAATATTTTAGAATATCGTCGGAGCAAACCGGTTCTCCAAAAATCCCGAACAGCATTTTTTTTTATTATTATTTTCTTATAAATACAAGTATTCTACTTAAAAAACATACACTTTTTTATTCGCATGCTATTTCCTGAGCTTCTCAATTAATTAAGTTCAGTGATTTAAAAAAAATAAAAAAAAAATTGTTTTTGTCAGATTAGGCGAATCCCTCTAGATAATCGTCAGATTATGAGACAGCACATCTAGGACATAAAGATGATCCACCATATATATCTTAATCTGACGCGCTTGAGTATTTCAAAATGGCGAATTTTTTTTGCACATTATAATAATGGCCGCGAGTTTGCGTCAGATCGAAATCGTCAGATTATTGAATGAGAGCTTTTTTTTAGGTTCACTTAACACCTACTTAGAAAATCTGACGCGCTCGATTAATTTTTATTTTTTTTCATTTTCAACCCTTACGTACGACCACCCGCATCATGCAAACGATCAGATTAACATACGTACATTATTAAAAATACGTAGGACATTGATGCTATCAATATCTGACGCGCTCGAGTATGTCCATGCAACAGTATTTTTTTACATGTTTGAAAATCTATAGCCGCTCCCCCCACCGATGAAAAGATATACATTATATAACATTTTTTTCTTCTTATCATCTAAGCTTTGCAACCCAATAGGTTTCTATGACGCTCAAGTAAATCCCCATTTAGCATCGTGGGCTCCCCTACTATTATTCCTTTTAGTATTATAAGGTGTTAAATTCTGAACTTCTTGTCTTATAACTTCCACACTTTCTTTCCCGAAACGAGACATTCTGCAAAAATGCCACAAAACTAAAGCAAAAAATGTGAAATTGCACTGAGCCAATGACACATAATTTTCCTACTGGATTTTCTGAAGGAAAATGTCATGTTATAATTTTTTATATTACTTTGCTGTGATATTTTCTTACCGAATCTCCCACGTTCTTGAATTACTACCTGGAAATATCTCCTCGAGTATGTTTTTTTTAAATTCATGCTTTCGCAAATATTTCCGATAGTAATTCAAGCACTAGGGAGATTACTAGTGAAAGTACAACACAATAATAATATTGCATTCAAAGCGTGATGAAATACAAAAATCACACAAAGGCAATAAATACCTCAATACAATCATGATGAGTCAAAATGTGAAATGTAACATATTATGCATAACTGAAGAGTTGTGACGAGGATGTTGGCCTTATGGTTGTGTGAACATATTCGTACATTAAACGGACGGTTTTTATGATAACATGTGTTCAACATTGCTTGGATATATTGAAACGTATGAAAGTTATCGACAAGTTTTATGATAACGTTAATTCTGAAAGTAAACATTGTATGAAAACAATTTGAAAATGAAAGTCTCACGTGTTATTATTCGGCATATGCAACCGAGATCGAGTTGGATAATTAAAGGTTACTTAACCTCATTAGCGGATCGAATTACGGGAAATTCATTATGTGTACGCAAATAATTCTAGAACAGAAAACGGTTGTTCAAATAGCCGTTAGTCGGTTTTTGAGTAGGTACCGATGCTTGAGATTTTCTTCATTATGAAAATCTGGAGACTGGAAGAAATCTGGATCTCTCACTGACTCTATCAAACTTATAGACTATATCAAACTATTTTCAGAACAGTTACTCTTTTCTCATTAAGGTTGGCGACAAATATGGCTTGTAAAACTAATCCGATAGAGGAACCACCATGTATTATAGTTAATATTTATCCAAGTCTACAACCGAGTACATTAGTAATTATAGTCGAAACTATGTCATTTCTACAACGAGACCCGGAGAACTGGCCGGCGTGGCGGGCTCTGTTTGGCCAATAAATCGATATTTTCGGCTCTATTCTGATTCTGTGAAATACTACCAGGAAACCGACTGTGCCATCACACGAAAGACGGTTTGTAGTTATATCCTGTTATCTTTCCTACTCCCAAATATCATTGCTTAATTTATTATAAACATTTAAAAGCATTTTTTTATAGTTTTTGATTTGTAACTTGAAAACCAATGAAGCACTTTCCATACTTTCAATGGACGACTCGTAGAGAATCAAAATGCTAAGAAAATGAGCCCAAGCACGACTCGATCGGATTATTAGTAATGGAAAAGAATCGGAAAAACAGCTTTTTTTTAAAATTCAAAACTCCGCCACTTTTTGAGTTGTAGTGCAGGCTTTCCACGACATAGTAGTGATTAATATGTACTTCATGTGTGAAAACTCTGGCACTTTCGCTTCATTAGTTTTGGCATAATTGCAATCTTAATTTTTCAATGCACTTTATTGCAGCAGATCTGGATGCGTCATACGTGGTCCGATTCCAATTTTTCAAAAATATTTCGAGAGTAGAAGTATAGTACTACAAAACTTATATTCTCATTTTGCGTTGAAATGCTGCAAAATAGATGAAATATACTTGCAAACATGACCTAAAATGGGCGAGTGCGTGAAAGCGGCTGAGTAGTGGGGGTAGAGCAGCAGTCGCGGGGAAGCGTATGTATAGTAATACAAGCGGCGCTGCGCTCGTTATGAATCTGCTGCTCTACCCCACTGCTGAGACGCTTTCATGCACTCGCCGGATTTCGGTCATGTTTGCAAGTATTTCTCACCTATTTCGTAGCATTTTAACGCAAAATGAGAATAGTACTATACTATACTTGAGAACTATTGTAATCGGATCACCTATGACGCATCTAGGTCTGCTGCAATAAAGTGCTTTAAAAAACTCAAATTGCAATTATGCCAAAACTAATAATCCAACAGTGCCTGAGTTTTTCACACATAAAGTACATATCAATCACTACTAACTACTATGTCGTGGAGAGCCTGCTTCAAAACTTGAAAAATGGCGGGTTGTGAATTTTTGAAAAAAACTCAGATTTTTTCCGGTTTTTCCCCATTACTAATAATAATTGTGCTTGGATACATTTTCTTTGCATTTTGATTGTCTACAATTCGTCCATTGAGAGTATCGAGATTGCTTCATTAGTTTTCAAGTTACAAGTCAAAAACGATAAAAAATAAAAAACAATGCTTTTAAATGTTTATAAAAAATTAAGCAATGACAGTTGGGAGTTGGAAACATAACAGGATATAACTACGGAACGTCTTCCATATGATGGCACAGTCGATTTCCTGGTAGTATTTTTGCCACGAAAAAATCTCTATTGATTGGTCTATGTTGCCGATAATGGCTGTCTTGAAGTATCGATTATCATTTGGTTTGGAAGTCAATCAGAAAGAAATTATTCGTGAAATAGTTATTCCGAAATAACATTCTTTAAAAATGAAATCCTACGTTGTTATATCCATTATTATGAGGTCCAACGAAGGTTAAAAAAATTAATCTAGAAATTCGTAATTATATCAGTGGGAAATTGAAAGATAGAAATATTTTTCTGTGAATTGAAAAATCCACGATAAAAATGAAGTTATTTTTTGTGAATGTCTAACAGAAAACAACTACTTCCCCGGCTGAAGCCACGCTATCTGATAGATATTCTGAAAGGACCCTAACTCAAAAGAAAAAATCTTAAATTGATTTCACAAGAGGTTATCTTGACGATGGAAGATAGTGACTAAAGTTTATCTTTCAGTCGCAGATGATTCCACATCTGATGTTATGAACATCCTGTTCATATTTTCAAACAAATCTATATTAGTGGGCTTGGCAACATGCCAGTGGGGTTGTCCTGTGAAGATGAAATAAGGTTATCCTCATTACGGATTTTACGGCTGAATATATTATTCCAGAACCAGCGGCAGAAGAATCGTTATTGGATATATTAGTTTTGATTCCCAGGTTCATATGTATTTTGATTGTGACTTTTGTGTTAGTTTATTTGAATAAATCGTTGGGAATGAACCGATTTTTATGAAATCAATGAATAATCTTTGGATGCCATCATTCACTGGTTGACTTCCTACAACAGTAGATATCAAAGTTGGAAGTTGCAAACTCAAATTTCACAAAAAAGCAGTTTCCAATATCTATGGTATTTTTACGGTTCATTCTGAACGACTTAAATGATGATTCCCACGTTAGAAATATTTTATATGGATTGTGTACTCAGACAACGTTCTCTAAGGGATGAAAAATGTTACGACCCTCCGTGGATAGAAGATGCTGTAGAATCAAAGCTAGAAAGAAAGAAATGATATTTTGTACGTCCTTTATATTGTTCGCTGATTTTCAGTAGTTATATCACAAGTGATGGATATTTTGGTGAGTATACTTTGACATTTTTGTTTCAATATTGTTGTATACATTCACGAGACTAAATTTCTTTAAAATTATTTTTAAAAGTTTTTTTTTCGAAACGGTCGGACATCATTTTTTAATTTGTCATTGACTTGGACGTCATCTGACAGTGACTGAATTATTTTGATAGGTTTGGTATAAGCAATGGTAAATGCCTACTTATTTTATAGGAAGTAGCGTGTATATTTAGTAGTTATCTCACAATTGGTCGATATTTTGGTAAGAATACTTTGAAATTTTTGTATCAATATTGTTGTAGAAATTCACGAGACCAAATTTCTTCAAAAATACCCCGACAGCGAAGCCTGTAAAAATATCATCGTTTTGCGAAAAAACACAATTTTAAAAATATTGGATAATTGAACTGGCAATGATGTGCACTACCCTCAGAAGGAAATTTAGAAAAAATAATTCTTGTGTGCCTATTATAGGTCAGGAAAAGCTTCGTTATATTATACAGATTGAACCTCCGGACCCCGTCATTGATTGTTGATTTTTATTATCTTTCCCCAAATTACGCTCCATGATTCGCTTATGAATAATCTCCGAATCCGAAACTTTCATTTTCTCTATCTTGCTACTTCTAAAGACGTTATCAAAATCACATTCCTATTTCATTATAGCATAGTAGGCATTGGATGAATGAAATTTACAATGACGCTCTCTATCCGAAAACGGCTGGGCTAAGAAATCAGTAAGAATGTTGGTAAAGTAGGAACTATTTCTCGCTGTATGTTTGAATTTGGCTATTCGCCGCCGATTTCGTATAACAAGTTAATGTCCCAAACGAAATTGTCTGGAGATTCGCTTTTAATCGGAAGTTGAACTATTTTCATGGGTCTTTCGTTTGAAATAAAAAAGAAGCATGTATTGGCGTATTTTCTTCAATTTTTGACAAAAAAAAATCTCAATTTTTGAAAAGAATTCAATCTCAATATTTTCAATTAGTACTCTAATCCTTTCTACTAAATTTGAGTTCTCAAAGTGTAACCGTTTCTCGATGCAACCTGAAATAAAAATACACTACATTGAACGCTCATCTTAAGTTCAGATTTCCTTAGTATTTTCTCTCATTCATTAGAAATGAAACAACAGATTTGAGCTTTTTAACAACATATATTTAATTCTATTAAGCTCTTTTCAACGAAATACTCTGTAACTTCAATCATTTGATAAATTTCCGTATTTAGATAATAATGCAAACGAATTAAAGTGAACGTACTCCAACTCTGAACTGTTCAATACTTAAATGACTTTAGAGAAAACCGATAACTAGAATAATTCAGCTTGGCAAAACCTGCCTGTAAAACTAAATAAAATGATTGTTTTTGGAGATCAAGATCACAACTAAAACTTCCTCCGGTTTCTTTTTTACAGTCCATCACTTGCAACATCTGCTGACAATATATAGCCTCATGAATACAGTAGAGAGTTTTCAAATATAGTCCAGTAATAACAGGACCTAAATATCTACGATATACTTATTGACAATTATTTTTTCTTCTATGCGACAGGATTCTTCATTGGGCGGGGAAGTATAATATTTTAGTGCTTACGGGTTAGGAGTTCAGAAAACCCTAAAAAAAAATAACTGCCTCCCATCTAATTTCTTATTCATAACAATATTTTTCAGGAAAATCTATCGTAAGCCTTCATTTGAATACCTCCAATGGCATTTCTTGCAAATAACCAATTCATTCATTTATTCATATTTCCAATTGGGTGTTATCATTATTATAGTCCATCCAATATCAATTGCAGAAGCTGTTTCTATAGGGAGCAAATAAAAACTCACTTCGCTAACACGAGCGTATATGCGAAGAAACTGAACGAAAAATAATCTGTACTACTCCTAAACATTTCCCGTCGGCAGATGGTAGATCAAAAGAGCCGATAGTCAACGTGGACGTGAGTGACAGCTGTCGCTTTTCTACAACCGATTCGTCTGGGCCAATCGTCGGACATCGATGCTTGTATAGGCGTGTCTATACGATGGAAGGTCATAAATCACGCGTTATAATTGTGTTTTAATAGCTCTGAAAGATTAAAAACCAGTAGCGTCTGTGGTCTTGGTGTGTGCCGATCGAAATACGTTTTAGGATATTCTAGTAACCTACATCAAACAATGAAATAAATTATTTTTCTTTCTTAATGTATTTGTATAAATAAAAGCTTGTCTTTAATTTTTTTTCATTTTTCATAATTTATGAAGTATTTTTGAAATCTTAAAATATCTAAATAAAATTAGTTATCTCCGCCACTGCTTCTCACATGATTTCGCCGCAAGACTTTTTTATGCTTTGCAATTGATATTTGGAAAACTTTACCACCTAAAATTTCTACCCTGTTTTTCTAGACTTATCAAGCTACTTATTTATACCCATCGGAACCTATAATTCCAGCATTTTGCGTCTGACCGGAAATATGGTCGTAAATAAATTCCTACAATGATTGGAGGGTCGTCCAATTTTGGGAACATTTAAACAAAACAAATATAGCTTTTTAGGTAAACTGTGAGTTTTCGACGAATTTGATGAAACAGAATTCATATGTGAATGGTCAACATCTGTTCTGTTACGGCCCGCGAAAATATATGGCCGCTTGAAATGATCTGAATTTGAAACAGGTCAATTGTAAAAAAATTGAAATAAGAAAAAGTCATATGAACAGGGTGTTTATAAAATAAACTACTTTACTATCTTCCATAGTTCAAGATAACCTCTTGGGGGTATTCACGTTGAAAAGGGAAACATTCTCAGTTGACTATTGAATAGAAAGATTTTTCTGAAAATTGAAAAATCCACGATATTTTTTGTGAATAACTAACAGAACACAACTACTTCCGCGGCTAAAGCCACGCTGGACATTGAACTACTTCTGATAGATATTTTGAATGGACCCCAACTCAAAAAAAAAACCTAAATTGAAAATGGAATTTCTTATTCCAGTCTCAATTCAGAACTCATATCCCAACTAGCATTTTTAGTGGTCGGAACGTAGCGGCCATGATTCTGGAAAACTTTGAGGTGTTTGACCACAACCTCTGCCACGTAATATACACGGTTCTATCACGCGGCGGCTACCAAAATGGGGAACACTTTTTGGTTGCAGGTACGTTCCGAACTACGTTCCTGGATCTCAGATAGCCACATTCCAACCACGTTGTGGTCACCTGGCAAAAACATGGATATGTAGGGGCTCGACACTAGACACGTTAAACAACTGACTGCGCTTGCGTAATTGATATAAAGCTCGATCTCTGTCCTGTAACATATTTTTATAACAACTGTTCCTCATTCTTCCATTTTTCCTGAATCATTTCTAACACTCGATCGACTATAAGTATAAGAATATATAACATATAAACACGTAAGTAAGTGTATTGAATTGATAAAATTAAAACCATTGGAAGTTTACTGTGAAATATGGATGTTGTAGCTCGATTGTGAGCACGCGCCATCTGAATACTTTTTATTTAAGGAAAACATTGTAATTTTGGAAATAATTCGCCTGTGAAATTATGTACTTAAATCCCTCAAAAAAATTTTTATCAATCTTGGTTACTTGAAACCAATACTAACGTAATAAATTACTACGTTTGATGCAATGCTGACGACAAATGAATCTTATTGAATATTTTGTTCATTCTCTAATAATGGCGACCCAGCATATTCCTGTAAATATGGCGACTTTTAGAAAATATAGCTTCAAAGTGGCAGAAACTGAGAATATACAACTTGAAGTTCCTCTCATCATAAATTAGCAAGTGGAACTAACTTATCAACTTTTCCACCGCTAGAAAGTGGCGCCCACGTCGAAGGCCCATGACTCACCACTTCAAAGTTATAACCTAAAAATTACAATAGGCCTTATACCCCTGAAAGTGGCTATTATAACCTGCCACTTCAAAATTATAACCTCGAAATTGCGGGTACATGTCCATTAATAGCCAAAAAAAGACATGTATAAGTATGGATGCAGTTCCAATTAACAATTATAAATTAACAAGTAATGAAAATGATGGCATTTGAACAAACTGAATTAACAATTGAGGTATGAATATTAAGCAGGCGCACAAGTCAGAGATACGATCTATTTAAATTAACCTTTTTATACAAAATAAAGAAAAATTGTCACTTATAATTGCACGAGAGGTTTGTATTTTATCGGGCAAATTTGGGTTGTTTAATGAGAAACTGTTGCTAAAGGAAACAGTTTAGAATTTGAACAACACAAATTTACCTGACAATTCAATGAATAAGAAATTTAGAAACATCAATGCAAACTTTATTTATGAAACATTAAAAATAAACACATTTTTATATGAATGGGCAATTATTAAAAACGCAGTTATTGAAATTCATACTAGGAACAGTGATGTCGCTGCGTGTGCCACAGCTAATCGTTTCTGAAGTAGATGTTGAAGTTTTTTCTTTTTCCAAACGAATTGATTCAGTAATGCTCGAATGATACTCTTTGTCAACTTGTAAGTATGGTTTTATTGATGATGAATTGCTGTGTCCTGTTATTTTTATTAGAGCTTGTTCTTCAATTCCGCTTTTACTTAATTCGCTAACTGCTGCCGCTCGATTTGATTGATTTGTAATTTTGACACGTTTGACGTCTATACCAATACGTTGTGCTGAGCATTTAGTCCATTTGGAAATTTCATTAATTCCAATCGACACATTCTTATACCAACCTTTAGAATTGTTCTTCTTCCAAAAGGGATTTGGTGTAAGAAATACTCTGTTCAATGTTATAAAAGTGTCTCGTTTTTCCATTTACTTTTTGAATAAACGTATTGGGCAAATATCTTCCTCTAAAATATTAGGCGTAATCCATTTGCTGTCACATAATTTATTGTTACCGCCTTGTCTCGTTTTCGAAAATAGAGGATTATACTCGATACGTCCAGTTTCTTTTCCATTATTTTCAATTTCAGATACGAATTAAGTGGTTTTGCAGTAAGCTGCTTCTCCTCCGCGCCAAGCTAATTCAAACGCCATAATGTGATATAATTTATTTTAAAGTTCTTCCGGTTCATTTTCGTCATTAATCTGGCCATTGCAAATACTTCAGATTTATTAAGAGCTGATGCACTAGATTTTCTCTTTTCGGGTTGTGCTTGTAGGATTTTACGTTAGGCATTACGTGTAGCTCGTGATGAATTAAACTGAACGTCGGTGAAAGGGTTAAATACAATATTGAATTCGTTATAATATTTACTTTGTAGCATTTTAGCGGTGGTGTTCCAAATTGTTTTAACTACCGCTTCGTTGTAGTCTTCTCCGTTGCCTTTTCGCATATTAAATGCCCAATCTTGCAATATTACATTCAATTTCTCGATGGAAGTATCTGGCTCAAATTTATATCTTTTTGCATCGCAAAACGTAGAAAATTGTCGCCAGATTGATGATTGCGTCGCAACTGTATTAGTAGGCACACAGGTATTAACAATTTGACTAATTTCGGCGTTCTTAGACTCACCGAATCGACTCTTTGTTAGTGCTTAGAAATTCAATAAGTTGTTGACAAACATGTCAAACTATTTATTTTGGCAACCAACACCGCGATAATTGATAAACAAATGAATAAGTGAAAAAACCACTAGTGCATTTGTCGCTGTAAAAGTTGCAGCTAACTTTTGCCGCTGTCAAACTGACAATTGCACTGTGGCATATGCGATTTTTTATACATGAGTTGAATTGTCTATTGAAAATGCATAAACCATTTCATTTTGAATGAATATCATTGAGGTTTCACGTAATAAGTAGACCAAACTTTTTGTAAGACACAATAAAATAATTTGAGAAATGTAAGGTTAGCTTTCGTCATCGCGTGGACCAATCCACGGTCACTTGATGGCGAATTTCAGAGGTAATTGTAACTTCATAGTGACTTTTATCAAATGCGAACTGTGACAATCACTTATGGAGATAGCAAGAATGTGGAAAGCATCACCACATATCACAAGTGCCTGCCACATTGAAGGTTTTATGTAAGTTACTAAAACGTCACCGAAACTATCATACTCTATTGAAAGTGATTTTGACTTCTAAGTGATATTTAAGTGGTACAGGATGGTTACCTCAACGGATATTTTCCATATTCAAGTTTGTAAACCTTCAAGGTGATTCTGCTTGGCGGCCATTCAGACACCTCCAATTGACACTAACTATTTATAGAACTGTGGAGTGGTTACCATAGAAGGAAATTACGTGACTACAACCGGCGGGAAATAAGGCGAAAGCATGTTGGCAAATAATAAATTTTGAGAGAAACAAAAACAATAATAATAGAACTCATACTGATATATCTCCTGAACATTTCAATGACTTTTTTGTTAACATTGCTGACAATATCATTCAATCTCTTCCAACGGTATGCAAAGCGGATTTACTGAATTTCAGAAATTTTCCAGCACCCTGCAGCTCTTTTTTTCTGGGCCCAGTGACTGAAGAAGACGTTCAAAATGCAATCGAGTCACTCAAAAATTCCGAATGCTTAGACGCCTATGAACTAAATAGTGATATCATTAAAGAGACCTCCGAGATATTGTTGCAGCCTCTTTCTGAATTGATAAATTTAATATTCACAAGTGGTATTTTTCCTGATGCATTTAAGCTATCAAAAGTTATTCCCTTATTTAAAAACGGTGACAATTCTCTTGTTAACAATTATCGTCCCATTTCAATAATATCCATTTTTAGCAAAATAATTGAGATTATTATTAAACAACGTCTTTACGCATATTTTGAAAAATATAAATTACTCAACGAATCCCAGTTTGGTTTTTGTAAGGACCGCTCTACGACAGAGGCAGTTCTCAATGTGGTGAGTGAAGTTGTCGACAATCTCGAGCAAGGTAATCACACAGCTATTACGCTCTGCGACCTCTCCAAGGCGTTTGACTGCGTCTCTCACGACATATTATTGGAGAAACTATATTATCACGGCGTCAGGGGAGTATCTCTATCCCTCATAAAATCATATTTGTCGAATAGATATCAAGCAGTCAGTAGCAATAATTGCATTTCGAATTTTAAACTTGTTGAACATGGTGTTCCCCAAGGATCAGTATTGGGACCACTTCTGATCTTAATTTACGTGAATGACATCAGTAACTTCATGCATCCATATAAATCTGTTTTGTTTGCCGATAACACTACATTCATTTACTCTGACAAAAATGCGATTGAACTATCTAGAATATCAAATGAAGTCGATGAGAAGGCAGAACGTTGGTTCGTGACAAATCGACTCAAGCTAAATACAGATAAAACGCAACAGTTACAGTTTTCAACAAGCTCTGCCGCTACATCAAGTGCAGATAGCGTTAAATTACTTGGGATTGTTGTCGATAGTACTCTCACTTGGACCTGTCATATTAACCAATTGAGCAAAAACATATCAAGAACACTTTTTTTATTACGTCAGCTGAAAAATGTAACTAGTTTCGATACATTGAAAATAACATATTTCTCCCTCTTCCATTCTTACATTAGCTATGGTGTTATACTCTCGGGCAACTCAACTGGGGCTTTAAAAAATTTTAAATTGCAGAAAAAAGCTATCAGAATAATAACAAATTCTGGTTATAGAGATCATTGTCAACCTCTTTTTTTGAAATTGAGAATAATGCCGTTACCCACATTATTTTTGTACAACGTTCTCATAGAAATTCATAAAAAATCAACTCAATTAATTAAGCATGACTATGATACCAGACATTGTAACAAAATTCGAACAAATCGCTATCGTTTGAGTAAATCATAAAAGAATACTCTGGATTTCAACCTCTACAACTATCTTCCCGATAATTTTAAAATTCAAAAAAACAATAAAAAATTATCTTTTGAGTTTTTGCTTCTATTCTGTCAAAGAATACGTGAATCATTTTAAATGTTTATAATGTCATCTATGTTTTTATATTTTTGTATTTGTGTTTCTTGCTTGTTTTTATACTATTTTAATTGTTAATCTGATCATTTTATACTATTTTAATTGTTTAATCTGATCATTACTTTTATACTATTTTATTACTTTTATGCTATTTTATTACTTTTATGCAATTTTTTGACTTGCTACAAACATTTTATTATGTAACGTGGTGAAATAAACTATCTATATATCTATATATCATGCAAATATAAAATTTCAGTTATTATTACTGTATCGTGGTATATTTAGTGGTGATTACGTAATAACCACCGAGTCGAAGTTGCAGTATCAGTTCCCGTCACTATGATGCTGCTTCCCTTTTCAAAAAAATCAGTGCTAGGAAGTATTAATAATTTGACTCAGTTATGGATAATATATTTCTTTATATAAAAAGCGTTATTTTTATTATAGTGTACTTCCCTATTGTATTATTGACTTCAACATGAATTGTATTCGTATGACATATATTTTGTCATGCGAACGTTTTGTTATTTTCGTACCTTGATTTGAGGATGCATTAAAACGTAAATTTTTACAAGCTTTTATTTAGTTTCACCTGTCCGATGTCTGTGGGTTTGTAATCAAATCTTACAAGTTAAATTTGACCCACTTCTCGTCGTTCGATTACTTTGAGATTTGGCAGGTGTTCATAATTCCAGTGACATTGCATTATGGAATTTTTGTTAGAGAAAAAACAAAGTGGCGGCTCCAAGATGGCGGACGATCTCTGTGATTATGGTCCGATTCTATTCAAAATTGGTATGAGGGGGTTTTCGGGGTCGGAGATTTTGAATTTTTTCTCAACATTCATAAATTCAAGGTTGGCGGCTCCATGATGGCGGACGAGTTTTGTAATTATGGTCCGATTCGATTCAAAATTGGTATGTGGAGGTTTTCGGGGTCGGAGATTATGAATTTCATGTCGAATTCTTGAATTCAAGATGGCGGACGAGTTTTGTAATTATTGTCCGATTCTATTCAAAATTGGTATGGAGGGTTTTTCGGAATCGGAGTTTTGTAATTATGGTCCGATTCTATTCAAAACTGGTATGTGAGGGTTTTGGCTTCGATATTATGAATTTTTGTCAAAATTCATAAATTCAGGATGGCGAACGTGTTTTGTAATTATGGTCCGACTCGATTTAAAATTGGTATGGTGGGTTTCGTCGTATATTATGAATTTATAGTCAAAATTCATAAATTAAAGAGGGCAGCTCCAATATGGCGGATGAGTTTTGTAATTATAGTCCGATTCGATTCAAAATTGGAATGTGGAGGTTTTCGGTGAGAGATTATGAATTTCATGTCGAATTCATGAATTCAAGATGGCGGACGAGTTTTGTAATTATGGTCCGATTCTATTCAAAATTGGTATGTGAGGGTTTTTGGGCTCGGATATTATGAATTTTTTGTCAAAATTCATAAATTCAAGATGGCGAACGTGTTTTGTAATTATGGTTCGACTCGATTCAAAATTGGTATGTGCGGGTTTCGGATCGGAGATTATGAATTTTTGTAAAATTCATAAAATCAAGACTTTGGACGAGTTTTGTAATTATAGTCCGATTCTAATCAAATCTGGAGTGTGGGGGTCCTTTGGTCGAAGATTATGAATTTATTGTCAAAATTCATAAATTCAAGATGGCGGCTCCAAGATGGCGGATGAGTTTTGTAATTATAGTCCGATTCGATTCAAAATTGGAATGTGGAGGTTTTCGGGGAAAATTATGAATTTTCATGTCGAATTCATGAATTCAAGATGGCGGACGAGTTTTGTAATTATGGTCCGATTCTATTCAAAATTGATGTGTGGGGTCGGAGATTATAAATTTATTGTCAAAATTCATAAATTCAAGATGGCGGCTCCAAGATGGTAGACGAGTTTCGTGATTATGAACCGTTTTCATTCAAAATTGGTATGTCTGGGTTTTTGAGGTCGGATATTATGAATTTAGTCGAAGATTATTGATTTTTTGTCAATTCGTTAATTGAAGATGGTAGTTCCATCAAGGCGTACTTACTAGAAAGCACAAAATAAAATATTTAATAAAAACCCTTATTGAAGAAAAACTTTTATTCAAATGCGCTAAAAAGTAAAAAATAATTGCTTTGTATGTGTGACGTAGGTTATTCCTTCAGTTATAGATTGAAAAGCTTGCCGCTTTTGTATTCGAACTGAAAACTTTGCGCGACAAGCTCTTGAATCTGTAACTCACGGAATGACCTACGTCACTCATCCAAAGTAATTATTTTTTACTTTTTAGCGCATTTGAATTCAAGCTTGTCTTTAAAAAGGTTTTTTATCAATTATTTTATTACTTCTATCACTATGTAGTAATGTAAGAATGTACTAACTTCCGTCACGTCACATATTTTTATGTGAACTGCCCTCCGGCCATCTGTCGAAATATTAATGAACGAATACAAGAAAATCCTTTCATCATCCCAATCATCGAATAGTGAATGTTTATTCTGAACTCGCTAACGTTAGTTTTAATGAGCAAGGAAGTATGCAGCCGGTTAATTAATGCAACGCTGCAATTACGGGCATGTATGTCATAAAATGAAACTTATCTAGGAATATATCGTGGGCGTATTTTCTCAAGAACCGTAAATACTTCGAAATCATGTTTATTACTTCCAGATACACTAGTGAATTTGTTTATTAACTTCGTCAGAACTAGTCTGTGGGAGTCAATTTGGGGTTAGTGACTCTATATGAATTTGCAGTGGTTTATCGAAAAAATTGGCAAATGTAGGTTAGGCGGTGACTGAAGGATATATCCTTCGTCATCGGGTACATTGAGAATTCCAATGGGGCACGTCGCCATATTAGAGCCGTCGTCTTGAATTCGTCGATTTTGACAAAAAAAAAAATGATCTCCGACCCCAAAAACCTTCAGACACCAATTTATATTGGATTCGGACTATAACCACGAGACCATCTTATATTTATAAATTTTGAAAAAAATCCCCACATACCAATTTTGAATAGAATCGAACTATAATCTTCCGCCATATCGGAGCCGCCATTTTGTTTTTTCTCTAGCAAACATTCCATAATGCTTTGTCACCAGAATTATGAACACCTGCCAAATTTCACGATAATCGGTCAAGTGGAAGTGGTTCAAAATTCACCTGCTTGATAGATTTGGACCAAACATACATACATGTTCAGTGGGGTCATTTAAGTGTGCAACATATGGGAATTTTCAAAACCAAAATACAAATATTGCCGAAACTTGGTGCATTTGCGATAATCATATTAGATGCACTTAGAATCGTTGTCAAACAGCATACAGGGTAAAACAAAAAAATATAAAAATTGTACAAGAGTAAAGTACCCTTATTTCAGAAAATTCAGCAAAATGTTATTGAGAAAAGTTGTTAAAATTAAAATTCTGCCTAAATCCTAACTGGCCTACCAAAAAATTATTATTTTTGAAAACATTAATTTCCCAAGAAATAAAGAACACAAAGTCATCTTCACAACGGAATCAATATTAATTGAAACACAATTGGTAGACCACAAGTGAAAAACAACTACTTTCCTGGCCAATACCTGAAAATCTATGCCAACTTCCATAAAAATGTTTTTTTTTTATATTCACCCTAAACACTTTAATAAATTAATCAAAATCAAATCAATTTCGCATAACTCTGTTCAAATTCAAGCATATTTGTAAAATTAACTTCATGTTTGTCGCAACGATATTAAACACAACTTTTAAATTTCTCAAAAATTCCCTTTAATAAGGTAAAACAGTAGTAATGATAATATGCATATTAAAAAACTCTAATTCAAAGTGCAATATTTTCATTTTAAATGTTTATTAAAAAACTGTACAAATTAATCGACAAACATGAAATCCTACTAAAATAACATACGACACTTTGATGTCATTAATTTTTCATTCTTGAATAATTATTGTTTGATTATTAAGTTTATTTGATGTCAAATGCCTCCTCCAAGATAGTTAACGTTAGCCGAGAAGGCAGAATTAGTTTTAATATGTGGATATAACTATATTTTCACTGGGAATAGATATAATGAGCGAGAATCTTCAACACGAATTCATCTGAAAAAAAACTCAAATCGGAAAAAAATATGTATACTAAAAAAAGCATACCAATAATAATAATAAAAGATTATTCACCAAAAATACATAGGATATCAATAATAAACAAGATACAATAAAAGCGTATAAATAAACTGGAGAACCACAGACGCTGACAATTTCAGCTTGTACATGATGTGGGGGATTTCAATTCTATTATGGGTGTGATCATGAAGTATGGTGAGTGAATAAACTACAAAAAGCATCTCATATTCAAAAATACAATGTGAAACTGAAATGCGAATTTGTTTTGTTGAATTTTTGTCATATTCAAAAATACAAATCTACAGAACTTGAAATTTCATTTGAAAAAATATCTGCAAAAATTTCAAAATTCTGAATGAAACTTTCAAAGAGATACTGCTTTTTGCTTAAGACTTTTTCTCATTATATTTTTTGTTATCATCCCAGTTATGAATATTGCTGAATTAACGTCAATCATTATTATTTCGGCTTTGAAATTTTTTCATTTCAGATAATGGTGTAAGTCTTAAGTTGGATGTCGTCGAATAAAAATGCATTTTTATCAAAAATCGTTGCTCCGATCGACTTTACAGACGCGTACTTTTAGTCAGAAATTTGTCCAGAAAACCTTGTTTTGTTAAAAAATATTGAAAAATCTTCGTTATTTCAAAGATTTGGGGTGTGGAACATTGGGGGCAGTACGTACTTTGTAGCAAACAAACTGACTCATGCATGGAACCTCATCGAAGTAATTCATTTGTTTCGTCAATCACCAAATTTGGTTGATTTTCAATATCCACTTGAAAAGTTATCAAAGAAAAACATTTTTTATTTTGTAACTTCGAGGGCCGTAACTTAGTAACCAAGTATTTAAAAAAAAAGTGATATGCAATTCTGGTGATATTTTGACCCCATCTATACATTCCCGAGAGAAAAAGAGGAAGTCCTGGGTTACCCTGTATATGGATTTGAATCTCAAGCAATATCGGTGAATCTCAAGCAAGATCGGTGTAAATAGAACGCTGTTGAAATGGATCTGGAGATGATAGTTGAAGTAAGCTCTTTAAAGCAGTTTCCGGTGTTCCACAAGGTAGCCATCTTGGACCTTTATTTTATATTATTTACATAAACACCATAAAAACTGTTTCGAACTTTGTCAAATACTGCTTACGCAGACGACCTGAAAATATAATCCCTCGTGGAAAACTCTGAAGACTGCTCGAAAATTCAGAGTGACCTCGCTTGAACCGATGCAAGCCAGGCTATGACTATTCGAAGAAAAAATCTGAAAGTGAAAATTTTCAAATATATGACATTTTCCCTTTCATATTATCTATCAAGCGTGGCTTTAGCCGGGGAAGTAGTTGTTTTCTGTTAGATATTACAAAAAATTACTTTAATTTTATAAAAGTCTTTCAATTCACTATTCTGTTGAAAATGTTTCCCTTTTCATCAATGTTATGATATTTAATATTGGATATAAAGAATATCGACGATTTGTAAGACTTAGAAAGTTCTTCAAAATAGACGAGGAAAACATTCTCTGGGAATGACTTTGCATTTCTCCACTCCATAAAATTTTGTATGGTATCTATCTTTTTGGTATTGAGGGCAAAGATCAAAGTAACATTTCTATCTTTCCACCGATTTCATTCCAATTGACCTTCGCAGCATCATTCTACAGAATCCACGTTCAGAAATCTTCAACTGACACCAAATTTGAAATAAAACTGATATCATCGTCAGAAATACGGTTCCCAGGCAACGGTGCCACAGCTATGTGGAAAAATCATCGGGGACGAGTTCTCTATCACGCATAGTTATGTCAGTTGTTTTCAGGTCAAATATTATTAAATTGGAAAGAACTACATTTACCTGGTAATCTACTCGACAAGTTGAAAATGGTCTAAAATAGAGATCGCCTAAAATTATTGTGATAGCTCATTGGATCTGGAATAACGCCTAGAAAATGTCCAAAAGGTGTATTAGCACATAAAAATTTGCAAAAGTTATAAACAATTGAAGATGAAAAAAAATGGCATTTCGTTTTTTTGCCAAATTTCATAAATATTGTTATTTAAGAAATTTCAAAAAAGGTTCTGAAGAGGAATTTCCAATAAAGAACTCTCACTCCGGAACTCTATCTCTATTATTTATAATTTTATTTGACGAAATGGTCTCCGAGCGACATCTAGAGTTACAGCGCGCGATCAAAGCAGTACGACACATTAATTAATTTATTTAGGTTCTAAATATTTTTTTTAATTTGAAAAAAATGATGGTGTATTCGGAACACTATGAATAATTTATTCCCGTTGAATTTTAGTTATTTTTCAAAAGTTAAAAGTTAACTAAAAAATTTTCAATTTTCTTATTTAAAACGAAAAAATGTTTTAAATTGTCGTTTTTTGTGAGCTTTTTATATCTACCCTAAAGATCACGCCATAAAGTTAGAAAATATTCTACTTTGTTTATAATAATTTTTGAATTTAACAAAAAACTAAAAATCCAAGTAATGTTGTTAAAAAAATTTCTAATCATCATATTTTGTTTTATTTTACCCAAGATATAAATTGATTTGAAAAAAAAAAAAATTCCCGTCATTTGTTATGAATTTTTTATAAACAAATTATTATTTCAATTTTTTGAAATTCTTAATAACAATTTTAATTGTTTATAATTTTTTTATTTCTATTGTTTAAATGATCAATTATTTTTTTTACAATTTTTTGTTTAACTTA
Organism: Gonioctena quinquepunctata; assembly: GCA_018342105.1. Taxonomy (NCBI): domain Eukaryota; kingdom Metazoa; phylum Arthropoda; class Insecta; order Coleoptera; family Chrysomelidae; genus Gonioctena; species Gonioctena quinquepunctata. The sequence goes on from JAFIRS010000167.1 coordinate 927,582, forward strand.
CCGATTTTTAAAAAAAAATTTTTCTTTGTTAAGATTTTTCTGAAACAATTTAAAATATAAAAAAATTTCAATTTTTTTTGTCTTTGGGAATTAAATTGGGAAAAAATTGGGAAAATTTATTTTCATACATTTTATATACGGTTGTTTTTTAATTTTGGTTTCAAAAAAAAAATCTAACAAAGTTAAAAAAATTTATAACAAATTGGTAAGTTAATAAACAATAAAATTGTAAAAAAATAATTTTTTTTAATTTATAGAGGACTGTCAATTATGATTTTTTGAAAAAATAATTTTTAACTAATCATTTAAAACAATGGAAATATAAAAAAAAACGATTATAAACAATTAAAAATTTTATTGAAATTTTTTTTCAAAATCATATTATTTTAAATATAAATTTTTGGGGAAAAAAAATTGAAAATTTGAAATAATCAATTTGTTTTATAAAAAATTTATCAAAAATGGGGGTTTTTGAAATCAATTTTATCTTGTTTGAAAAAAAAACGATAATATGATTTAAAAAAAAAAAAATTTTTCAACAAATCACTTGGATTTTTTTTTTGTTCGAAAAAAATTATATAAAAAAATATTTTTAAAATTTTTTGGGTGATCTTGGAGTATGTATAAAGGGAAGGCTCACAAGAAAAAAATTTTAAGACAATTATTTTTTTTTTCATTTTTAAGACAGTATTGGGAAAAAATTTTTGTTATTAACAACGTTTAACTTTTGAAAAACAACTTCAACTTTATCAACGGGATAAATTTTTATAAATACACCAAATTTTTTCAAATTTAAAAAAAAATTTAACCTCAAATAAAAAATTTAAGGTTTTGTTTTTCCCTAACCTAAAATGTCCTGGAAATCCCAAATTAAAATTTAAATAATGGAGATAGGTTCCGGGAGTTTATTTTATTGAAATTTCCCCTTCAAATTTTGGAATTTTAAATATCAATAGTTTATGAAATATTGGCAAAAAAAATGATTTTTTCATCTTCAATTGTTTTCTTTCATTTTTTTATGCCTTTTCTTTTTCTGGTCGATAAGAACCAATAAATTTTGGGCTCATTTTAACTTTCAAATTTGAAACTTGGGTTTTGGCCTTTTTCCCAATTCGGGGAGTTCGACAAAGCGATTTTTGGTCTGTTCTAGATAAATCCACATTGAAAATATCACACCAGTTTACAAATAAAAATTATTGAACAATTAACGTTTTGTGTGGCTAATTTATTTTTTATTTTTGGTAAGGGAATTGAGAAAAAAGCGTTGAGAGTTCTACTTCATTTCGAAAAAACAAAATGAGTTCTGAAAATTGGGAAAGGCTACATTCAACTAGTATCGGATTCCTTGATCTATCTGAAAATAAAATGATAGTGACCATGATTTATCACTCATCAAACGGTAAGTTTCATGTGGTGTTTGTATGTCCCCAATTTTCTTGGCCTATCCAACCGGGTCCGAAGAAACTGTTTGCATTATCCTACACCTTTTCCGCCATTTCATCTGAAATGGCACGTCATGATATACAGGGTGTAAAACCCAAAAAAGTGTGAAAGTTTTAGGGGTGATTCCTTGTCGAAAATTAAAGGGTCTTTCTTAAATAAAGCCTTAGGCCCCCCAAAAAAGAGAAAAATAAAAAAACTTGGTAAAGAGTTGAAGAAATGGCATTTTATGGACATGCCCAATAAAAAGGCTACCCGTGAATATTTTTTTAATTTTGTTGTGATCTTTAAAGGAAAACATAAAACACCTGTTCCATTTTACCAGAACCGTTTAAAAACAAAATTTCTCAATTTAAAATATATGTGAAAAGAATGATTCATTGAAATTTTTTTTTAAATTTGTTTGTTCCGTAAAAGCAATGGTTTCCTAATAAAAAATAAAATACAACATTGTGATGAACCGGATCTTCTGTAAATGGAATCGGAAAAATCTAGTAGGTGGCTGTCACGTTTTGTTTGCACAACTTGTACTTCAATCGTATATTTTAAAAATCGAAAAACTAGTACTGGCTTTCAAGTCCTTTGATTTCTATGGGTAGTTGAAAGTTCAATTGTTTCTTTGAATCTTCAATTTGAATAGTTACACAACCTGAAATGGCCGATATGCATTTTATGTAGGTCGTGCCAATGGAAATTTTGGATGCTGACGGCCCCTATTATCCTCAGGGGTAATCCTCATCTACAATTTGGCACATCTTCACCAACGTCTCTGGAAAGAGGGAGTTTTAAAGACAGTCCCAGAACAGGGATCCCGGTATGTTATCAAATTAATAACTTCTCGTTCGTCCCCATTTTAATGCACGTGCTAAATGACAGTCTGAATCACAACTGAAGCCGGAGAGGCCGTGGCCAGTGGTGGCACCCTCCCCACCTCCGTTCCTTGGTCTTTAAGGAGACCCGACACTTGACGATTTTCATTGCCCTTTTTTGGGTTATTGGCACGGCCAACGTCCTCTACATCGATCTGGTTTTTGCCAACTGGCCTTGCCAATTGGCAAACCGGATAGTGTGACGCCTTAACGTTGGCCAACTGGACCATTAATTGTCAAACATTACCATCTTCAACTAAAGTTATAAAAAATTTTTATGTACTTTCCGTATTCCTGCTTTCAACAAAAGCACCTTTTCCAACCACATCTCCACTCCTTTTAAAAATTTTAGCTTTCAAAAGTGATTTGCCCTGGATCTTGATATTTCCATTGATTTCGAAGCCCCCACGTTTTTTGTCATAGTCGTTGAATTTTAAAAATTTTTTTTTTCACTCTTTAGTGCAGGAAGAAGTACTTCAAGGGTTTTTTCCCCCTTTTTTGGAAAAAAAATTTTTTTAAAATTTCCTTATTTTTTTGGGGAACTGGGGGAAAAAATTTTTTTTTTTTTCCTCCCCCCCCAAAAGGAAAGTAAAAATATCCGACCTCTACCCCAGAAAGTGACCTTTATTTCACGGGGAAAGTACTTCCCCCCGGAAAAAAACCCGGGAATCCTGTAAGATTTACAGATGTAATTTAATTTTTCCCCCAATTTTTTTTTAAAAAAACCCCCCCAAAAACCCCATTTTTTTGAAAAATTTAAAGAAAAAAAAAAAAAAAAAAATGTTGATTTTTGAGAATCGAACCCAAAAACCCTTTTGGGGTAAATTTACCGTATAATTTTTCCATCTGAGCTTTCCCCAGATTTGAATTAATTTTTATCGGGGGATATGTTATCTCGTTAGAAAAATTTTTACTAATAGAATTAATAAAAAAAACGAATTTTTTCAAAACACCGTTACAATTTAAAAAATTGTAACAATAACCAATTTTTTTTTTTAATTTTAATGGTTCCAAATAATTAAAATTTGTTCCCCAGTTGTATCTAATAAGATTTTTTTTCTTGTAATTTTTTCAAAGAAAACGTTAATTATCGTTATTTCTTTAGTGAACTATAAAAGTAATTCTAAATTCATGTGCACTTTTATAGAAAAAATTTTTCCAAAACATAGGGGGGTAAATATAAAAACGTAAGATTAGTGGGGAAAGATCTAATATTTACATATTGTTTAATAGAATAGATGGTGGGGGGAAAAAATAGCGTACATTAATCGGGGCAAAAAATGTTTTTTTTACATTTTGGGGATTGCTGCACCCCCTTTTTCGTTTTCGTGCCAAATTTTAATTTTTTTTTGAAAATGTCACTTTTCGCACTAGAAAAATTTTTTATACTTTTTCCCCTCACCATTTTGGGGAAAAAATTTTTCCCTTTTTGCAACTGGTGATAAAAAAGGAAAACATTTGATAACGTCAAAGAGTTTTGGGCGTCACTTAAAAAAGTAAAAAATTTGAAAAGTAAATATAAAACCCCCAGTTGAAAAAAAAAAAAAAAAAAGTTAAAATTTTTTAGGGTGAATTTAAAACCCCCCCTTTTATTATTTTTGGGGACAAAAATTTTGAAGTTTAAAATTTTTTTTTTCCCAAATTTAAAGATAATACGATGGTAAAACTAGTAGTGGGCATAAATATCAATAAAAAAATTTTGGAAAAAAATTTGGGGTATTCCCCCCGCTGACAAAGATTTTTTTGTGAGCATTAATTTCCGTTTTTTTCCCGGGAAGTTTTTTCCCCCAAAGGGTGAAACCCCTTTAAAGAAAAAAAAAAAATTTTTTCAACGACTATCCCAAAAAAAAACGGGGGGCTTTGTCGAAACCCAAATTTTAATAGCCCAAAAATTTTCCTGATTTGGTTTTGCCATTTTAAAGGGCTGAAATTTTGTCGAGGGTTTTTGGGTTTAAAAACATATTCAAATTTGGGAAAAAATTTTTTAAAGGGGGCCCAAAGGGGACATTTCAAATTTTTTCCCCCCATTTTCTTTTGAGTATGGGAAAGCGTTTGAAAAATTAGGCCCAAAATTAGCCGAGGGGGCTGGACGCGAGATCTAAGCTCGGGGTCTCGAAAACTGGCGAGGGGTTTTAACCCCACGCCTGACGTTTTTTTTTTTTTTCCCCTTTTCCCTTGGGTTATTTTTTTTTTATTTGAATATTCATCACGAAACAAATTAAAATTTTTTTTAATTTTCCCCCAAAAAAAAAAAAAAAAAATTGCCGGGGCGTAATTTAACCCTTCCTAACTTTTTTTTTATCCAGAGTCAAATCCCGGGGCCCTTTTTACCATTTTTCCAACTACGATATTAATTGTCAAACGCATTACCATAATTTTTTAAAAAAAGGGGGGAAACTTTTTAAATTTTGTAACTGCTACATGTAAAAAAGGGGGCCCCCTTTTAAGCCGGGGGGTTCGTAACGTTCTCAACCACATCAAACTATTCATACTTAAAAAATTTCCCCCCCTTTTTAAAAATGACGGGGGGGGTTTTGGGCCCCCTCTTACCCCCAAAATATTTTTTTCCCCAAAGAAACGAAACCCAAAAAAAAACACCCCTTTTTTGGCATAGAGTTAAATTTTTAAAAAAATTTTTTGTTAATTTTGGGGGTTTTAAAAAAATGTTCTTCAGTTTTTCAATTTTTTTTATATTTCAAATTTGGGGAAATTTAAAAAAGGGCCAAAAAAAAATAAAAAAATTTTGGGGAAAAACGTTGGGAAACACTATTTTTGGAAAACATTTTTGGGGGAAACCGCTTCCCCGGGTTCCCCTTCCCCCTTTCGAAAAAAAAAATTTTTTTTCCCCAAATGGTTGCACAAAAATTTCCCTTGTAATTTCACCATCATATTTCCGTTTTACAGCCCAGTTTTTTAAAATTCCCTGCTTTTTTCGGTAGAGTATCCGCTGTTCATATTTTCCCCAATCACAGAACTAGGTAAACTGCCCCCCCGAAAATTTTTTGTATTAACTATGTTCACTGGTTTAGTGATCTATATAAGTCAAAAATATCTTTCTGCAAAAATTTTTTCCCAATCTACAATCACTTTTATTTAAAGCACAATATAAAAAAAAAATAAAATAAAAACCATAACCCGCCGTGTGCTCAATTTTGACATTCAACAAATAATAAAATGTCATCAGAAGGGAAAAGGGGAAAAAAGAATTGCCCCACAAAATTGAAAAAAAATTTTTTTTTTTTGCGAAAATCCACTATGTTTTTTCACATTCGAACGTTCTCTTTATCGATCCCCTTTTTTTTTATTAAAATTTTGTATTTTTCCCCTCATGATGGGCATTTGCCTTTTTGGATAAATTCAATGAAAAAGCCATTGAAAAATGCCAGTAGAGATAGAGGGGCATGTTTTTTCCCAAAAAATTTTAAAAATAAATTACAAAATTTTAAAACTTCAAAAGGAAGAGGACTTCCATATGATATGTAGTCTGATTTTGAAACCCCCTTTTATGAAGGGGAAGATTTTTAAAATCGGGGATTTAATTCTTCACATTATTAGGGGGGAAAAAAACTTAAAAAAATTCTGCAAATTTTAATTTTAAAATGGTTACACCCTTTCTAATAAATTTGCAACAATTCAAAAAAAAGGGAAAGGTCTGTTTGATCAAAAATGAATTATTGTTAACCTTTTTTTTCCCGGGGAAATTTCCCAAATTTTTCCCCAAAACCCGAAAAAAAACCCAAAATAATGTTTTTGACAAGAGTTTTGATTTAAAACCCCTTTGCGTCAATCGGAAATTATTTTTTTTTTCATAAAATTGTTTTATTGAAAAAAAGACGAAATTATTACAAAAGTTTCAAATAATGGTTGCAAGGGAGATAATGTCCGACGTAGAATGTTTTCTTTAAATTTTTACAACCTCGTCTGTAACACGGAAATGATAAAAAAAAAAATGAATTTGTACTCTCCCAAAAAAAAAAGCAAAAGTTTTGCGAATCGGGAAGACAACTCATTTTCCCCCAATTGGGAGTATAATAATTTGAAACTATGTTACAATGCGGAACATTGGGAATTAATTTTTTTTTTTCTTTTTGAAAACCTGTGTTATTGAATAAAAAGATTTTTATAGGAAAACCAATAAATGACATTCATTGTGTTGCCCGTTTTTAACCCATCGACCAAAAAAAAGGTGAAATAGAAAATGTTGAAAGCTAACGTTTTCGATATGAATTAAACATAAACATTCCAATTAGGAATTAGATAAAAAATACGTACGAATACGTTTGATGGAGGATCGATAATTTTCCCCGACACGTTTTCATAATTTTTTTGATTCATTAAAAAAAGAGGGAAAAATTGTGATTTAAAAAAACTAGTACAGTTGTACATTAAAGATTAACCTACAACTGTGTTAGCTGCTGTTTAAGAGTAATTAAGACGGGAGTTTAGTAACATGATTTATTACAGAATAACAGAAGACTGACAATTTTATTTTTATGACAGATGACAGATTTTTAAATAACCAAAAAAAATGCACATTCATCTTTAAAAATCCTGAAACTACAACTGAAATAGAATTGCCTCCCTCTTTATTTACATTTTTTATAAATCAGAATGATTCTTTTCGTATCGATTCTTTCAACCCCATTCGGATTCAATAGAATTTTTCATGCGAAACCACAATTGTAAAATAAGAAAGTCGGGGGGAAAGGTAAATTATAATTTTTTTCAATTCAAGAAAAAACATACCCTTTAAAAAATTTAAAAATTTTTTATGAATATCGATTTAACAAATTTTTTTTTTTCAGCAACGTTTTTCTTTGATGATGAAAATTATTAAAATTTTTTTATATAAATCATAGGTTTTTATATCCTTAGTTAAAAGAGAATCGATAACCCTTTTAAAATCTTGTCGATTTCTATTTAAAATATCTTGACAAATGAAAATTTTAAAAAGAAGAATGAGTGCATGTCATTTCTAATGCGATAAAAAAATTTAAAAACTTCCAATAGTCTTTTTGCAAAATTTTGCAAAAAATTTTTTATTCTTTCGATTTTGAGAAAAAAATTAGATTAAACTTATTTCGTTTATTAAGGGGGGCAGTGATTCCCTTTAATTCCAAAAAAGTTTAAAATTTTTTTTAAAGGAACCACGAAACCCCTATTTTTTGGGGTGCAATTTCAATCAATCAGTAAAAAAATATAACAGATATACGCGATGGATAATCAAATTTAACGGGGCCACTGTAGATATGTGGTTTTAATTTTTATATATATATATATATATATATATAAAAAATATATATATAAAATTTTTTATATATATATATATATATATAATAAAATATATATAAAATTTAAAATGGGTTTTTTTAAACCCAAGGGACGTAAAAAAAAGGGGTCAAATTATAGATGGGGCATCTATAATCTTTTGGGGTTTTAAAAACCCGTTTTTGGGGAATTTTAAAAACAAAAGTTTCTAAAACTTCCCCAAAGGGGCACCGACAAACGATGGGAAAAAACCCCCATACCAATATGTTTCCCCGTGCGTTAACGAACCCAAAAAACGAGAATATGAAAATCTGTTAGGAACCCCGGAGAAATCCCCATCCGTCTACAGCCTGTTTCGGGTTTTCCAAAATCATCAGGACGGCTTTTTCTCAAATTCATATCAGAAATCTCGTGGTTATTACCTATAGGTACGATACAAAACTTTTAAAAGGATCAAATTATAGATAGCGACATCTATAACCCGTTTGGTGAAGCTTAGACCTGTTATCGGGGAATTTTTTGAAGACACGAGTTTTCGTGAAACTTCAATGGGTCACCGACAATGCCAGTAAAAGGCCCAAAACCTACGATACCAATAGTCAATTCCCGTGCGTTAACGCAATCCAAATAACGAGAATAGGAAAATCTGTTAGGAACCCAAGGGAAAATCACCATCCGTCTACACCCTTTTTTTCATGGTTTCCCAATCATCGGACGGTTTTGTGGTCCAAATTCATACCCAGAAATCTCTTTATAATAAAATAAAAAATTTAAAAAATTTTTCAATTTTTTTCAGTTTCGGGGTTTTGGAAAAAATTTAAATTTCGGAAAATTCTTTAAAAAATCCTTCTTTTGGGGGTTAACGCAATCCAAATAACGAGAATATGAAAAATTTGTTGGAATCCAAAAAATCACCATCCGTCTACAGCCTGTTTCATGGCCCCCAAAACCCTAGGACGGCTTGTGGTCTCAAATTCATATAAAAACTGGGGGTTACCTATAGGAAGATACAAAACTGAAAAGGAACAAATTATAGATAGCGAACCCCATAATCTGTGTGGTGAAGCTTAGACCTGTTATCGGGGAATTTTTTTGAAGACACGAGTTTTCTCGAAACTTCAATAGGTCACCGACAGATGTCAGTATGGGCCCAAACCTACGATACCAATAGCCCGTACCCCTCGTGCGTTAACGCAATCCAAATAACGAGAATATGAAAATCTGTTGGGAACCCGAAAAAAATCCTTTTCCGTCTACAGCCTTTTTCCCATGGTTTCCCAATCATCGGGAGGGGCTTGTGGTCTCAAATTCAAAAACCCGGGAAATTTTCTCCTGTGGTTTATTTAAACCTTTTTTAATTTAGGAATTTTTTTGGAAATTAAACAAAAAAACCCTGTAAAAGGACCCCCAAAATTTAAAAAAATAGAAAAAGGGCCGAAAAAATTTAATTTTTTTAATATAATTTAAATTATAAAAATTTAATATATATAAAAAAATAAAAAAAAATTATAAAATAATATATATATATATATATATATATATATATATATATATATATATATATATATATTAAAAAAATTTTTGCACAATTTTTTAAATTTATGGCCAAAATTAAAAAAACCAAATAAATTTTGTAAAAAAAAAAAATTTTCCCAAATTGAACAATGAGGGTTTTTGCAACTCTTTTGGTCACGAAAAATATTAGACTTTTAATTTTGAATTGCAATTTATAATTTTTGCAAATTATTTCAGAAGATGTAAAATGCAAAAAAAAAAAATTTGGGGGATAAAAAGGGGTTTCCCTTTTTTTGAAGGGGTTTCAAAGTAACATATCCACCCCAAGACCGATATTCCCTTTTTTGCAACCACAATAAAAAAAATTTTGTAATTATTTCCCAAAGCTTGTCTGTATTGGAAATGGGGCGTCGATAAAAAAATTTTAATTTTAATAAATGTTGCGTTTTTCAGAAAAGGTTGCAAATGTACGTGCATGTTTTAATTTTTTTTAAAAAAACTAAAAGAAAAAATCCAAAAAAAATGACAAAAAAAAAAGGTTCCATAACTTTTACAAAAGGGTTTTAAACTTAATGCATGTTTTAAAAAAAACCCCTTACTATAGGTATGCCTAGTTTGCAAATTTTCCCCCTTTTCAATGCAATAATAAAGCATGAAAACGTTTTTTTCAATTAAAAAAAATGTTCCCTTCATCCCAAGACTATTTTTTTAGTTTGTTTTTATTGATGCACTAAATACCATTGAAGTTTTTAAAAATTTTTGGGAAATTTAAAGTTAATTGATTTCTATATCTACTGGCCTATACCCACACCAGAAGGGAAATCTAAATTAAATAAGATTCTGGGGAAATACACAATAAAAAATCCCGGGACACCGTCTCAGTAGTAATTTTAGTTTATAGGTAAAAAGGCCCGGATAAAACATGGCCCTTTTTCCTTTTGGATCGTTTTTTTTAAAAATTAATTTATTTCGGTAAAAAACAAGAGATGGGTAGATGAAAAAAAATACATTTGCTTATTGTATATCTAGTTATAAAGTCGTAAATGTTGGTAAAAGCAAAACTTGTAAACGTTCTTTTTCCCCCTAACTCATATCCCGTTCCACGAACTATGACAATTCTGAAAATTAAACGGGGGTGCCTTTTTCCAAAAACTTGGGGAGCAAATTTCGCAACTTTTTTAAAAAAAAATTTAACTTTATATAGAATACGTTTCAGGATTCGTTCCTTTTATTGTTTCCAACAATTAATCATGAATTGCTCCTATTATGTCTTTTAAAAAGAAAGGGAGACCCCGGGTTTTATGTCGCAGTTACGATAGCTCCGTATCGTATTTCACTCGAGCGATCATTCTCCGATTCCCATATGGTGTTTTAGGGCGGTTAATTTGTCTCTGGAGAACTTTTAGAATTGACAAGGAAAATTTTTTTTTCTAAGAATAAAACCGTCAAAACAAGACTTCTTTTAAAATAAAAATTTAAAAGGCTGTTATTTTCAACAAAATGAATACGTAAAAAATTTTTTCTATAATGGAATTTTTTTTTCTATCGCTAGTTCAAAAATAAAAAATCCAGTCCGGTTTTAAAATTTTTTCGGGGGTCCAACGGTTTTAATTCCCCTTTTTTTACTTTTTTTTTTTTAAGAATACCCAAAAAAAAGGGTTTTTCAAAATTTTTGCGCTTTTTTTTTTCCAATTTTCGTCTTTTAAATATTTGAAATTAAAAATTGGGTTCAAAATTTTACTTGGACCTTTCCGATATATCCGAAATCGTTTTGTATAAGTGTGCAAAACAACAAACAAAAAAAAATTTACGGATGTTACATCACAAATGTGGGGGCTCTGAAATTCTTTTTTTTCTATAAATAAATAAATATAGTACAATATTAAATATAAAAAATTATATCAAGGACAGAAAAAAAAAAGTTTTAAAACTTTCAGGTTTTTGAATACTTCCCAGAACTTTCTTTCGGGAGTTCTGAATATCAATCGGGTTTTTTAAACAACAGAATACCACCTACCTGTTTTTTTCTCTTAATAACTTTTAAATTTTTGAATCTCACATATTATTAACCCTTTCCTGCGAAAAAGATTTTGAAATATTACTTCCCTCGCAATATTTTGGTTGTGCTATATATACGTTAGAGCAGGGGGGCCAATTCATCGGGGATTAAAAAAACAAAATTTTTATATTATATTTTGGGTTGACGTTAATATTAACTGGAAAAAAACTAAAAAAACCATTTAATACAAAATTAAAAAAAGTTTTTGTATTTTGGTTTCTAAACAAGGAATGAGGCACGAGGGTTTTTTTCCCAAATTTGCGACATATATGCCCGTTTTACGTTTTTTGGTTTTTTTTCCGGCAAACTTCACATCGTTTTATTTTTTGCCCTTTGGGAAATTTAAATTTTAAAGGGGAAATGTCTTTCGGTTAAACGAATTTCGTTTCCCGATCAAATTACTCGTCTGCCTACCCTTTTGGAGGAAACCCCGGGGTGTATTAGGGTTTTTTTGAAATTTTTTTTGTACACGCTCCTCAAAACTACAACTTTTGGGATAAAAAAAATTTTAAAAAAATCAATTTTTACTAACTTGTTCGAAAAGTATTAAACCATGGCAACATTTCCCAAACAAGTTCAAAAAGGTTGAAATTTTTAAAATTTTTTTTCGGCCCTAAAAGTTGCCATACTTGATTGATTATTGATATTTTGATGGGAAATAAAATGCTTTTATATGAAACATTCTTTAAAAAAAATTTTATACAAAAAAATATTGTATGTAACGAAAGCAAAGGGTTTTTCGCGGACTCATTTTCTATTACGGTTTCCTGCTAGCACCTGACGATTCGTTTTAAAAAAATTTTCAATACAAATATTTTAAGGGCAAATTTCCCTTTGGCCCAAAAAAAGTTTTTTCCCCAAAAAAAAGGTTTCCTAAAATTCCCCCCCTTAAACTCAGACATCACAAGTTGCGCAAAAAAAAATCGTAAATTTTGAATTGTGGCTACAATTTAAATAAATGTTCGGAAAATTCACAGGCTTTTGGGTTTTTTTATACGCTCTATTCATTTCTTGTTTAAAAAAATATCCTGATTAAAAGGGGAGGGAATAAAGGGGTTGCCTCTTTTTTTATGGGGAAATTTTTCCCCTTTTTCAAAAAAATTATCTATTTGAATATCACAAAAGTTGGTTATAAAAAAACCTAAAATTTTGGTCCTTTTTTTGAATAGTTTTTTTCAAAAAGGGTTGCGGGCCCAAATAAAAGGGGGAATAGGTAACAAACTAAAAATTAGTATTATGATTTTTTGTTTCCCCCGACGCTTTTGGCGTTAAAAATTCTGTAAAAACAATTTGATTTTCGTAAGGGGACGTTTGTTTTTCACGGTTTAGTAAAAAATAGTTCATTTTCCAAAACCATGTTCAACGTGTTCAAGGTTTTTTTTCCCGGGGTTTTCCCCGCGTTTTTCCAATTTCCCTCTAGGGGGGGGTCTTGGAAAGTGCAAAAAGAAACCCGGGAATTTTTTTATCACGCACCCTTTTTTTACTCCCTAGGCTAAATTTACCCGCGAAAGGAAAATAAATTTCCAAATGTTCATGTTTTGGGTTGTAGAAAATCCGCACAAGATTAGAAAAAACGTCATCATGTGCAGTTCAGCCTAAATGTATTCCCGGGAAAAATGGAATAAACCTCCGAAGTCGCTAATCTTTAGTCTTTACCCCCCGAACGGCTTTAAAACTGACTGTACATGTCGCAGCGCGTCGAGGTTTTTTATTGAATTCCTGGCTCTAGTAAGTTCCGCTGCTGGAATATTTTTGTGAACATTTTTGAATATTCGCGCGGCGTAACCGGTTTTCCCATTCGTTTCCCCCTCTAGACTCGGAAATGTTTTTTTTGGGAACCTTTGGGCCCGGGGGGCCCATTTTCCCCAAAAATGGATTTGTAACCCAAAACATCCGTTTTATGTTTAATTTAAAGGAGAACAAAGAACAAAATCAAAAAAGATAAAGATCTATGTTCGGGGTTCTTTTAAAAAAATTTTTTATCTTCTTTTATTTTTTTAGCTTTTATAACTTGGCAACCACGCATTATAAAAAAATTTTAATTACCGATTTGGAAAAAAATTTATATTAATTTTTATCAAAAATTTTCCTAAATATTTTCTCAACGACAACCACCGTCCATAACATGGCAACAGCAACATTACTGCAAAGACTTTTTTTTTTCAAAAAATTTACTTGGGTTTTTAAAAGATATACACTTTGAAACCTTTTTCCCCACCAGATTTACAATAATCCGAAGTGACCAACTTGGGAAAACGCATTTTTTGGGGGCGAAAATTACACTTTTAAAAAAAAATTTATTGAGCAGAAGAGTTATCTCGATATTCTCCAAGCAAAAATTTTTATAAACCCCCACCAAATGATTTCTAGGGTCCATAACTTGGCAACAAACACATTTTTCCCAAAAATTCAATATCATTTCACGATTTTTTCCCGATTGATTGGGATAGTAATCACTTCGAAACATCCCCATATCAGATTTTCAGTAATCCAAGGGAACCAACTTTTAAAAACAACGCATTTCTCAAAACAAAAAAATTTTACCATTAGAATTGGTCAAAGGGGGATACAAACGCAATTTGTATTTTTTTTTTAAAAAAAATTACAATTTTTTTTTTTGCTTTGGAGAATTTTTTTAAATTGGATAACGGAAAATTTAACTAGACTAATTTTGCAGATTAAAGGAATATAAAGGGCATTACCCCGAAAGGGGGTATGCAAAACAAACCTTTATTAATTTTTATTTTCGATGCGTATATATACGTCGACAGTTGGGAAAAATATATATACGCCCCAAAGGAAAAGGGGTTTTTTTCCCCAAAAAGGTACAAAAAACAAATTAGTGCAAAAAAATTTTCTAAATAATCGGAAGGGAGATATCTCCCCGGGGCGGGTCAGGCGCGGGGGGGGAGACGTCGTTGACGGTCGTTTCCGTAATAACTCGCTGGATTGATATATTTTTTTTATTTTCTACTGTCACAAGACAAACATTCATCATATTAAATTTTCCATAATTATTTATCTTCTTTTTTTCAAAGTTAGGTAAAATGGCTAATAACGGATGAAAGGAAATAAACTAAAAAAAGAAACAAGTTGTTGATTGCTATCACCGTCTTATTAAAAAAACAATTTTTTTTGATTTGATATGTTAGATTTTTCCTGTTTTTTTGTTCTATTGAAATATTCTGCCCAGTCCACAAATGTTTTTTTCGTGCGTTTCAACAAAAAAAATCAAACATTATAATTTGATAAAAAAATTAAAATCAAGGGGAGATGCCGTCAATAAAGAATAAGAAATCGGACGACCACGGCATATAAATTTGAATTATAACGTTAATAATGTGAAAACTGCCAGAAGACTTCGGGGGGGAACTAAATAAACAGAAATATCTAACTTAAACCCCAAAAAAGACGATGATACCAATCAACCCTCTTGTTTTTTACTTTTTAGTTTATTTCTTTTTTTCCGTAGTCAAGTAACATTTTTTTAAAACTTTATTTTTTTTTTCTCTTTTTTTTTTGATTTGAGTCGATTCCATAAAAAAATTACGAAGAATTTAGGAAGATTGAATCCTTAACCAACATTTGATGGAAACGTTTGAATTTTTTTTCAAAAATAGAGTTTCTGTTTTTTTTTTTTTTGGGCCAGATTACATAAAAAATATTGAAAGCGCTGAGAAAGATTTGAACTCTTATGCAATTTTTTTTTTGTAGAGTTTGAGGTTTATAAAAAAGTAGAAGTGCTGTTTATTTTTTTCCAGTGACTATTTTCCTCAGTATTCTTGAAGCAATCAAATGGCCTTAATTTCAAACTAGGGAAAATAAAGGTCAGTTTTATCTAATAAAACCACTAGTAGATTCGATATTGTTTTGCGAAAAAACGACACCAAGGTCCTGTCAAAATTTTATGCCCAACACATTAAATTTCCCTATATAGAAACAGAAAATGCAAAATTGATTAAAAAAAGGGATTTTCAACTCACAAATTGCAGTGATTTGTTATTTTAATTTGAATATCCTTTTTTCAGCTTTTTAAAAAAACCTTAGATTTTCAAGTAAGGCGATGAATAATTGAAATCCGTTATTTTCATAATCAACAACAAATTTTTGTGGTCCCAGTGGATAGTGCCTTTTTCCCTTATCAAAAGGCCAGTGACCGAACTGCTAAGGCGCATGACTCGAAGCCAGAGGTGGGTTCAGCCCCCCAAATTAAAAATTTTTCTTAAACTTTTTTTTTTTCATTTAACAACACCACACATCATCATATTTATTCATTTTTTCCCAAATTGGGCCGTTGGCCCTCGGGGTGGGGCCATTTTCTTCATAACCACAAGATCCCCCGGCGATCCCCCAACATAACACAGACAATCAACCCTTCAATTATTCTGAACGGGTTTTGTCATTTAAATTTTTTTTCCCGGATTATATCTCTGAACTCTCAACACAAACTTTCAAATTTTTTTAATAGGATATTAATAACTCAAAACGTATAAATTATGGGGAAAACAACAATGACACACATCAAACAAACCTAATATAGGAAAACGGTTTGAGATTGGCTGGGCCCCGGGAAATCCCTCTTTCGAAGAGGGTGTAATTGCGGTTTTCCAATTTGTCTCTGGAGGTGCAAAGATTAATCAGATAATAAGACCCCTCGCACTCAGTAAAATTTCCCGGCAAATGCTTTCTCGAAAATTTCAAAAAATTTTTTCGCGATAAAACCCTAGCCCTATGATATTACCCTCGGATAAATGTCCTATTTTTTTTGGGCACATGATCGTTAGCTTCATTGATGGCTTTTTTGGGGAAACAACGATTCATTTCTGAAAGGTACACCCCCTTTGGGTTTCTTGATTGATAGAAATAATGCACTTTTTTTCCCTTTTTTCATTAGAGGTCCTAATTGTTTTTTAAAAAAAGTTTTCCCAAATGAATCTAAAATTACGAAATAAAGAATTTTTTTTTTGTGTCCTGAAATTAGCTTTCGGTTTTTTTTTCAAAAATATCCTTTTTTTTTTTAATGTATTTGCACCTTTTTTCTTTTTTTGGGGGCATGAAAAAAGCGTTTTTTTCATGGTGCGACATCATACTCCCTTATCTCAGTCCTATCGGCAAGATCATTACATTTTCGGTTGGGGTTTTTCATGGAAAAAAAATTTTTTTTTTAAAACGTTTTGGGTTTTTTTTTTATACCAAAGTTTACAAGACGTGGGGGTGACTGATAAATTGAGTAAAAACTGTATTTTGGGGGGGAGGGGTTTTATTCAGAAATAGTAGGCTTGAATTCTAAAGGGGTTTAAAACTAACATCCCAAAAAATTATATCTATGAAACTGTTTATTAAAAAAAAGGCCGAATACCGCATTTTTTTTTTCATGTCTTTGCTGGGGAATATTTCTTTTCATGCCTGCCCTTTTGCACCCTCACCTTTTTTTATAAAACAAATTTTCGGTAATAGAAGAATGACAGAACATTTACTGCCTAGGTTTTTTTTTGTGCATGCCGGGATAATTAAAAAAAATCATCAGCATAAGCGTAAATGATTATCGTTTTTTACAGACCCCAACTAATTCGTAAAAAAGAATTAGCTTTGGGGGGCCTAAAATTCAACCCGGGGGTCCCCCCGTACCCCGGTTTTACATCCAATTGAATTTGATTATTTCGTTGTTTGCCAGAAACTGTTTGTTTTTTTTCCCCAAAAAGGACGAAAAACCGTGATGACCCACCCCCTTTTTTAGGCATTACTTTTTGGAAAATGATTTTTTATTGTCGCAGTCAAGGCTCTGCTTTAGAAAAAAAAATTACAGAATGTTTTTCCCCATCCCATCTATAGATCAATAAAATTAAAATATTGCCAGTGATGTCGAATTTTCCTGAACGGAATTCATGCTGATTGTTATTTAGTACTTCAAACTCCCCGGGGGAAAAATTCAGAGTCTATTCAGAATGGCATTTTCGAATTTTGGGGGAAGGGATTGTAATGGGGTATGTGGTCGCCCAAAGGTTTTTGAACCTCACTGTATGATGAATTGCATTCACAACAACTATCATTATCACCCTAGCAAGTTTTTCCCAATTTTTTTTGTTTGAGACGTGTCGGTATGTCTATGAAAAGTCTTGGCGTTTTTTTTTGGGCGTGGGATAAACACATGAATTCTAATGTTTCTATAGCGCCCGTGTTGAAATAGCCAGCTTATACCGAGTGTGGGGATATTATTTTCATGCGGCGTGGCGGCTATCATTTTCTGAAATGCCCTTGAAGCTACTCTGTGTCCTAATGGAAGTACCAAATCATTATTAAAACGAAAAAGGGGGGGTCGTCTTCGCCGTATTCCATAGGCGTACGAGGTTGAAAATGAAAGAAATATAGGACATCATGAAAGAAACATATCTAAAATTTTTCCCCAAAAGAACCCAAAATGCAATAATATCGGGGTGTCTAAAGGGGAAAAAACAAAAGTTTATATTATAACTTTTTAATGCGACGTTCTATTGTTTTCTATTTACGTTTCCTGGCGGCACAGGGAAAATGCTCCTTTCCTAATAAAATTTTTTTCCCTAAGCTTTTTAACTAAGGATCTATTGGTCCAAATATAACCAATAACCCTGTAAAGATGGTTCAAAGATATTTCTACCAGCTTGATGACTGTTAATAGTTAATAACAATGAACAACGGGGAGTATGCTCAAAGTGTTTTCTTTAATTACTGTTCCCGGTACAATAAAATAATAAATTCACAATCACCTACCTGATTATCTTTTCCTCACTTCAAAGAAATTTTTTTAAACCCCTTTTAATGCTCTTGACGTATATATACCCCTAGCCGCTTAACTGCTCTAGACGTATATATACGCATCCCAAAAAAAAAATTAGATAGGATTACTGAATTTGGATTCACTTGCTGATAAAGTCATTTATATCTCTAATCTGCAAAAAAAAAGTCCGAGTTTTAAAACTTTGGAATACCCCAAACGGAAAATTCCCCAAACGATAAAAAAAGTTTAAAACTCTATTAAAAAAAAACAATCGCGTTTGTAAACCCTTGACCAATTCTAATGGTACAATTTTTTTTGCAGAAATGCCCTTGTTAAGTTGGTTACTTCGGATTCTGGGGAAAATTTTGATTGGGGGTGGGGTTTGAAGTGATTACTATACTTTAAACAATCAGGCAAATTGTTAATGAAAGAAACTTTTTCGGAAATGTGCTGTTAAAGTTATGGAGGCTAAAAACATTTGGTTAAAATTTTGAAAATTTTTCTTGGAGAAAATCGAGATCTCTTTTCAATCAATTTTTTTTGGGGTAATTTTCGTCTCCAGAAAATGCGTTTTTGTAAATTGGTCACTTCGGTTATTGGAAATCTGGGATGGGGGGAAAGGTTCAAAGTGGATACTATATCTATTAAATCAAAAAGAATTTTGCAAAAAAACGCTTTTTTTCAGAAATGCGCTGGGCCATGTTATGGACGGTGGTTGTCGTTTGGGGAAAAATTTTTGATGAAAAAATTTAAAATAAATCTTTTTTTTCCCAAAAAAGGGAATTATAATTTTATAATGTGTGGTTGCCAAGTTATAAAAGCGGAAAAAAAAAAAATGAAAATTTTATTTGAAGAAAACAACATAGATCTTTATCTATTTTGATTCTGTTCTTTGTTCTCCGTGCATTAAACATAAACGGATGTATTGCAATCCCCCCTACGCCCCCGAAAAAAGAAACGCCACTGGCCAAGGTTACAAGAAAACACAACGAGTCTAGAAAAAAACGTCGAAACCAGCATTACGCCGCGCGAATATTGAAATGTTCACGAATACTCCAGCAGCGGAATTCAAATAAGGCCCCAAAAGCTGCGATATGTAGTGCACAGGTAAGGGGAAATCAGTTCGAGGGTAAAAACTACAGATTAGCGACTTCGGGTTTTTTTCTTCCATTATTCCGGGAAACATTTGGCCAAAAATTACGTTTTTTTTTAATATTGTGCGGATTTTCTACCCCGCCCAGACATGAATATTGTGGAAATTTACTCTTCATCGCGGCTAAATTTGGGATAGTCAGTAAAAAAGGGTGCGGGATAAATGATTCCCCTGGAAGGGAAACCTTGAAACGTTGAACATGGTATGGATATAAACAATTTTCACTAAACCGTGAAACACAAACGTCACGTCAAAAAAATAAATTCTTTACAATTTGAACGTCAAAAGCGTAAAAGGGGAAAAAAAATTAAAAGTCATACCCCACTAAGTATTTTGGTTTGTTCTTCAATTTTCCCCTTTCATTTCCCAGAAATTTTTCTCGAAAACTGTTAGCTGATTAAAAAAAAAAGCATGAGAAAAATTACAGTCTTTTTTTGGAACTAAACTGTGATTTAAAATATATATATATATATATATATACTTGCGTTTCTTAGCTACAAGGGGATTTTTGGGGCCTTTTTAGGGAAAAAACCCCCAAAGAATGCGCCCTTAAAATTTTGTTTTGGGTTTTTTTAAACCCCTATACATTATTCAACTGGCATTGGATAAACTTCAACAAGCACGCATAAGTTTTACGGACGAATCGGGGTTTCTGGCCGAGTCCCAATATGAAGATAGTCCCAAAAGGCTTTTTGCGTACGTACTACATATAATATTTTTTTGTATAATTTTTTCGAATGTTTCATAAAAAAACATTTTATTTTGAAAAATAAAAAAAATATCAATAATCAACCCAAGTATGGCAACAAGGACTTTTTTTCCCCAAATTGCAATTTTTTCGAACTTGTCCGTGAAGGGGGTACATGGCTTAACAATACTTTACGAACAATTCAGAAAAAATAGCTTTTTGGATTTATTTTACCCCGACTGGTTTTGGGGGCGTGTAAAAAAAAAAATTCAAAATATAATACACCGATTCCTTCTCGCAGGATAGGCAGACAAAAAAGAGATCAAATCGAAATTACGTTTAACTAAAAGACTTTCCCCTTAAAATTTTCCAAGGACAAAAAAATACAACGATGTAAATTTTGGGTGAAACAGCAAAAAAAACGGAAATCAGACAGGGGGTCGCCATTTTGAAGTACCATGGTGCCTCATTCCTTGTTTAGAAACATAACATAAAAAACATTTTAATTTTTTATTAGTTATTTTTTTTTTGTATGTTTTCAGTTAATATAAATGTCAACCCAAAAAATATATATATATATAAAAATTTTTTTTTCTTTGAATACCCGATGAATTGGCCCACCCCTGCTATATTGCCATGTGAAGTAATATTTCAAAAATCTTTTTCGCAGTGAAAGGGTTAACAAAAAATTTATGTAGATATAAGATAAGAGATAACAATATGGTCAGGTTGTTTCAAAAAAAGGGGGGTTTTCAAAAGAAAACAAAATTTCGGTAGAGGCACAGGTGCCCTATTATTGTCCATTCGTATTTTCCCAAAATCACTCACATGTCTTCGAATTGCGCAGAACATGAATTTGGCATTCTTCAGTAGTCGTAAAAACTTTCGAGTGTTCGTATCAAACAGCGAATGTTGTAAGTATAATTTTTTTTAAAGCCTGTTGACTTTATGCATATACTAATTGAGTTTGTTCTTTTTTGAGATTTTTTTTGAAGTTGTTAGTGGTTTTTAAAAATTCTTCATGAAATATTTCAAAATCCGTGATAGTCGGTTTCCCCACACTACTCCAGAACACCCATTGATTGTATGAGAATATGGGAGTTTATGATCCACAACCTCATTTGGGGTCTTTTTTAAAAGTCTGAAAATTTGTATTTTTTTTTTCCCCAAAATCAATTTCCCGATCAAATCACTGTATTTGTGATCTCAAAACCCCCTTTTTTAATCCATTTTTATTTCCTGTTTCCTTCAGGAATTGAATTATTTATAATATATGAATTGGATGCGTTGACATATAATAAAATAGTGTGGTGTTATCGAAAATAATATAGAATCTACTAATTTTGGGTTTTAAAAACATAAAAGATAATTTTTTTTTAATAACATTCTGTAAAGAAAAAAACTAGTTACATACCCCTATCATTTTAAATGTCTTCTGTCAAAGGAACGAAAATTGTTCATTTGCAACTTTTTTAAGAAAGGAGGATTTTCCGATAAAAGCGGATATTTTGTGCAAAGTTTTGCCCAAAATAAGTGATTTAAATGTATTGTTTTTGCTGGTAAAAGAAGGAGGCATTTTGAGTGATTTTTTTTGTGAGAAAACGGTGCTTGGAAAAGAGGTTAGATTCATTTAAAAAAAATGCTGTAACTCGGGGAAACCCTTGGGGACCGCCGCATTTTTCTTCCCCGGGTCCGTGTTCGGAGGGGAAAACACGTAAGAAAAATATTTTCCCCATATTCGGAAATGCATGTGTAACTGAATTTACCCTGTAAAAGTTTTTTTTTTATTTTCTAAAGTTTCTTGACCAAATCTTGCCATTTTAAAACGACGTATTAAAAAAACTCGAAAATAATCTGGCTTGACAGTTGTCCAAGTATAAATTGTGAATGCTACCATTCACGGTATAGTTGATCAAAAGCAAAAGGGGCATATTCATCAGTTATTGGGGAAAACTAGGTACCTTTTATCACTTTAATTGCACGAGAGGTTTGTATTTTATCGGGTAAATTTGGGTTTTTTTTAAAGAGAAACTGTTCCTAGCAATTGGGCAAAAGAAAAACCTTTAACTATTTAAAAATTTGGGCCCCGAAAAAGGGGGAGCGTTTTTGGTTGACATTTTTTTTGTCAAAAACTAAAGAAAAAGTTTAAATTTTAACAACCAAATTCACCTAAAATAATCAAACATCGAGTTAGTAACGGGACAATTTAATGAATAATAAATTTTAAAACATATCAATGCAAAAATTTATTTATGGGAAAAATTAAAATAAACACATTTTTTTTTTGAATGTACAATTATTAAAAAAAAAGCAGTTATTGGGAAAATTTTTTTTCTAGGAAGAGAAATTTTTTTTCGCTGCGGGGGCCACAGCTAATTGTTTCTGTAGTAGATGTTGAAGTTTGTTCTTTTTTCCCCAAAAAAAATTTATTGAATAACCTTTTGAATGATATTTTTTCAACTTGTAAGTATGGTTTTATTGATGATGAATTGCTGTGTCCTGTTATTTTATTAGAGCTTGTTCTTCCCAAATTTTTTACTTAATTCGCTAACTGCTGCCGCTCGATTTGAGTGATTTGAATTTTGAAAGTTTGACATTTCATTAAATTTCCCAAGGGGGACATTCTTATCCCAAACCTTTGGGAATTTTTTTTCTTTTTCCCAAAAAGGGTTTGGTGTAAAATACTCTGTCCAAGTTAAAAAAGTGTCTCTTTTTTTCCCCCTTAATTTTTTTAAAAAACGTATTGGGCAAATATCTTCCCCCCTAAAATATTAGGCATAATCCATTTGCTGTCCCCCAATTCATTGTTACCGCCTTGTCGTTTTTCTAAAATAAAAGGGGGGATTATACTTGATACGTCCAGTTTCTTTTCCATTTTTTTTTCAATTTCAGATACGAAATAAGTGGTTTTCCAGTAAGTTTCTTCTCCTCCCCCCAAAACAGCTAATTCAAACAAAAATGTGATATAATTTCTTTTGAAGTCCTCCCGGTTCTTTTTCGTCATATAATCTGGCCATTGCAAATACTTCAGATTTTTTAAAAAGGGTGCTGCACTAGATTTTCTCTTTTCGGGTTTGCGTTTTTACGTTTAGCATTACGTGCAGCTCGTGATGAATTAAACTGAACGTCGGTGAAAGGGGTTAAAAATACAATATTGAATTCGTTATAATATTTACTTTGTAGCATTTTAGCGGTGGTGTTCCAAATTTTTTAACTACCGCTTCTTTGTAGTCTTCTCCGTTGCCCCATATTAAATCCCCAAATTTGCAATATTACATTCAATTTTTCTCGATGGAGTATCTGGCTCAAATTTATATCTTTTGCATCCCCAAAACAAAAATTTTCCCAGTTGATGTTTTCGTCACAACTGTATTAGTAGGCCCCAGGTATTAAAATTTTTGACTAATTTCGGCGTTCGTGGACTCCCAATCGACTCATTTTTTTAATCTTAAAAATTTAATAAGTTTGAAAAACGTCAAACCATTTATTTTGGGCAACCAACACCGCGATAATTGATAAACAAATGAATAGTGGAAACAACCACTAGTGCTTTTGTCGCTGTAAAAGTTGCAGCTAATTTTTTGCCGCAAAAAACTGACGGACGTGGCATATGCGGGGTTTAAAACATGAGGGGTTTTTTTGTCATTAAAATGACTGTTAATTGGTTGATTTTTTAAAAAATTGAAAAAAAAAACCCCTTTGGGGTTTTTTGAATAAATATTTAAAACGGTATAAAACAGCGAGGAGACGTTTTATCCCTTAAAAAAAAAACTGATTGGTTTTCTGTTGGAAAGTCGGAAATTTTTTTTGGCTCCAAAAAAAAATGGGGAAATAGTCGATAGAAAAACGACGCGGTTTATTGAAATTTTTATTTTTATGACATGGGGTGCGTTCGTCACACTTAAAAAATTTTCCGGGTTTTCAAGAGGCTTCTTTATTTCTTATTGTTTTTAGTACTTTTTTCTTCCCCGTTCTTCTTCTCTTTTTCTGGTTTTTCATCTGGGGTTTTCCTTTTTTTTTTATACGCGTTTACTCTGGGGATAATTTTTTCCTCATTTTTAATCCTAAACTCTTCACTCTCTAAATTTTGTTATTTATATAGAGTTTTTATTCATACAGGGGTTTTATTGTTCTTGGTCTTCAGGGGTTCCTCATTATAAAATTAAAATATAGAAAATACATATTTTTTAAAAAATCCCTTTTAAAAATTTTCAAAAAAAGGGGGGGGGGGTATTTTCTAGAACAAGTTCTTTCAAAAAAAAATTTTAAAAGGGGTTTTCCAAAAAAAATGATATTTTATTATAAAAGGACCCTTTCCCATTCCCAAAAGTTGGGGGGGGTTTGGGGGAGGGCTAAGACATTTTTTTTAAAGTTATGTCAAGGGCATATTGAGGGGGGCTAAAATGAAGAAGAGGGGGGTTTCATAAATAGTCAGATTTGAAAATTTTTTGGTCGGAAAAAAATAAAATATAAACGGCACACTCAGTATGAAGTTCTGTTGGCTGATTTTGTTAATCATTCCTCCAACGAAAAAAATGCCGTATCATATTTCTGATCAGAATGTTGATGTATTGAATTGTATTGAATTTATTATGGTATTTGCAGGGTTTTTTTTTTTTCAGGCCCCTAGTTCAGTAATCGTGACTTTGAATACTTTCGATTCATTTCAATTTTTGGGGAGAAACCAAATGTCCTAACCCAAATTGGGGTTTTTCCCCTTTTAAATTTTTACCACATAATTGATTCAAAACAGATATCGGGCTGTAATGCTGTCGTGTTTTGGGTTTGGGGGAAAATTGTACAAAAAGGCATCTAACGAATATTTCAGGTAAAAAAGTGACCAGGGGAAATTAAATTAATTATTTGTTTTTTCCCCCTTTTTTTTATATAATCAAAATTTAATTTTAACATCCATGTTTTCATAAACCAAAACCCCATTACCTGCACCCCTTAATTTCGGGGTTTTAGGTTGGAAGTGGGGACTATGGGGACCGGGGATGAGCCCATTCATTGTTTTTTTGCAGCATCGTATACCCTTCGTTAGATTATCGACCACCCCCCCCAGGGGAAAAAACAAAAAAATTTAACGCTAGCCCGATTCCCCCGTTCCAAAAGGACTCTGAATTTAACTTCTTTTTGCATTTTGGGCTCGCATTGCTTTAATTATTTCGTTCTCGTTTGGAAGGGCGATTTTTTCCCCCCGAATGGGTAGGGCCCCCTATTTTGGGGGAAAGGAAAGTTTTTTTAGAATGCCTAAACCCGTTCGATAAGGTATGCAAATTATGTTTTTTTTTTTCCGTTTGGAAATAGTCCCCGGGGTAAAGGGGGGTTTTTTTATATACGTTAGGGGTCTACAGGGTTAAATCTAAAAGGGGGAGCAGTTGCAACTTGGAAGATCAATTCCAAAACCGACTTAAAAAAAAACTATAGTATTACCAATTTTTAAAAATCTGGTAAAAAAATTTAAAAATTTAAACTTATCTAACTATGGGCCCCTTTTCAAAAGGGAAAAGGGGCCAAAAAAAAATATTTTTCAAAAAAGGAATTCCCATTTGAACTGACAATTGTCCTTTAAAATTGGAAAAAAAAAAAAAAAAAACAATATCCCAATTTTAGGGTTTATAGATAAAAGGGTTTGGGAAATTTCCCCTGACGAATGATCCCCAAAATTAGGGGGGGAAAAGGGGTTAGTTTTGGGAACAAAAAAAGGATCATAGGAATTAAAATCCAAAACGTATTATCCCCCCCAAAAACCCTCAATTTGGGTTTTTCCCCCAAAAGGGACTTTGGACCGCTCTTTTATTAAAACATAAACTTTTCCCCAAAATGATGTGGGTTGGTAACATCTTATATTTATCTGACGATAAAGGGAATTTTTTGATGATATAACAGGGAAAAAAAAATTAAATCTAAAAGGGGCCCTGAATTTGCAAAAAATTGTTTGACCAAAATAAATTATCATTAAAATACATGCGGTTTTTTTGTCCAATATGCATTTAAAATTTTGTTATACTTGAATTTCAAATGCATTTTGGGGTAAAAAACTTTATTGGAAAAATTAAAAAAACCCAAATTTAAAAAAAGATAATTGAGTTATCTTTTTCAACGATGTCCATGACCCCATGTTTTTTGACTTTTTTGGTTGATGTGCTTTTTTTTAAAAAAAAGAGTATCGGTGATCATTCAAATGATTTTTTTCTTGGGCCGTTTGTAGGTTACGTTTATAGTATAGTTTAAACTGGGGTTTAACCTCAAATTTTTAAAATTAAAAAACCTTTCTTGATACAGTGCTTTTAAAGCCCCCTCCCCTCTTTTTTTTTTTGGAAAATTATCTTAAACAAGTAAAATTTTGGGAAAATAAATATTAAAGGTTGTAAACTTCCCTATGTGATTGACGAAATCCCAAAAGGGGTGACGTCACAAGGCCTTTTGACCAATAATTTTTAAAATTACGGCAACGACACCTCTTTTAAAGGTATCGAAAAAACCTATCCCCAAAAAAAATAATTTTTTTTTTGTGTTTTTGGCGGTTTTTTAAAAACTCTTGTAAACATTAAAAATTTAAAATTTTCCCCCCAGTATGATATTAATTACAGATTTAGAATCGTATCTACTTGAAATTCTCGAAGTGACCCCATTCACTTCCTGAGTGAAATACCCCTTTTTTTTGATTTTCTCGTACTTCTGCAAATGTGTCTGGGAAACCCCCTACATTCTGCAACTTACGTTTTTTTTAAAAAATCAATATTGTCGGTTCAGTGGGGTAAAAACCCTTGATTTGGGACCCCCCAAAAAAAAAATATCCAAAGGTGGGGCCTTCGGGGTCCCCTTCCGTTAACCTCGTCGCCCCAAACCATCTACCACGGGATCCCCACCCAAAAACGTCTCCTCCCTGTAAAGTGTGGGGGGAGCACCATCCTGTTGGTTTCGGGAAATTTATCGGTTATTTTCCCCAAAAATTTTAAGGTTTGGTTCTTTTGCGTTTTGCAACAACCCCGAAAACCCCCCGGAAATTGGGATTTAAAAGGGGAAGGGTGTGGTTTCCCAGCCAAACCTTTTAAAAAATTTTACCTTCTGGGGAAGGGGTTTTTGTTTCACGAAACAGGTGAAGGGTTTTCGTCATCCCCAAAAACCCACATTCTGTTATTTTTTTTTTCCCTTTTTGATAAAAAATATTTTTTACCCAAAACAAATTGTTTTTTTATAGTCTGGCTGTTTTAAAGTTTTCCCCCTTTTCCAAAAATTCTAGTCTTCGGTCTGGGTCGTGGTCAGGTTGATAAACCCAAAATTTCCCAAATTTTTATGGTTTTTTGTTTTTTTTTTAAAACCCCCCCCTTTTTACCCTTGACTGACTTGGGGGGGGTGCAACGTGATTTTTTGAAGAAAAGGATTAACTAATTTTTTTTGCCAGTATATCAATTTTATTTTTTTAGAAATTTGTTCCTTTTGATCGTTTATCATTAATACTACCCGTTTTCCCAAAATTACGGGAAACTCCCCCAAAAAATTTCCCCGAAACCCCCCGGGGGAAAACCCCTCATTAAAATGCGTTCCCCCCCTGAATATTTTGTTGGGGTTTTACCAGAATCAGGATCGCTGCTTTATCACCTAAAAACCGGGGCCCTTTTCCCTTTTTCACTTAAACGTCGGTCACAACCCGTTTAACAAATTATTAAAATGCAAAAAAAATTAAAAGGGACCAAAAACTGCTAAACCAGTTAAACGTTTTGATCAACAATACACAAATTATTAAATGTACAAAAAAAGGAAAATTTCAAAAAAAAAGCTTATTTGACAACTATCCAGAGGCGTAGCTTGAAAATTTGGGGAAATTTTTATTTCGGGTTTAATTATACACCTTCGTTTTTAAAAACGATTTTCCCAAAAAAACCATAAACACAAACAAAAGGGGATCTTGAAAGGGGTTTTTTTTTTTTTTTAAAAAAGGGGTCGTTGCCCCTAGGGTTCCATTTAAAATTATTGGTCACAATGGCCTTGTGACGTCATCTTTGACGATTTCGTCATCTATCATCACTGGGGGGGAATTTTAAAAACCTTTTTTAATTTTCAGTTTAAATTTTTCCTTGTTTATGTATAATCTTTAAAAAAAATAAGGGGGGGGTTTTTTTGAAACATTTTTCCAAAAAAGGAATTTGTGGCTAACTTCAAACCCCCTTTTTGGGGTTCATCAATTTTTTTTTCCCCCCTACGTTCACATTTTTCCCCTTTTCAAAAAAAACCTACCCCTATACGAATTTGTGTTAATGAAGTAAAAGGGTTTCCCCAAAAAAAAAATCTATCAAGGGCCTTTTTTGGTTTTTATTTAAAAACCCAAAAGTTCTTTCCCCAAAAAAAAAAAAAAAAAACCTTTTTTTCAAATTTGTTCTTTAAAACACATTGGTTCATCAAAATTTTCTCCGTTTTGGGAAAATTTTCCCGGTAATGACAAGAATGCAAGTCAAGTTACAATCAAAACTAGTTGTTTGTTTTTTACATTTTCATAATATATGCCTTTTGTGTACGGTTTTCCTGCTACATTAACGCTGTAAAAATTTTTATTGAATTTTTCCCCTTTACCAAAATTTCCCGAAACTCATCAAAATTTATTCGTTAATGGGTTCCCCGGAAATCTTATCAGTTTTTGGTTCTGCTAACCGTAATCAAATTCAAAAGGGGCAATTTCATAGACGTGGGCCCTACACCTTTAAAAGGTTTTTGGGAGGGGCAGTTGTCCTCGTAAAAAATTTCCGGGACATAAATGCTCTGTGAAAAAGGGAACTTATAACGTAAAAAAATTTTCATTAATACAACATAATGGATTCTGCTTTGACCACAGTGTTTTTAAAAACCCCCTTCTCTATATAAACTCCGCCAAATATTAATATCTTTTTCCCCCAAAGGGGGCAAACTTTTGAGACACATTTATATAGTACATAAAATGGGTGATCAAATTTCCCAAAGTGCAATTTCACACTAATTCAATGGTAGTGTCCATTTTTTTTTTAAATGCGAGAAGGGTATCGGGGCTATTTATAAAATTATGAT
The DNA here is from genome assembly GCA_018342105.1 of Gonioctena quinquepunctata. Taxonomy (NCBI): domain Eukaryota; kingdom Metazoa; phylum Arthropoda; class Insecta; order Coleoptera; family Chrysomelidae; genus Gonioctena; species Gonioctena quinquepunctata. The sequence continues at coordinate 956,373 of JAFIRS010000167.1, forward strand.
ATGGAGCATTGTTGCTTGAAATTGAAAGTCCAGTTTTAATTAAAAAAAAAAAAAAAAAAAAATTTTACTTTAAAATTTTTTTTTTCGATCTATCAGATGTATTCAAGGCCGTGGCTGTAGCCGGGGAAGAGTTGTTTTCTTTTTGATATTCCAAAAAAAACTTCTTTTTTTTCCCTGGATTTTTCAATTAAAAAAAATATTTCTATTCAAAATTAAATTTTGAAAAATTTTTCCCTTTTCAACTTGAATCCCCAAGAGGTTATCTTAAACGATGGAAGATTTTAAACCCAAAATTTATCTCTGAGTCGAGATCCGTGTTCCATATCTGATTTTATGAATACCCTGTTCATATTTTCCCAACAAATACATTTTTTTTTTGTTTTGCCCAAAATGATGTTTTGAGTAAAGGGGTCACTGGGTTTTACTCAGCTTTGATAGTTTTACTCAACAATCTTTAATTTATTTTTTAAAGGGGGTTTACATAAAAAACAATTTGGGGTAATACCCCTGCCAAATGGGTTTTTAATTGATACTACTGCTGTTTCTGATGGGGACCTTGGTCTTCCCCCCTTTTTTACCTTTTTTGGGGGGGGCTCAGTAAGATAGGATCAACCAGTCCACGATACCAATTTATTCAATTTTTTTTGGGGAAAAGGGAAAATTCAAACAACAGCCTTCGATAGATCCCAAAAAAAACCAAGTGCCATTTTTAAATTTTCACCAAGGAAAAATAAAGTTGAATTTTAAACAGATGTTAATTTATTTTTTTTAACCCAAAATTTTGGTTTTTTCCCCAAAACCCCAAAAAAATTATTTTAATTTAATATAATTTGTTTCAACTACAGAGGGGTGCATCATCCACACGGAGAAAACCGGACAGAAAATCCTCACGTTGTTCGACGAAAAGGGTTTTTTACTGACTAACGTAGAAGAAAAGGACATAAAATAAATTTTTCGAACAAAATTTAATTTCCCCACTATCAAAGGAATACAGGGTTTATTTAGTAGGCCCTGCATTATGTTTTCAAATTTCAGTTGGTTAGAAACTGGAAATATTTTTATTCCTAAACTATACAAGATGTTATTTAATAACATGCTAATATTTAAGGGGGTTATCCTTGGGTTCATTTTGAACACATTTTGTCCTAAAGGTCTTAACTTTTGAACTACAGGGGGGCTACAGTTTTAAAAAAAACATATTTTTCAAGATATGCATGCCTCTGCTCTTTTTTTTTCATGGACTCGGCCCCTTTGGAAAATGCCTGGACTATTTCTAACAGTTTTGCAAGAAATTTGATGCGATTCCTCAACTGCTCTTCAGTATGAATTGGTGTGCTGCAAACCAATGTTTCAAGAAAAGACCCTACAGGAAATAATCCAAACTTTAGGTCCGGGGACCTAGGTGGCCAAAACCCCTGGTTCTCCACCCCACCTATCCGGAATTGTAATTTTGCTTTGAACATTTGCGCCAAATCATCGACGTGCAAAAGCCACAGTCGATTTCTTCAAAATAGGAACATTTTGGGAAAAACTTCTTCCCAGAAACTACCGGTAATTAAGGCCATTCAATCTCGCATGAAGAAAACAGGGTTCAATTAAATAAAACACCCCATATTCCAGGCCCCGTTAACGGAAAACTTTTTCCTGGTGACGGGATTCTAAAATTGCATGTGGGTTTTCTTCAGACCAAAAAAGAGTATTAACAAAATTTTGGATGGCGTTTCTGAAAAAATTGGCTTCTTCGTGGGAAAAAAATTTTAGTACCAAATAATGGATTTTCTACCTTTTGAAGAAAACCCTTGGCAAAAGTCGTGGAGAATTTTTTCCCAAAAAAGAATATGTGATATATTCAAGTTGTTTAATTTTCGTGTACATAATCTTCCTCAATTGAATTCAAAACCGTTACCTCAATTTCTGAATTTTTCTTGCAGTACGTTATAATCTTTTTTTGTTGATTGACTGGTTTAAAAATTCCCTTTTTTTTCACAACGTTCTATGAATGTTTGAAAATGTTCGTGCATCAGAAATTTTTTCTTTTTGGGAAAGCGGTCTTCCTTTCAACCCCCTGGCTTCCCGTGCGTTCCAAAAAACAAACCCATACGTAATTTCGTATCTGCAAACTAAAAATTCTAAAATAGCCATGTTTTTTTAAAATATCGTTAATTTTGATGTCAAATACGGCCTAGACTGGTGAAACTGTCAAAACTGTTTATGTTTACAAAACAAATTTGCTTCTTACCTCGGCGTTTTAACCCATAAATACCCAACAACGTGCAAATGAATGCATTTTATTTTTTTAGGCGAAAATCGTACGTCAAACGAAAAAAAATCAAGATACCAGATTTTCTCAGAAAGGAATGAGTATTTCAAAAATACTTTTTACTTTGAGAAAAAGCAGTGTCGTATCACTTTTCTCTTTAAAATTATTCAGTGCAAATCCCGCGCGAACGCCACTGGTAAGAATAGAAAAATATGTTGTACATCAGAAAATGCTTTTTGATACATATAAGATGCGTACTATGTTTCACAAAAATATATAGCGTCATACCAAAGTTATCATAAAAAAGGATTTTTTTCTTAAAACTTTTGCACCCTGTAGTTTAAAAGATAAGACTTCTAGGACATATGTTCATTTTTTTTTTTTTTCTAAAAGGGGCCCCCAAGAATAACCCTTAAATATTGGCATGTTATTAAGAAACACCCTGTACAGGGTTGGCCAAAAGTCGGTATAAACTTTCTTACTTAAGATGGTGTTTTTTTTAACAAGGTTTGATTGGCCTTCTGAGTTTGACAACCTGAGTTATTTTTATCTTTACAGTTAACATTTTTCTAAAAAAAATTGGAAAATTATTTGTTTACAAAAAAAAATTGTATCAAAATTTCTATTGGAACAAATTGATGGAACTCTGGGAAATCTGATTTCCATCATAATTTTCCCCTATGGGCCGGACGATTTTAAAATGTCGCATTAAAAAATTGAAATTTTTTTTTGGTTATTCAATGAAAATCTAGAAATTTTATCTTGCAAGAGATTCTTTGCTTTTAAGTATGTTGGAAAAAAAAATCAATCGTTATTAAGAAGGTGATATTATGTCGAAGTGAAAAAGGGGTTTGCTAATTCTTAAAAAAATTTTTTCCCAAATGGGAATTATAAATGAAGTTGTGTTGGGGTTGTTTGTAAACCTGGCATCTACCAAAAAAAATTCCGAACTGTCCGTGGTTTAATTTAAATATCAAAATTCCCAACTGCAGGGGAAATTTCCCCTGAAAAATTTTAAAAAATTGGGTGGTAGACCTTCGGTCAAACCACTAACTGGCAATAAGGTTACAAAATTCCATTCTCGGATATTTTAAACATGGGCTTTTAACGGGATCTTTGGAATTAAATTTCATGCTCTGCAATACAAACCTCGTCAAAGGACATATTTTTTCCATGCTGGAAAAACTACCCAGGTGATTTCCCCCCGGGTTTTTATTAAAAAATTAAACTAACGCCGAATCATTAAAAAACAATTTGGACGGGGGGAAAAAATTTTGTAAAGGGAGTTCACAATAAGGGAAAACGAAATTTTGGGGTTAAAAAAACCATTTGGTGTAAAATTTAAAGTCAAGTACAATTTGAAAAATTTTTAGTAATAACCCAAGGTCCCTTTTTTTTACGATGGAAATTTGAAGGGGAAATATTTAAATTTTTCAGAACGTGGGGGGGAAAAATTTCTTGAAAATTTCCCACGGAAAAGGGTTTTTATACCACCGCACAATAAAAAGAAATTCGATACCTTGACATCCTCTTTTCAGTTGCAGGCTTGCTGGGGAAAAAAACCAAATTAAAAAAAAATTTTCTAAAAAAAAGTTTCCCCATCTTGTAGGGAAAGGGCCCCAAAAAAATACGGAAATCCCAAATTAACAATTTATTCCAGACAAAAGTTTTTTTTGTGGGGCTGGTTAGATACGGGGGGTACGGTCCCCAAATTGGGGGGGATTCGTTGGTCTTTGAAAAAAAAGTTCCTATGAACATATACGGAGTTCTTCTTTCAGATAAAAGGGGGGAAAAAAAAAATATTTATAAAAATATCCCGAATACCCCCCCAAAAACCCATGGGGTTGGGGAAATTGGGACAGCTTTTTGGTAATAAGGAATTTTTTGGGAAGTAGGCCCCGGGCGTCTCGGGGGGGCCCCAACAATACTGAAAAAAAAATATTTTTTTTTTATTTTTTTTTCAGATTAAACAAGGCAACTCTTTGGCCCCTTTTTTTATTCATATCAAACTTCTTTTTTTCGAAAAAAACCTTATTCTAAAATTTTTCCATGGACAACATAAAAAAAAACCCCCAAAGAAAAAAAAAAAACAATTTCGACCTTAAAGTAAATGGCAAAATTCCCGTCTGAAAAATACCCCCTGCAATCGATTGTCATTGATTGTCGGGGGACTTTAAAATACCTGGGGTATTCCATGACATTGTTGTCCCTTTTTCGGTTCCTCAAGTCATTCACATCTATATGGGGGTTTTATCAAGGCCTTCAGAAATAAATAGAAATCTGAGGTTCATATCAAGACTGCGAGCGGGCCAATGTTGAGGCCCCCGCAATCCCTGATTAGAATAGGTGATGTCAAAAAGCTGACAGAAGAACACAAAAAAAGGGGCTGGAGCTCCGTCATGCATAAACCACGTGTTGCCTCTTACAAGTACAGGTATTTTTTTCCCAAAAGGGGGAAAATTTTTTTTCCCCAAAAAGCCGTTAATGGGCCTGATAATCCCCCCTGGTAAAACAAGGGTCCAATTAGGAAAGTCACCAATAATTCCCTCCCCAAACGTTCAGCAAAAATTTTTTTGGGGTTGAAAATGACTTTTTTTTAATAATGGGGCCCAGAAATGGTTATTGTGAAAGTTCTTTAATAGAATCTCAAAAAAAATTTCCCCCCGTCCGAAAAATAAAATATTTGGTAAAAATTATTGTGTGTCCATCGTAGGGAATCAACCCCCCCCCCAAAAAAATTTAATCTTGGGTAGAGCTTCCCCCCCTTTTGTATGTGATATGGGTATGGGGTTTTTTTTTTTAGAACTTTCCCAACGGTTTTTGGGGGGCTTACTTCAAAGCGGGGGAAAAATCTTCCGGGTTTTCCCTATTTGGGGATCTTTTCTATCCCCCCCCTTTGGCTTCTTCTAGTTCAAATTTTACAGTTTCTGGTCTTCCACCACTTACATTTTTTTAAAATTTTTTTTTTTTCCCAAAATCTTCTGTATTTTTCCCCAAATTTTTTTGTTTTCGAATTACTCTGTTAAGATTTTTTCCCCTGGTAGATTCTCCTTTTTTTTTTCCGCATTTCCATTTGCTAATCCATAAATAAAATTGCACCCCCACCCTTTTTTTCAGCTTTAAAAAAAAAAGTATTCTTGTGGAATCACTGCTAATTGACAACGATTTTTTTACTGATATGACAATACTATCACTGTCAGCTGGTCTCCTGCGGGTAATCAGATTTAAAAAGGGGTGCCTTAATTTTTTTGTTCTCGAAAACTAAGCTAAATATGAAAAAAAAAAACCGGGGGGCCAAAAAATTGTATTTTCCCCGCTTAAAAAAAAATTTTTTTAAAACCCCCCGCTTATATTCAAATGCACTGAAAAGGAGAAAAAATTTTTTTTTCAGTATTGTTGGCTGTTTTTCCCACTGAGACCCAAAAACTGGACCACTTAGGGTCAAATAAATGCCTTATTACTTCAAATAGCTGTACCACATTTCCCCACATCGGTTTTAGGATATTCAGGATATTTTTTAAAAACCTTTTTTTTATTCAACGCCCTGTATCTCAGAAACAAAACCCCCGGGGCCCCCTGTTCATAGGAACTTTTTTTTTTTCAAATGACCTAGCAAAAACCCCTGAAGTTTCGTACCGTAGTTAAAACACCCCCCATATTATAAAAAACTTCAACACCACTGCTTGAAAAGCAGAAAAAATTCAATAAAAAAAATTTAAAAAAAAACATTTAAAATTTTTAATTTTTTTTTTACCTAGATAAAATTAGAACATTTACAAATATCTATGATTTCTCCTAGACGCTGGTGATACGTATATACCTCGGAGAAAGGGGGGTTTACGGAGGGAAAAAGAAGGGTGGAAAAAAACGATGGTCTCAGCGGTACGACGGGGAATCGGGGCTTTTGGGGGGGTTTGCTATTAGTTTTTTTCCCCCCTTTTTGGGGGGAATGGGTTTGATCTTCCCCGGGGCTGGGTTTTTTTTGCTGTCCCAAATTCCAGTCCTTCTGTCTCAGTAGGTGGCTTCACTCCGGGGGAAATTTTTTCATGCGAAAAAATGGGGAATCAAAATTTGTACAAAATAAGGGGGGAAAGAAGGGGGGTCCTTTTTTTCCTCGAGGTTTTTTTTTTCAAATTTTTTTAACCCCCAGGGGGAAAAATAGATGCAAATCGCCCTTTAAAAAAACCTCGGGGTTTATATAAGACTGAAAAAATTTCAGTGAAAGGGGCAAAGATAATAGCCATCAAAAACTCTATTCTGGATTTAAATTTTTAATTTTAAAAAAATTTTAAAAAAATTTTCAATGAGCAAAATTAAACCAAACAAAATAAACCTACCCAAAACGTTCTTTTTTTAAAAAATTTTTTTAAAAATTTTGGGGAAAAAAAAATAAGCTTTGATAAGGTGATTATAAAAAACCAGGGAAAAAAAAAATTGAATGAGTAAAAAAAACCAAAAGGGGAAAAAAAAATTTCCTTGAGACGTTGCCAGAGAAAAAAAAATAGTATTTTAAACAATATCTTAAATGTTGCAGGTGCAAAAAAAAACTGTTTTAAAACAAATTTTCCCCAAAAATTATGAAAAAAAATACTTCCGGGGGGCTACAAAAAATTTTGGGGGTTTATGAACCCCAAAAAATTAATCGGGGGCCCCCCAAAAAAAAAAAATACTATTCAGTTAAAAAGAAAAGGGGGGGAAAACCCCCTCTTTCAAAAAGGGGACAACTCTCTTACCCCAAAAAAACAAGGTTTTAAAAAATTTTTTTCCCCCTTTAAGGTTTTGGGGATAAACGGAAAGGAGACCATAAGGGGGTTTCCCGTGGGCACAACTCTCTTAGGTAAAAATAATTTCGAAATGGGCGGCAAATTTCCTTTTTAAATCGGGTAGGAAGGTAATTCTATGAAAAAAAATTTTTTGAATTTCCCCCCCTTCAAAACGACAAGGTAGTAACTGAAATAATTGCCCCCACAACTATCAAAACCCCAAAAAAACCCCCACTGTGAATTCAATGAAAAAAAAAATATAAAGGGAAATTTTTTTTAAAAGTAATCAAAATTTTTCTTGAGGAAAAAATTAGCAATCGAGGGGTTCTGAGACAAGTTAAGCCAGAGGGGGAATCCCCCGGGGAAAAAAAATTTTTTTTTTTAAAAGAAAACAAAATTAATCTCATAAACATATAGTTATGAAAATAAAAAATTGCTTACCAGAGGTTTTTGTTCTATCGGGAAACCCCCCCAAAACCCCCCAAAAAGTCCATACCCCCTTTCCAATCGGCCTTTGGGGGAATCCCCCCTGGTCCCTGTGAAGGGAAGAAAGGGCCCCCGTATAAAATTCATTTATTATTGCGTTAAAAGGGGCCCAAAGGGGGCCCCAAAATTTTTTTTTTGGGGTTTTTTTTTTAAAAACCCCCAAAACTAAAATCAACCTTATAGGTTTTTTCCCCCAAAAAGGGGAATATAAATATACGATATGTAAGTAAAAAAAAATATGAACAAAATTTTTAATCAAAAATTTCCCCTAAAAATTTTCCCAAAGGGTGACGAAAATCCCCCAAGTTAGAATCTATAATTACCTTTCAATTACCTAAAAATTAATACTACAACTTGATTGCAAAAAAAGGAAATAATTATACTCCACCAAAAAAAAAGGCGATGCCATTCAATTTAAAATCGTCTACCAGAATCAGTTCCTAAATACCTGCCTATGTCAGGCCAATCGAGGAAAGAACGACCCCCTTTTTTCGGTTTGACAAATAATTCTTGCCAAACAAACAGAATTTAAAAAATAAAGCCTTTGATTCCCCCAAAACTGGTACTTTTCCCCCCTTACCAAACTATGTTAATAAAAAATTTTTTAAAAGGCACTTAAAAAAAAAAAAGGGTCTCTTTACCTTTTTAAAACCCCCTTTTTCTTTTCTCTGATGCTAAACTAAAAGACGGAATTTTTGTGGGTCCTCAGAAAAAGAATTTATTAAAGGATAAAAAAATTTTTTTCCCCCTCACTTGTCCAGTGTTGGAAAAGTCTTGTTTTTTTTTTAAAAGTTTTTTTTTATGATAGAACGCTTTATTTCGAAAAGATTTTAAAATTTAAAAAAATTTTCCCCCCCAAATTCTTTTTGGGGGGAAAGAATTTTTTTTAAAAAAATTCAAACCCTTTCAAAAAAAAGGGGGTTTAAACTTTTTCATATGAAAATTTTTTCTTAAAATCCCCCAAAAAGATTATGCCCTTCGGATCAGCATTCTTTTAAAAACCCCCTGTATAGTCTCTTTCCACCCTGCTGTCTCATAAACAAAAAAAAGCATTATTTGGGGAAAACCTTGCAAACAAAAAAAATCCCCCTTTCAGAAACTCTGCACACTCTCCGCATTGTTTTTTTTCATTTTTATTAGCTGAATTAAAAAAGTTATTGTCTCCATACGATTCCCCAAAAAATTTTTTTTCATTCTAGGGAAATTGGGGCATCTTTTTAAAAATTAGATTCGAGCGAACAAACGCCATTATTTGGGATCATAAGACTGATATATTTATTCAAAAAAAACCACAAACATCACGGAAAATTTTTTGATATATCATTCGATTGCAAAAAATCCCCAAACTGATCACTTCGTCTGTTCAGTCACGACTAACAAATTCCTTTTGAAGCCCCAAAACAACAATTTGACTTTTTTTTTTGAAAAAAGGGTTTCCCCCAGGGGGTTTAACCTCTGGGGGGAAAAAACCTTTTTTGGGGGTTACCTCCTAAAGTGCATCCACCAAAAATCATCGCCAGGGGAAATTGGGGTTCTGGCTTGAAATGGTTTTTTCCCTTTTATCTCCATCTCTCTGGTTCCTTTTTTCCGGGGTTTGGGGAAAAAAGGGTAAAAAACTTCATCACAATGCAACACAGGTTTGTGACCGACGAACATCAGGATATTGTTTTTCTTTTTTTTTTAAAAAAAATGTTTTCGTGAGGCCCGAAATAACAAACAGTCCGTAGCGTGATTTGTTGGTTCTCTCCCCAACATTTGGGGTACCAATTTCAATTTTTTTCTCCTGAAGCCCAATTTGGGGTTCCTACAATTTTTACCCTTCTCCCGGGGGGCCCTTTTTTAAAGGGTTTTTTCCCAGATTTGGAATTGGGCCTTTGATTTCCCTTTTTTTGGTTTTATTTTTTTTTACCCCAAAATTTTTAAATTTTTGTTTTTTGCCTTTCAAAAACATGTCAAAACCCAAAAAAAAGCCAAATTAATTGAATACGACTTTTCCCTGGCCCCTTATGGGGCAAGGGGGTATCAGGGCCCCCCAAACTTCCGTTCGTGGGATTTTTTGGAATTCCCTTCGTTTTAAACAACCTTTTATTTTAAAATTTTTCCAAAAGGTCGGACTTCAGTTTTCAAAAATTTAAAAAACTTTGTTTTTTTAAGCCCCCTTTTATTTCCATATTCAAGTTCAAAGGTAAAAAAAACCAAACTTTTGGAAAGAATTTTTTTTAAAAATTGGAAACTAAAATTGTTTTATTTTTCTCGTGGTTGAGTTTTTGGGCGAAGCTAAATTACTGGTCAAATAACGGAAAAAAAATTTTTCTGAAAAATTTTTTTTTTCCTGGTTTCTTCATCCATCATTTTTAATTTAAAATTTTTTTTTCCCAAAAGGGAAACCCCCATGGGACTATCTGTCTTTTCTCTCTAGAACATTCATTAAGGGAAAAAAAAGACATATCATTTTTTTTTATTTCGGGGCAGTAACAAATTGTATAAATTTAAAATCTACAACCCAGTTCATGAGTTTTCTGGCAGTTCGAATCCAACAAAGCTTGAAAAAAAAACATTTCTGAAACTTTAACTAATTGTTTTAAGTTTTTACTTATAAGCACGATAATGGGGGTTTTTTTTTTTTTTAAAATTTTTCAGCGTTTTCTCGACTGACATTGCATTTTTGGATTTTCCCAAATTTCCCCCGTCGAAGCTGTTGGATCCCAAAAACAACATAAACCAAAAAATTCATTTCTGCCCCCCCTCACTTACGATTATCTTCCATTGTTGGGCTCTTTTCGGAATCTTCTCCCCACATTTTTTTAAAAAGGGGTTTTTTGTGGGTTTCTTCCTTTTGGGTATCGTTCAGCGTATAACTGAAAGCGGCGACAATGTTTCAAGACATTCTCCGTAAATTAATAACATATCAACCTGTTCACTTCTTGTAAACCCTAAATCTTGATTTTACATTTCTACTAAACTTATTCCCGGAAGTTAACTAATTTTCGGGGTTGGGGAGAGGGAAAGATGACAGCGAAACACAATTAGTTGACAAGATTCAGAAATGTTTTTTTTTCCACAGCTTACAAAGGGGTTAAAAAATTATTCGAACTGCAAGGAAACTCATGAACTAGTTGTAAAATTTTTTTGAATGTATACAATTTGTTACTGCGCAAAATACAAAAGGGAAAATGAAATTTTTTTTCCTTAATGAATGTTCTAGAGAGACAGGTGGGTTGGCCCATAGGGGTTTCATTTGAAAAAAAAAAAATTTTTTGATCAAAATGTGATGTGACTGAATTAATTCTCAAAAATTTCAAAAAAAAAATTTTTTAGAAAAAATTTTGTTTTTTTTTTTATTGCGACTCATTTGAATAGCCTTGCCCAAAAATTTATTTTTTCCACGAGGTAAAATAAAAAAACCAAAATTTAATTGTTTCAAAAAATTTACATTTGACCCAAAAAGGGTTTGGGGGTTTTTTGGGGGTTGAATTCCGAATATTAAAACTATACAGGGTTTTTATTTGAAAAAAAAAGTTCTGGCATTTAGAAAAAACCGGGGAAATCCCTCCATATTGGATTGAAAAAAGTGATTAAATTCGAAATGATTGTAATAACTGTACCAAATTTTTTGAAAATCCGTTCGTGGGAGAAGTTAAGGGGGGGCCGATATCCCTTTTCACCCGGTATATCCGAACAAAACAACATTGCTTCAAAACGTTTTGTGTGTATATTTAAAACTTGACGTGATAAAAAAGTTTCATATTTTTTGTTATGGGGGTAGACATGGGAAAAGAATCCTTTTTAATTTATCTTTCGGTAAAAAAAATTCTTTTTTTGTAAAAAAGTGTAATACTTTGGATTGAACTGGGGATCATTATAACAGCATAACAAATTTCAAAATTTTAAAACCCCTGCGGTTGAAAACCTCTATTGCACAAAACCCTTTTCACCCGTATATCAGGACCCCTTTCATCTTTAAATTTTGTACCTTCGTTATTTTGAAATTTTTTTAAATAGGTTTATTTTCAAAAAAAATCGTTAGTTTTTTTAAGTCTACATCCTGTTAAAAAAAGTATCGAGTCTCAACGAAAACGCCCTCTATTCAAGATGTATTTTCGTGCTAGGTATATTTCTAGGAAAATTTAAATTTTTGTTACACTGCGTATGTTCAAGTCTCACCTTGACGTGTAATTTTATCTAACGTGAACAGACCCTTTTTTGGCGTGAAATTTTTATATAACATATGTGCGGGGGGTGTACATAATGGGATTTATTTTTTGAAATGTAGAAATAGTATAAAAATTTTCGGCAATTCCCATATCTGCATTCATAAATTTTTCATGTTACCAGTAATTTTTGTTAAAAAAATTTTTAAAATTTTTATAGTGCCCTTTTTTAAATCCCCTTTTTTTTTTATGTTGTCATTTGAAAAAATTAAAACTTGGGAAAGAATGAATGAATGCTTTATTTATCATCGGATAATCAGTTTTTCAATTAAAAATATAAAATGGTATAAATCATAACGAATTTTTTTATTTTAAAAAAAAATAATGATAAAAATTTTGGATTACCCCCAAGGGAAAAAAACCAACTCATATATCATATTAAAATTGTCCTAATTTTCAATTTTAATTTAAAAATTTTTCAAGAAAGGGTTTCCCGGGTTTCACGGGAAAAAATTGTATTGACAATCCCTTTTAAAAAAAAAAACTAATTCAAAACCCAAATCCCCGACTGAAAAGTGTATTTAAAAAAGATGGAAATAAGATGACCAGAAAATATTGTCAGAAAATTACGTTTTAAGGGTTAACTATCAAACTTAAAAACCCAAACAAACACGCAGTGGAGGCAAAAAAATCTATCTTCATTGTTAAATTAAAGAAGAAGTTTTTCACAGACCATGACGTTTTTGGGTCGTAACATTGGGGGTTATATAATACTCGGTATACAACAAATAAAACAAACCCCACCATTTTACGAATCATACACTAGCAAAGTACGAACGATTTCACTAATAACAAATGAATATACTACAACAACTGGATGGAAATTTCAGTCACTAACAACATAATTCAAACTCGGTTATAACGAACTACCGGGGAAAGATTTTCAATCAATGCCGATAATTTGCTAAATTTTTTGACCCAGTTGACCGGTGGGGTTCCCTATTTCTCTGTTAGAGATTTGCATAGAAAAAAAATAAAAGTGTTTTTAAACATTGGCGATCTTGACCAAAAGTTTTGGTACGGCCAGTCCGCAGGGGGCTGCCCAAAACAACAAGACGACTGATAATTTTCCCAAATTTTACATTTGTCGAAAATGACAAAACCCCAAAAATTTCAGAATAATTTTTAAATTTTCATCGAAAAAATTTAAATTTTAGAAATTATACCAGGACTTGAATTATGCCCAACGTCGAAAATGGAATGTTTTGTTATTTGAGTTGACGCTGAAATTTCGAAATATTCTTTCCGGTAAAAAATAAGCTGCTTTTCACAAACGATACTTATTTCCATCCAACAGTTGCAGAAAATTTTTTCCCAAAATGGTACTTATTTCCATCCATCGTTTCCATTTCCATCACCATTTGAGGAAGTACGAAGACATGGTCTCCCTTTGCAAAAATTAACAAAATTATTGAAGGTTTTTGTAAATGTAATTTGTTTTATTTTTGGGTTTATTTGATGATAAGCGACTGAAGAATATTTTAATTTTGTTTTTTTTCGGAGTTTTTTTTTTTTTTTTGTCTTTTTGTCCCTTTGCCCTGATACAAAAAAAAGTGTTTTTATAGTGATCAACTTATTTTTTTGTTTCAATTTAAATTTCATTTTTTCGGAAGTCACGTTGGGGATTGTGCTTTTTAATATAAGGAGTTTGAAAAAAACATTTTGATGAATTGTTAGAAACATAGCGGACAATCTAGAGAATTTGGACATCATTGAATTACCCGGAAACGTGGAATATAGACCGGGAAAGGGAATTCAATCTAGAAAATTTTCCCATTTCTCACTATAATGAATCGAAGGTGAATAAAAATGATGGTCTGATTATTTATTTTCAATAATAAACAAATTACCCAATGTAACTTTATGCAGTCTAACAGAAACGAAACTTATAAGAACTTCAATCATATATGAGAAAATCCCACAAGTTGGTATAACGGCTTCCTATCGCCCCCCATCTAAAAGATATTTTAACCTATAAAAGGGATTTCAGAACCATTTTTTAAATTTATCAAAAAACCCCAATTTTAGATTTTCATTGGCGACATCAACATTAATTTACTTGAAAATTAATAATGTACAGAACTTTTTAAAAATATAATGGATAAAAATGGTTTTTATCATATTTTAAATGCCCCTACTAGATCTTTTAAAAGGAAACCCAAAAATTATAATAGATCACTTTTTCAAAATAAAAAAAAAAAAAATGCAAAAAAAAAAATTGAATCGTGGGTTTATACATAAAAATTTTTCAGATCTTCCCGACTGCACTTATCATACAATACCGAAAAAAAACGAACCCCAAAAAAACGAATACCTAAATTTGACACGACAAACTTCTATGAGAGAATTGATTAAAAAAGATTCCCTTCAAAAAAAAGAAACGTGGCAAAGAAACCCAAAATTGCAAAAATTACAGATGCATATAACAGCTTCGTTGGCAAACTTAAAACATATTTTTAAAAAAACCAACCAAAATAATAAAAATAAAAAAAAACTAAAACCCGGGATTAAAAAAGGGTTTTGGAATATAAAATATTTAAAAAAGAGAAAAAATAAAAAAAATTTTTAAAACCAAAACAGAACAATTAATAATAGAATCACGGTTTATAGAAAAAAAATGAACAATTTGTTTAAAACCCTACTAAGAACGAATACTATAAACAGAAACTCAATGCCACCAAAGGGAAAACCCTGAAGCAAACGGGGAAAAATAATAAATGAGACAAAAAAATAACAACAAGGAAAAAAAAGAATGTTGCAGATATTCCCATGAAACTCCCAAACGGAGAATTTAAAGGAAGGGGGAAAAAGAAAAAAAAATTTTTTAAAAATGAGTATTTCAAAATCTGTGGGCATAAAAGGGGGAAAAAAAAAATTGAAAATCCAGATGTTCCCTATCCCTTTTTTAAAAAGAACCTTTTTGCCCCATACTAGTTTATTTCTGCGCCGGGTTGAAAAAAAAATGAATTGATTGAGATAATTTCAAAATTTTAAAAAATAACTGTTACCAGGTCCAGATAAAATAACTACAAAAACCCCTAAAACAAATTCATAGACACATTCTTAAGGGGCTCCATACATAATAAATCTCGCATATAGTAAAGGGGAAAAATTCCCTTTCCCCAAAATGGAAAAAAATTTCCACCGTAACCCCGTTCACAAAAGGGGGGAAAAGGGGGTGATCCAGGAAATTATAGGCCAATATCTGTGATAGATAACTTCGCGAAAATATTCGAACAAAGTTTTAAAAAAGAGACAAATTGGATTTTTCAATACACATAATAAAATAACCAACAGACATTTTTGGTTTTTTAAAAAATTCCCAATACAGAAAATGCTGTACTTGATTTCACAAAAAATGTGTTGATGCCCTGGGTGGGGCGGAAAAACGAATTTTTTTTTGGGCCTGGCCAAGGCTTTCGACACAGTTTCTCCCACATAATTTCCCAGATTTATTCGGGGATGGGGTTGAGGCATACCACTGAGTATTTTTGCGAGAATTTTCCCCCACAGAAAAAAAAAGGGTCCAAAAATGGGGATCAGTTAAAGGGAAAGGTCTAATAATTCCCCAAGTTCCCCCAAGGGGGCGGGGGAGGGGCCTTTCTGTTTCCCTTTTTATATCAACAACATCCAAAACCAAAAAAATTTAGGGGCACCTTGTTCCCCAAAGCGATGATACCGCCTTTTGTTTTCACTAAAGATACTTGGTCAGAGGGTTTTTTTCAAAAAAAAATTTATGACTATCTCCCCTACAAAATAACGATCAACCAGAAAAAAAGAAACCCTTAAAAAAAAACCCAAATTTTTTTGGGTAATTCCCAAAATCCATGTACTCCCCAGGTTTTGAAAAAAAACCCACAAAAAGAAAAAATTTGGGGTTTTTCTTAACAAACACATTTTGATGGGGATGAACATGCCCTTTTTCATAAGAAACAGGCTGAGAAACTCATCCCAAAAATTTCCCCTATTTGAAAGATATAATTTGACAAAAAAAAAAATTAACCAAATCTACTCATTAGCAGAATCTGTTATCAATTTTTGCCCTCACTGCATGGGGGGGAAAAGTACAATAGCAACCTAGGGTGTATACAAATAGTTCAAAATACTATTTTGAAGATAATTTTAAAAAAAAAAGTTATTTTCTACTGAAAAAATCTCCAAAAGAATCTAATCTACCGATGTAAGAAGCCTTTATACCTACAAACGGACCGCAAGCCAATGATCATGCTTGTAGGTGTGTCCAACCGTTGGGGGCCAAAAAACTGATAAATCACGAGTTATATTTGTGTTTGAAAGGGTGTGAATAATAAAACCAATAGCGTCTCTGGTCTGGGATCGAAATGGGTTTTTAAAATATTCAAAAAGTTCTGTTGTTTTTTGTTGGAGAATATGTTTTTTTTTCATGGTAAAATGAAATTATGATGACCCGATTGCCTATTAATATATACTTCCTCGCTTATGGCATTTTTTTTTATTTTAACTTTTTTTTTTTTAATATTTAAATATCTAAATAAAATTAGTTATGTCTCCCCTATGCTGCTAAAAGGATACCGCCGCAAGACTGCGAAACTTGCGAAACTTTTTTATGTTTTTGCAATTGTAAAGGGTTGTAACTATACGTGTTCAACTGCATTGTACCAATACCCCTACTACAAAAGCATGCAGGAAGGCTATTACATTGTCGGTTAAGCCGGAAATAATTAGAAAATTTGACATTGTCGTAAATTTACGCAAAAAAAAATCTACCAGGATCATGTACTGTATATTTTTTTTTAAGCGAACCCCCTTTATAACCCCTTTCTAGTCATTAAGCCGTTCGCTATAGCCGAGTTTGACTGTAATTAAGTTTCTATTAAAATTTTTAAAGTGATAGTGAAAAAAAAAATGTGACGAAAACGAAATAGTAACTTAACCCGAAAAAACCAATAACGAGCAAATTAACCAATTACTAATGTACCAAGCTATCCGCTGTTATAACCACTTTGGCGTCTGGTTGTCGCCATATTAAATTTTTCACAATATGGCGTCTGGTTATCGCCATAAAAAATTTTTTGTTTATTATTCATGTCTTTATTCACAATATGGCGCCTGGTTGTCGCCATATTAAATTTTTTTTTACTGTCTTTTTATTTAGAGACACTCGCAAGATTAAGGAAAATCCGATCGACAAAAGAATCATCAAAATCGGCCCCCGCTTTTTGGTCTCTAGGGGCGCCAAAAAAGCACAGACATACAACATGATAAACACATTACCCCCCTTTTTGCGTGGAAGACAGATTTCGTCAAACAGATTTGGGGGTTGGTTTTTAAAAAAAAATTATTCAGGGGGGGGCCCCCCCTGACACGGCCCCTGAAAACCAAACCATTTTTTTGGGGAATTTGTGTTTAAAGGCTGCAAAAAATTATTTTAAAATGTTGGCTAAAAAAGTGTGACATATAAAAGTTTTTTTTTTAATGGAACCCCCTGTATTTGTTACACTTTTGAATGGTCGGGAAAAAAAATCATATGATTTCATATGAGGTACTATGTCCCAACCCCAAATAACCGTTCTCGGTTATTGTTTTTTTTATGAAAAGCAGGTTCAATTGGAAACTAAATAAAAATCAAAAATGTATAGAAATCACCCCTTCGAATTCTGACCAAGCAAAAAAAGGGTTTTTGGGCTATTGATTTCGAAAAAACCCCTTTTACTCAAAAATTAATAAGAATGTTAAAAAATCATTGTCATTTTTTAAAAAATTTTTCGGACAAAGATAACGGTATTTCAAATAGAACACCCTGTATTTTTTTGGTCTGAAAAATTTTTAAAATTAAATTATCTTTCATTCCATTTTTGGGGTTCCCTATCCTAACCTGAATATTTTTTCAGATTTTTTTTTTTTCAAATGGTAGTTCTTATTTCAATGATTCTTTAATCAAGATGGCAAACGACATTTATTCAATTTTGTTAAAAGAATTCTCATTGACAGTTATTGTGTTTTACGTTATTCAAAACATTCACTGAATTTTTAAAGCGTCAAAAAAGGCTGATCCCATTAAAAGGGGGATTGAATTTTTTGCGATTGGTGAGTGTTTTTGAATTGCCTTTTTTGGGGTCGAGGGTGTATCCCAAAAAAACCCCGCCCCGGGAAACATCCCAAAAAAGTTGGTTTTTAAACTATTGCTACATCAATTTCGTAGGACTGAAAGTGTAGCTTGTGAAAACAAATGGGCCAAAACCTATCATTGGGAAAAAGAAAAAGAATTTTTATTAGGGATCAATCATAGAAAACCCTCCCCCCGAGTCAACGTAAGATCAGAAAAAAAAAGGGATAAGCGGGGAGGGATTTTAAGGGGAAAAAAAAAATACAAATTTCACCCCTACCGTATTCAGATTTTAAGGGAAATTTTATGAAATAGACTTATCGACGAATGGGGGTTTTTGGGCAAGTTTAGCGGGATGAACATTTTTTTGGGTTCCATTTTAATATCTGATAAATCTACTTTTCATAACAATGGCTTAGTGAACAGACACAACTTCCATTATTATAGTGATTTAATCCCATTTTTCCCACTCTGGGTAAAGAATAGATGGTCTGTTAACGTGGGGGGGGAATTATAGGTTTTCAAGTTATAGGACCTTAAATTTTTTTTTTGGGCGAGCGGGCAAAAATTTCAAAATTTTTAAGATGATCCCTGTGCTTTGGGGAAAAGTTAAAAATAGAAAAGGTGGGTTTTCAAAATTGGGGGAACTCCCGGGACATTTCCAAAATTTAGTGTCAGACGTTTTTTAATATTTCTTTCCAAAAAAAGGTTGGTGGGGAGGACCACAAAAATTTGGGCCCGCGGAAACACCAGATTTGACTTGCCTCGATTTTTCCTTTGGGATTTGAAGAATGGGGTTTACGACACTCCTACAACCACACTTTTGGGAAAAAGAAAGGAAAAAAAAAGGGGTGCTTTTTGAAAAAGTGACCTTCAAATGTTTTTTAAATGTTTAAAAAATCTTTCCCTGAGAGTGGCCTTTGTATTCAACGGATGGTCGTCATTTCGAGCACCTACTTTGAATTGAATACATTTGTGTTTCATATTTTGTTGTTGTTTCAGTTGAATTAAAAAAAATTTTTTTTAGTCTGTTTAATGAACTACTTTTCAGAATATGAATGTAAAAATAACTTCATTTTATTTAACAGTAAATATTTCGATGAAATAAGTATAACAACTGTCAATGGAATTCTGTGAGCAAATCAAATAAATGTCGTTTCAAAGCCTAACATTTTCATAAAAAATCGAGAACGGTTATAGTTAGGTACATAGTACCTCAAGAAATCATATTATTTTCCCGACCTATTCAAAGGTTTAACGAAATACAGGTGTTCCATAAAAAAAACACAACTTTGATATTCACACTTTTTGAGCCCCCTGTATACTCAAAATAATTTCCTTTTTCAGCCCTTTAAACAATCAATATACATATAATGAAATGGGAGAAATTCGAAAAAAATTTAAAGGTTTGTTTAGGGACCGTATCGTATGGGTGCCCACCCTGTATTCTTGCCGTTCTTGTCGCTCGATCATGAATATTTTCATAGGAAACAATTGACCCTGTAAATGATTGGGCAGTAAATTATTTATCATTTTGAAAATGAAAATCATTGTTTTAATATAATGATTTTGTTTCACATTGAACCAGTTGAAACATCTAACATTGATAGTCTGTTATAATTATCCTAATTATCTATCTCCTATACTAATATTATAAAGAGGTAAAATATGTTTGTTTGTATGTAGAGGGTGATCTCTGGAAGTACTGAACCGATATTAAAAAAGTTCAATAAACGTCTAAACTACACCTGTGGAATATAAGCTATAATTTATTTTTGATAAAAAAGTTTTATTTCGAAATCTTAATATTTGTAAATCAAGCCGGAAGAAAAAGCATAGCATTTTGAATGGACAATAACGGATCATTCAAATGAGGTAGGATCAAATTAAAAAATTGGGGATCGCAACTGTCACTCGAAGAGGGTTGAAATGAGGGATACAATTTTACGTTTGCGGATTTTATTTTAGAATCTACAAATGACGTGTGCATTTTGGTTTGTATTAGGACTCTTCTATGCGATTTCAAGAGGAAATAATTTTTATTTTCGTCATCATGAAACTCTGGCCATTTGTTCGTAGAATTCTTTTAACTGTATTTCGTTCTCGAGATATTGCCTACTTTCCCGAAAAATAATTAAAACTATGGAAAATATGTTTTTCCTGGAAAAACTCAGTCGCATTCATTTTATTCGAACCATTTTTACTCAAGTAGCTATTGTTTTGGATAGAGCGTATCAGTAAATATTGTTTTTGCAGTAGACCCTAGTCGAGAAAAAAATACTTTGATTATATTTATAGTTTGCAGATGTGCGAATATACATTTCTGATAGAAAATTATCCGCTGAATCCAACCATGTACTGAAATTGTTCCATTTAGCTGTTTCACCTGTACACATGTATGGACGTTCTGTAAAAAGACAAACTGATATTTTTTCTCAATTATCATATCGTTTTTTTTATCAATACAAGATATAAATTGATTTGCAAAAAAAATTCCGCCATTTGTTAAATCAATTTTTATAACAATTTGGGATTATTCCAATAGTTTGAAAAAAAATTTCTACAACTTCATTATATTACAATATTATAATTTTGAAGAAAAAATCCTTTATAACAATTTTTTATTTTTATAATCGTTTTTATATTTCTATTGTTTAAATAATCAGTTGAAATTTTTTTCTAAAAATTTTAATATACAGTCCTCTATGGTGTAACAAAAACTTTTTTTTATCACAATTCCATTGTTTATTAACTTACCAATTTTTTAAATAAACAAATTTTAACTTTGTTGGATTTTTCTGAAACTTCTAAAATTTAAAAAAACCCATATACAACAAAGTATAAAAAAAAAACCCCAAATTTTTTTCCCAATTCCAATTCACAAAGTACAATAAAAATTGGAATTTTTTTTCTATACTTTGTTATATATGGTTGTTTTTAATTTAAATTCAAAAAAAAAAATCTAACAAATAAAAAATTCATTATAACAATTGGTAATTAAAACAATGGAATTTGATGAAAAAATATTTTCTGTTACTTCATAGAAGGACTACAATATATGATTAAAAAAAATCCCCAACTAATTATTTAAACAATAGAAATATAAAAAACTATTATAAACAATTTAAAAAATTGTTATTGAGAAAAATTTGTTTTTCAAAAATCTAATATTTGTAATATAATGAAGTTGTGGAAAAAACATTTTCAAAAATATTGAAATAATCAATTTGTTTTATAAAAATTTATCAACAAATGGCGGGTTTTTTTTGCAAAATCAATTATATCTTCTATTAATAAAAAAACGAAAATATGATGATTGGAAAAAAATTTTTTTAAACTTAAATTACTTGGATTTTTGTTTTGTTTAAGTCAAAATTATTATAAACAAAGTATGAATATTTTTAACTTTTTATGGCCTGATTGGGGTGTATAAAGAAAAGGCCCCTACGGATCGAAAATTTTTACGACAATTATTTAAACATTTTTTCATTTTTCAATTAAGACAAGTTCGGGAAATTTTGTTAGTTAACAATCGTTTAACTTGTTGAAAAATTAACGTTAAGTAAAATTTCTGACGGAATAAAAATTTTTCATAGTGTTCCGAAAACACCATGATTTTGTCAAAATTTTAAAAAAAATATTTAATACCTTAAATAAATTAATTAATGTGTCGTACTCGCTTTTGACGCCGCGCTGATTCCTAAAAAAGTCGCTCGGGCAATTTTCAGCGTTAAATTAAAATTATAAATAATGGAGATAGAGTTCCGGGGGGGTCGAAAGTTTTCATTGGAAATTTCCTACTCTTTCAGAATCTTTTGAAATTTCTTAAATATCAATAATTCATGAAATATTGGCAAAAACAAAATGCCATTTTTCATCTTCAATTGTTTATAACTTTTTCAATTTTTTATGTGCTAATACACGCTTTCGGCACATTTTTTTAGGCGTTATTCTGGATCCCAAAGAGCTATCACACATAATTTAAGAGCAGTATCTCTATTTTGACCATTTTCAACTTGTCAGGTAGACTATAGGAACTGAAAGGTGTTTCAACGCCAATCCATCCGGACATTTTCATCCTCGCGCCTTTGGTAAGAGTTCAGCGCAAATAAATTTCTTCATAAATTTCTTCGTTATTAATTACATACCTGTTTGTCATCGTATAATAACCATCTGTTCACTTTTGCCTACGCCTTTGGGCAAGTTTCGCCTATTCCACGTATTAACGTCAACGTTTTGCAATGTGGAATAAATTACATATGGAAATTCATTCGCATATCGGGATGTCTGTGGTTAGAAGGTGGTTATTTCTGATGCCGAGTTTCCACTAGGAGAAAAGATGAATATATATATATATATATATATATATATATATATATATATATATACAGTGTCCAATCATAAAGTTGGCTACAAATGGAAAAAATTGTTATTGAAATTTCTGAAAACTCTAATGGCGGTTTGTTTCTGCATGTCTGACAACTAAAAATCCTTTGCGACTTATATCCGTAACATCAGATTTGGCGGGAATTTAAAAAAAAGTTGTCTGTGATGCCGAAAATGGGTCAAATTGACAAGATATCGAAAAATTATTGAGAAAATAATGGTAAAACCCGCTATGAAAATGTGCCCAGTTCGATAAATATGGAATTTCCAAGCGAATCCGCCATCATATCTCAAAAAATCATACATAGTCTACTCGACAAGTTGAAAATGGTCTAAAATAGAGATACTGCTCTTGAAATTAGTGTGAAAATAGAAAAATGTGCCGAAAGCGTGTATTAGCACATAATAAATTGAAAAAAGCTATAAAAAATTTTGAAGATAAAAAAATGGCATTTCTTTTTTGCCAATATTTCATGAACTATTGATTTTAAAAAACCCCAAAAAGATTCGGGAAAGGGAGGAAATTTCCAAAAAAAAACCCCGAGCTCTCGGAATTTTTCTCGATTATTTCAAAAATTTTAATTCAACGCTGAAAATGGGTCCCCGAGCGCCCATTTTTAGGTTCGTGCCCGTAAAAAGGGCGTTTAAAGGACACATTAATTAATTTTTTTAAAAAGGTTTTTAAAAATATTTTTTTTTAAATTTAAAAAAAATCATGGTTTTTCCCGGAATACTATAAATGATTTTTTCCCCTTTGGGAAATTTTATTTTTAACGTTATTTTTTCAATAAGTTAAACAAATTTAACTAAAAAAATTTTTTCCCGAACTTCTGTCTTAATCGAAAAATGTTTTTTTTTTAAAAAATTGTCGAAAAAAATGTTTTTTCCCGGGGAACCTTTCTTATATTTTTTACTTAAAAGACGTCCATTTTGGGGGAAAAAATATTTTAAAGGGGAAGTTAGCCACATTTTTTCTATCCACCCCTTTTGACGTGGGTATTTAAATTTGGGAAAAGGGATGTTTTCCCAAAAGGGGTGTTCCCAAATTTCTGATTTTTTTTGGATAAATGAAAACCCCTAAAAAAAACTGCCGTTTTTAATTTTTTTTCCTTTTAAAATGAATTTCACCGTGGCCCAAAAATTTTCTAATGATAAAAAGGGGGTTACCCATTGGGATTTTTTTTGGGAGCGATTGAAAACATTGAAATCGGGTCCCTTCGAAAATGAAAATAAAAAGAAATTATTTTTTAAAAGTGAAGAAATCCATGGCCCCCCAAATAAAAAAACCAAGGGTTTGAAATGATGAAAAAAGGGTTTTTTTAAAGGTTAATTTTTTCCCCGCCATCAAAAATAAAAAATTTGGGAAAAAATTCCCCGAAACTTGGAAAAAGGGCGAAAACCATAAACGGTGCAAGTCGAACTGGCAAAAAAAAAATTCATAATCACCCAAAAAACCAGGGGAAAAGGTTTTTTGGCCACAAAAAACAAAAATGAGGTTGGAAAAAGGTTAAAGACAAAGGTTTGGGAAAGAATAATTTTTTGGGCCGCCCAAAGACAAAAAAAAAATTTTTTTAAAAAATTTTTTTGGGAAAATCGGGCCGGCCAAAAAAAAAGGTTAAAAGGGGGGTTGGAAAAAAAGGGAAAGGGAGACTTTAAAACAATTTTTTTTTGGGCCGTCAAAATGACAAAAAAAATAAATAAAATCTTTTTAAACCCGTAAAAAAAAAATTATTTTCCCCGGAAAAAAAAATTTAAAGTTAAAAGGGGGTTGAAAACAAGGATTGGGGCTAAAATCTTGGTTTTTTGGCCCCAAAAACAGAAAAAAAAATTAAAAATTTTTGCAAACAAAAGGATCCCGGCCCCATTGCTTAAAGGTTGGGGGTTGAAAACAAGGGAAGGAGATTAAAAATCTTTGGGTTTCCCAAAGACAAAAAAATAAATAAAATTTTTAAAATTATTCGAAAAAACGGGGGTGGGCCCGAAAAAAAATTTGGATTTGGGAAAAGAGGGTTAAAAACGAAGGTTTGGGTTTAAAAAATTTTTTTTGGGCCAAATAAAATGACGGGGGAAAAAAATTTAAAAAATTGTTGAAACGGGGAGTTACGTGACCGCGAAAACAAAAAGGTTGGGAGGTTGAAAAAAAAAGGATATGAGCCCTTTTCCAAAAATTTTTTTGGGCCGTCTGCGAAAAAAAAAATTTTTAAAATTATTTTTTGGGCCCAAAAGGGGGGAAAAAAAAGGATGGCCCGAAAAATAAAGGGGAAGGTTTGGGAAAGAGGGTTGAAAAAAAAAGGATATGGGGTTTTTTAAAATCAATTTTTTTGGCCGTAAAATTTAAAAAAAAGTGTTTTTAAAAAAATTATTTGGGGGTGGGCCCGAAAAAAAAAAATTTTCTAAATTGGGGAAAGGGGGTTAAAAAAAATCGGTTTAAAGGTTTGGCCTAAAAATGACAGAAAAATAA
This sequence comes from Gonioctena quinquepunctata, assembly GCA_018342105.1. Lineage (NCBI taxonomy): Eukaryota > Metazoa > Arthropoda > Insecta > Coleoptera > Chrysomelidae > Gonioctena > Gonioctena quinquepunctata. The sequence continues at coordinate 981,025 of JAFIRS010000167.1, forward strand.
AAAAATTTTTAAAATTAATCAAACGGGGAGATAAAAAGTCCGCAAAAAAATAAGGTTGGGGGGGTTTTAAAAAAGGGAAAAAGGTTAGGGGTTTTCAAATTTTGGGGCCCCAAAAAGACAGAAAAAAAAAAATTTTTAAAATTATAACGGGGAAAATGTGTCCCGCAAAAAAAAAAATTTTGGAAGAGGGTTAAATAAAAAGGATAGACCTATTCAAACCTTTTTTTTGGCCGTCAAAAGACAAAAAAAAAATTAAATCATTAAAATTTTTTTGGGGACCGGGGAGGAGAAATTTTGGCCCAAAAACAAAGGGGGAAAGGGGGTTGGGAACGGTTTGGGGACTATTCAAATAAAATTTTTTGGGCCTAAAAAATGACGGGGCAAAAAAAATTTTTATTTTTAAACAAGGGGGTTTTTCCCCGAAAAAAAAAAGGTTTAAAGGGGGGAATAAAGGATTTTAAAGATTATTCAAATAATTTGTTTCCCCGTCAAAAGGGAAAAAAAAAAATTAAATTTTTAAAATTATTCGTCGGGAAAAGGTAGGTGACGCAAAAAAAAAAAGGTTTTTGGAAAATTAAAAAAGGAAGGGGTTTAAAACCTTTGTTTGCCGCCCAAAGAACCAGAAAAAAAAATTAAATTTTTAAAATTTATTTTTTCGAAAAGGGAGTAAAATGCCAAAAAAAAAAAGGGGGTTGGAAAGAGGGGGGAAAACCCAAAGGGATATGAAACTTTTCCCAAATAAATTTTGTTTGGCCGAAAAATTGCAGTTAAAAAACCTTTAAAATTATTGTGCGGGGGAGGGTCCGAAAAAAAAAGGTTGGAAAGGGGTTTTGGGAAAGGAAAAAGGATTAAAATTTTCCCCCTTTTTTTTGGGCCGTCGGGGCCGAAAAAAATTTTAAAACCTTTAAAATTTTTTAAACAGGGGAAAAAAAGAGATTGGCCCCGCGCACAAGAAAAAGGTTGGGGGTTGAAAAGGGATGGGGTTTAAAACCCGTTTGGGCCAAAATACGGAAAAAAAAACCTTTAAAATTTTCGAAAAAGCGGGGGGAAATTTTTCCAAAAAATTGGTTTTGGGAAAGGGAGGTTAAAAAACAAAGGTTTGCCATTAAAAAAATCAATTTGTTTGGCCCCCCGGACGGAAAAAAAAATTTTCAAATTTTAAAATTGTAAAAAAAAAATACGTGGCCGCAAAAAAAGGGTTAAAGGGGGTTAAAAAAGGATGGGGGGGCTATTAAAAATCCTTTTTTGCCGTCAAAATGACGGAAAAAAAAAAATTTTAAAAAATTTTTTCGAAAAAACGGGGAGAAAGAGACGTGCCGCAAAAAAAAAGATTTGGAAAATTTTAAAAAAAAGGTTGGGTTTCAAATCGGTTTTTTTAAAAAAAATGGGAAAAAAAAATTTTTTGGTATCGTAAACAGGGAAAAAGGAAAATTTTCCCCCAAAAAAAAAAGGGTTGGGGGGGTTGAAAACAAAGGTTGGGGGTTATTAAACTTTTTTTTGGGGCCGAAAATGACAGAAAAAAAAAAATTTTTTTAAAATTTGTTGTAAACGGGGAAAAGAAGGGTGTGCCGCGAAAAAAAAAAAGGTTGAAAGGGGGGAAATAAAAGGAAAAACTTTTCTTCAATTTGGGGCCTCTGACAGAAAAAAAAAAAATTTTTAAAATATTCGAAACAGGGAAAACCCGGGGCCCGGAAAAAAAAAAAAGGGGGAAGGGGTTAAAAAAAGGGATAGGGGGACTTTTCCCAAAACCTTTGTTTCCTAAAAAGAAAAAAATTTTAAAAATTTTTTAAACGGGGAAAAAATTGGGGAAAAAAAAAATTAATTTAAAAGAGGGTTAAAAAAGGGAAATTTAAACTATTAAAAATGGGAAATTTTTTTTGGGCCTCAAAAACAAAAAAAAAAAATTCAAAATTTACCAAACGGGGAAAAAGAGTAGTGTGCCGCAAAAAAAAAAATGAGGGAAAAGGGGGAAGAAAAAAGGAAAAGGGGGCCCCTATTAAATCAATTTTTTTGGCCCGTCAAAATCCCAAAAAAAATTTAACCCTTTTTTTGCGGGGGTAGGGGCCCGAAAACAAAATTGGGGAAAGGGGGTTGGGAAAAAAAAGGAAATTTTTTAAAATCAATTTGTTTGGCCCAAAAAAAAACCAAAAAAAAAATTTTTAAAAATTATTCGCGGAAAAAGGCTTAAAAAAAAATGGTTAAAGGGTTAAAAAAAGGCCAAAAAGGGTTTGAATCTTTTTTTGGGCCCAAATTTTAGGTGAAAAAAATTTTATTTTTTAAAATTATTCGAAAAAGGGAAAAAAAGTACTTTGGGGGAAAAAAAAGGGTTGGGAAAATTAAAAAAAATAGGGGGTTTTAAATCTTTTTTTTGGCCCCCAAAATGGGGGGTTTTCAAAATTTGAAAACCGGGGAAAAAAGGGGAAAAGCTTGGCGGAAAAAAAATGAAAAGAGGGGACAAAAAAGGGGGAACTAAAACCCAATTTGTTTGGCCGTCAAAGTGACGGGAAAAAAAAATAAATTTTTTAAAATTATTCGTCGGGGAAAAGAAGTATGGTCGCGAAAAAAATGGGGGTTGGGAAAGAGGGTTGAAAAAAAGGGATATGGGATTATTAAAGATAAATTTGGGTTGGTGTCAAAATGCAAAAAAAAATTTTTTTAAAAATTTTTTGAAAACGGGGAAAAGGTTTGCGAAAAAAAAATGGGCCCTTTTAAAAGGGGGGGAAAAAAGGGTTTTGGTTTCCCAAGTAAATTTTTTTGGGCCGAAAATGACAGAAAAAATCTTTATAATTTTTTTAAAACTTTTTGAAAAATTTTTTTTTTTTTTCGGGTAATTTTGTTGGCCAAAAAAATTGTTTTTAAAAAGTTTTTAATTTTTCGTTTTTAAACCCCTTTTTTTTAACCCTTTTATTCTTGTTGTCGCGGCACACGTACTCTTTTTTTTTGTTTACGAATAATTTTAAAGATTTTTAATTTTTTTCTGTCATTTTGACGGCCAAACAAATTGATTTGATACCCATATCCTTTGTTTCCCCCTTTCCAACCCTTTTTTTTTTTTTCGCGGCACATACCCTTTTTCCGTTTTCGAATAATTTAAAGATTTTTTTTTTCAAAATTTTACGGCCAAACAAATTAATTTGAATAGTCTCTATCCTTTGTTTTAACCCTCTTTCCAACCTTATTTTTGTTTTTGCGGCACACTCTTTCTCCCTGTTTACGAATAATTTTAAAGTTTATTTTTTTTCTGTCATTTTTACGGCCAAACAAATTGATTTTAATGCCTTATATCCTTTGTTTCAACCCTCTTTCCAACCTTATTTTGTTTTCGCGGCACCGACTCTTTCTCCCTGTTTACGAATAATTTTAAAGATTTTTTTTCTGTCATTTTGACGAAACAAATTGATTTGAATGTCTCATATCTTTGTTTCAACCCTCTTTCCAACCTTTTTTTGTTTTCGCGGCATACCTCCTTTCCCTGTTTACGAAAATTTAAAGATTTTAATTTTTCTGTCATTTTGAGGCCAAACAAATTGATTTGAATAGCTCATCCTTTGTTTTCCCAACCTTTTCCAACCTTTTTTTTTTGTTTTGGGCACACGTACTCTTTCTCCCTTTTACGAATAATTTAAAGATTTTTAAATTTTTTTTGTCATTTGACGGCCAAACAAATTAATTTGAATAGTCTCATATCCTTTTTTTCCCCAACCCTCTTCCAACCTTATTTTTTTTTCGCGGCACACGAATCTTTCCCCTGTTTACGAATAATTTTAAAGTTTTATTTTTTTCTGTCATTTTGACGGCCAAACAAATTGATTTGAATCCCAATCCTCCCTTTCACCCTTTTCCAACCTCATTTTGTTTTCGCGGCACACGTACTCTTTTTTCCCTGTTTACGAATAATTTTAAAGATTTTTTTTTTGTCATTTTTGACGGCCAAACAAATTGATTTGAATCGTCTCATATCCTTTTGTTTCAACCTCTTTCCAACCTTATTTTGTTTTCGCGGCACACGTACTCTTTTCCCTGTTTACGAATAATTTTAAAGATTTTATTTTTTTCTGTCATTTTGACGGCCAAACAAATTGATTTGAATAGCCTCATATCCTTTGTTTTCCAACCCTCTTTCCAACCTTATTTTGTTTTGCGGCACACGTTCTTTCCCTGTTTACGAATAATTTTAAAGATTTAATTTTTTCTGTCAGTTTGACGGCCAAACAAATTAATTTGAATAGTCTCATATCCTTTTGTTTTCAACCCTTTTCCAACCTTATTTTTGTTTTGCGGCACACGTACTCTTTCTCCCTGTTTACGAATAATTTTAAAGATTTTTTTTTTCTGTCATTTTGACGGCCAAACAAATTGATTTGAATAGCCGTATATCCTTTGTTTTCAACCCTCTTTCCCAACCTTCTTCTTTTTCGCGGCACACGTACTCTTTCTCCCTGTTTACGAATAATTTTAAAGATTTTTTTTTTTCTGTCATTTTGACGGCCAAACAAATTGATTTGAATAGTCTCATATCTTTGTTTTCAACCTCCTTTCCAACCTTATTTTTGTTTTCGCGGCACACGTACTCTTTTCCCTGTTTACGAATAATTTTAAAGATTTATTTTTTTTCTGTCATTTTGCGGCCAAACAAATTGATTTGAATAGCTCATATCCTTTGTTTTCAACCTCCTTTTCCCAACCTTATTTTTTTTTTGCGCAAGTACTCTTTCTCCCTGTTTACGAATAATTTTAAAGATTTAATTTTTTTTCTTTTCATTTTGACGGCCAAAAAAAATTGATTTTAATGTCTCATATCTTTGTTTTCAACCCTCTTTCCAACCTTATTTTTGTTTTCGCGGCACACGTACTCTTTCTCCCTGTTTACGAATAATTTTAAAGATTTTATTTTTTTTCTGTCATTTTGACGGCCAAACAAATTGATTTGAATAGTCTCATATCCTTTGTTTCAACCCTCTTTCCAACCTTATTTTTGTTTTCGCGGCACACGTACTCTTTCTCCCTGTTTACGAATAATTTTAAAGATTTATTTTTTTTCTGTCATTTTGACGGCCAAACAAATTGATTTGAATAGTCTCATATCCTTTGTTTTCAACCCTCTTTCCAACCTTATTTTTGTTTTCGCGGCACACGTACTCCTTCTCCCTGAATAATTTAAAGATTTTATTTTTTTTCTGTCATTTTGACGGCCAAACAAATTGATTTGAATAGTCTCATATCCTTTGTTTTCAACCCTCTTTCCAACCTTATTTTTGTTTTCGCGGCACACGTACTCCTTCTCCCTGTTTACGAATAATTTTAAAGATTTTATTTTTTTTCTGTCATTTTGACGGCCAAACAAATCGATTCGAATAGCCCCATATCCTTTGTTTTCAACTCTTTTTCCAACCTCATTCTTGTTTCCGTGGCACAGGACTCTTCCTCTGGTTTATGGGTGATTATGAATTTTTTCTGCCAGTTCGACTGCTTACCGTTTATGTTATACGCATTCTTTGTCCAAGTTTACGGGCAATTTTTTCAATTTGTTATTCTGATGGCAGAACAAATTAATCTGAAAAGTCATTTGTCATCATTCAACTTAGTTTTTGTATTCGTTGCACATGGATTCTTCACTTCTCTTCAAATTACAATTTCTTTCACTCTTCGATATACGAAGGACCCGATTTCAGTGTTTTCAATCGCTCCTGAATAAAAATCTCAATTCGATTATATCATAGTTATTTTGGACCATCAGTGTGCAATTCATTCAAAATAGAACAAATATTGAATCGGTAGTTCGTTCAGAGCAAGTTTCCACATTTATCAAAAAATATCTGAAATTTGGCAACACTGCCTTTGAAATCATCTCTATCCCAAATTCAACATACCACACGTCATAAAGTGTGGATAGAAAAAGTGTGGCTAACTTCACACTAATGAAAAATATTCATACTTTGTTTATAATAACAAAAACAAAAAAATCCAAGTAATGTTGTTAAAAACAAATTTTTTTCTCAATCATCATATTGTCGTTTGTATATTGATACAAGATATAAATTGATTTGCAAAAAAAAAAAATCCCGCCATTTGTTGATCAATTTTTTATAAACAAACTGATTATTTCAATATTTTTGAAATTTTTTTTCCACAACTTCATTATATTACAAATATTATGATTTTTAAAGAAAAAAATTTCCCGAATAACAATTTTTAATTGTTTATAATCGGTTTTTTTATATTTCTATTGTTCAAATAATTAGTTAAGAAATTTCTTTTTTCTAAAAATCATAATTGACAGTCCTCTATGGAGAACCAATTCCATTGTTTATTAACTTACCAATTTGTTATAAACAAATTTTTAACTTTGTTAATTTTTTTTGAATTTATAAAAAAAAAATTTATAACAAAGTATAGAAAAAAAAAACCAATTTTTATTGGAAAAAGGGTTTTTTTTTTTTTAGAAGTTCCAGAAAAAAATCTAACAAAGTTAATAATTTGTTTATAACAAATTGGTAAGTTAATAAACAATGGAATTGTTGATAAAAAAAAAATGTTTTTTGTTACTCTATAGAGGACTGTAATTATGATTTAGAAAAAAATTTTTCATTAAAATAAAAAATTAAAAATTAAAAAGATTTTTTTTAAAAATATAATATTTGTAATATAATAAGGAAAATTTTTTTTAAAATTAAAAAAATTTTTTAAAAAAAATGGCGGGTTTTTTTTTCTGCGAATCAAATTATATCTTGTATTGATGAAAAAACGATTATATGATGATTAAGAAAACAATTTTTTTTTCACCAACATTACTTGGATTTTTTAGTTTTTGTTCAAGTACAAAAATTATTATAAACAAAGTATGAATATTTTTTTAAAATTTTTGGTGATCTTTTAAAAAAACAGAAGTTCGAGAAAATTTTGTTAGTTAACAATCGTTTAACTTGTTGAAAAATAAACTTTTAGTAAAATTTCCAACGGGAATGAATTATTTATAGTGTTCCGAATACACCATAATTTTTTCAAATTTAATAAAAATATTTAATACCTTAAATAAATTAATTAATGTGTCGTACTCGCTTTTGACGCCGCGCACGCACCTAAAAATGTCGCTCGGAGATCCATTTTCAGCGTTAAATTAAAATTATAAATAATGGAGATAGAGTTCCGGGAGCTGGGAGTTTTTTATTGGAAATTTCCTTCTCTTTCCGAATCTTTTTTTGAAGTTTCTTAAATATTAATAGTTTATGAAATATTGGCAAAAAACGAAATGTCATTTTTTTTTCATCTTCAATTGTTTATAACTTTTGCAATTTTTTATGTGCTAATACACGCTTTTGGCACATTTTTTTAGGCGTTATTCTGGATCCAATGAGCTATCACACATCATTTTAAAAGCAGTATCTCTATTTTAGACCATTTTCAACTTGTCGAGTAGACTAACACCGATGGGTTCCAGAATAAAGAGTCGAAATGTGGATTTTTCTCCTTTTGATTTTTTTACGGGCAGACGAGGACATTATCTCAAGCGAATTTTCAACCATTTCATGGAAAATGGATTTCCTAATCGAGTGGTATGAGAATTTCTGTGATTGAACAACTGGGAATATTTTGTATCGAATTTTAAATTTGTAAAATGGTCATAAAGCCGCTATGAAAATGTGTCCCGTTCGATAAGTCTGGTATATCCGAGCGAATCCGCCATCATAACTCAAAAAATCGTATAGCAATGGATACAGAAGAAAATTGTCTGTCAGTTAAAGGAATACTCGCAGAAAATCGCGTCCGTTTGGATTTTATATGCCATCGAAATGGGAGTTTGTCTTTTTTCGAGTGTCACAAGGCGAAACGTGGATTTTTACACTTTTGTTTTTTTACGGGAAGACGAGACATTATCTCAAGCGAATTTCCAATCATTTCGTAGAAAATAAATTTTCCAATCAACTGGTATGGAAATGGGCACCGGTGGCTGGTTTTATCGATACCTGAGCCAAGCAACGTCGGGCGCATTTAGTTCTTGGATGGGAGTCCACCTGACAAGGAAGGTGCGCGTTAAAATGCCCTAACAACTGTAGCGTAGAAGCACATTCGCAGCTGCAGGCGTCTTATCAATGAGCACGAGATATGCCGTTCTTCGGAGGGGACGTTAAGAAGGCGGTCCCGAGTTCATAGATGTTGAGCTCGTTAAAGAACCCTACGTCTGAAACAACAGAGGATTCGGCAAAATTTTCGGTTGGGGTAAGTGTGCTCACCGGCGACGGTGTTTAGCACTGGACGCAGAATTAGTCCGACATTAAATAAAGCAATAAAAAAAAGACTGGCATGGAATTTTTGCGATTGAACGATTGGGCATATTTTTTATCGAATTTTAAAGACGAAAAGTCGCCATGAAAATGTGTCTTATCTCAAAAAATCATACACCGATCGGTCCAGAATGTTTTTTTCTGTCAGATAAAGGGATACAGATTTATTTCAAGAAGCTCGTTATGAATTATCTGTCTTTTACTAGAATATACGTTTTTAGTTGTTTTTTTGAATAGGGGTTTGTAAATATTTTAAGAAGCTTGTTATGAATTATCTGTCTTTTACTAGAATATACGTTTTTAGTTGTTTTTTGAATAGGGGTTTGGAAATGACGTTATTTGGGTTTTCAGATAACGTGTTATGATATTTATGCTCTTTGTAAAATCGACTTCTTCACGGTTGGGTAGGTTAGTTGTTTACAATGTATTGTTGCGATGATTTCGTGATGCTGCTTCATTCGTACATAGTTTATATTTCACTTTTGTGCCAAAGTGATATAATTGTCTGATATCCTTGTGACACTCTTTATATAACCGGTCCGACAAAAAACACGAACTTTTTGCCATTAACAATTTGATATAGAAAACGAAATTTCTGGAGATTTTTTATTGTGTACTTTATATGGGGGGATCCCACATCAAGTTTCTATCTATATAAAGCCCCAAATATAAATTATTTTAAAGATTGAATTTCCAGTATAGTTCCTCGTTCATGTACCTCAAAGTTTTCGAATGGGCAATCACCGGATATATTGCAACTAAATGGTAGAAAGTTAGTTTTTTCCAAAAATACTGATTTTCCCACAAAGAGAACTTCTAAAACGAGCAAGGCATCACCCACCACTGTAGATACGTTATTAATACCTTCCATTTTTCGTGATATGATAGTGGACATTGTTTCCAATTTTATTCTTCTATGAATATTATTTTTCCTACGAGTATATGGAAAAGTGCACTTTTTTATGATTTGTCGTGAAGAAAGTAACACATATCGCACTCTCTACTCCCATGGAAAGTGACCTTTATTCTCACACGCACGGCTGTCAATAAGCCGTCAAACCCATGAATCCTGTAAGATTTACAGATGTAATTATTAATTGCTCTTCCTCATTGATATCATTTACATAAAAACTGGACTAAAAACTAATTATTTGTAGAAAATAAAGAAAAGAAGAAAAAAAATGTTGACGCCGAGACTCGAACCCACAACCTTGCGGTCATCTATCGTATACTCTTACATCTGAGCTAATTCGATTTGAATTAACGTTATCAGAGATATGTATATCTCGTAAGTCGATTTACATTAATAGAATTATGATATTTCTTGTATTTTCATTTTATTAAAACAAAATTTAGCTATTTTTAAACTTCATATAGTTAAAGGATAGCAACGAAAGCTTAAACTGTTAATTTATAATTATTTCAGTAGTTTGTTTCAATACGAACTACCTGTATCTAAGATAGGCAACCAGAGAACCAGACGCGGGCACATTATTTGAAAATGTAAAAAGCTAAGTAGGCTTTGAAACAATTCCACGACACAATACCACAAAAAATAGACATTTCGTGATAGTAGGTACATGATCCAAAGTAAAACCTTGTTTAATCTCAGAGTTGTAATAAAATAGGTGGTCGTAGGAAAAATAGCGTACATTACTCGCGCGAAAGTGATTTTTCACACTCGTGTGATTGCCGCACTCGGCTTACGCCTCGTGCCACAATATTTCCCACTCGTGTGAAAAATGTCACTTTCCGCACTAGTAATTTAATATACTATTTCCGCTTTAGTGCGGAAAAGTACTTTTCCGTACGATTTCAAAATACTCAGAATTATCCAAACGAATATGCATATTTTGTACCCATATCGCTTCACTGTATGTGAAACTCTCGACTGATCACAAAACGGTGGTACTCAAGTTCTTAGACGATTTCTTTTTTCGGTGAAACCATTGTAGTTGACTTGATGTGTCATTGAAGCAAAATAACAAATAAACTGAGCTCAAAAAGGTTTATGCGTGTGTTTCTGCAAATTTCATTTTGATCGTTCGAATCATATCGGTCCAAAGACATTGTGAAATTTTGTAAGATTTCCTATATTCTTTAACCAACATCACCAACATTAAAAGGCACGGTGGATGGAAATCTACATCTGTGGCAGAATCATACATCGAGAATTCGCTAGAAAATTAGAAGAAGATTGCTCATCATGTTCTAAAAAAACGTTCAAACAATCCAATACCAAACTCCAGCTCCCCATCGATATCAGTTCCTCGCGAAGCACAATCCTTTCCTGTCGATAATTCAGCGAAAATATTCAACAAGCTTTCTTTCATGACACATATGAGGCAAGCCGATCGGCGTTAAATTTGCATAATGCTACCAATTGTAGATTTAATTTTAATAATATCCATAATTAGTTTGAATTGAAAATCAATAAAAATTATATTAGGTATCCTTTCTTTTTCATAAAAATTTTAGATATAATATATTATACTCGTAGGAAAAATGTTGTACCTAACAGATGCGGAAATGGTATTTTCCGCACTTAACGGCTTGACCGAACTCCGCTTCGCGTCTCGTCACGCGAGGAAAAGTTCCACTTTCCGCACTTGTTAGGTAATAGTATATTACATTACTAGTGCGGAAAGTGACATTTTTCACACGAGTGGGAAATATTGTGGCACGAGGCGTAAGCCGAGTGCGGCAATCACACGAGTGTGAAAAATCACTTTCGCGCGAGTAATGTACGCTATTTTTCCTACGACCACCTATTTTATTAAACAATATGTAAATATTAGATCGTTTTATATGTGACAGTCTATGTTTGAATATTGTTTCTATAAAAAGTGCACATGAATTTAGAATTACTTTTATAGTGAAATAAAGAAATAACGATAATTAACGTTCATTTGAAAAAATCACAATAAGTAAATACTTATTAGATACAACTGGGGAACAATTTGAATTATTTGGAACCATAAAAATTAAAAGTAAATTGGTTATTGTTACAATTTGTAAATTGTAACGGTGTTTGCGAAAGATTCGTTTCAATATTTTTGTTTCAATATTTTTGTTTTAATAAAATGCAAATACAAGAAATATCATAATTCTATTAATGTAAATCTACTTACGAGATATATACATATCTCTGATAACGTTAATTCAAATCTGAATAAGCTCAGATGGAAGAGTATACGGTAGATGACCGCAAGGTTGTGAGTTCGATTCTCGGTGTCAACATTTTTTCTTCTTATTTTCTTTATTTTCTACAAATAATTAATTTTTAGTCCAGTTTTTATGTAAATAATATCAATAAGGAAGAGCAATTAATAATTACATCTGTAAATCTTACAGGATTCACGGGTTTGACGGCTTATTGACAGCCGTGCGGAAAGTTACTTTCCGCACTAGTGCGGAAAGATCTTTCTGCACGCGTGAGAATAAAGGTCACTTTCCATGGGAGTAGAGAGTGCGATATGTGTATGTGCGATATCATGTGTATGTGCGATATGTGTTACTTTCGTCGTAGGAAAATAACTATTACGTAGTATAGATCGTGTTCTCTTCTTATAGATCAAGAAAATTAAGATACTTTACTTTACTTATAATCTTATAAAAGTTAAAAAGGCTTGTTATAAACATTTTTCGGTCCACTCAGAGTATGAGCCATAGATCTGTTTGGAAAATATGATTATTTTTTTTCTTAAAATTCTCAAATGGTAAATATAAAGTTAACGTACACATGCTCTCTGAATATAGGTAAAAAACTTTTCTTACGTGTTTTTGCCTCCTGGACACGAATTCGGTCTCATACCGTTTCCGAGTAAGAGCACTTTTAATTTTTTTCAAGCACAGTTTTCTCGCACGAAAATCACTCAAAATGCCTCCTTCTTTTTACCAGTATAAACATTACACCATAAATCACTTATTTTCGGCACAAATTCGCACAAAATAATGTCATTTTTATCGAAAAAATCCTTCTCATACAGTTCCAAATAAACAACTTGACACATGTGACAGATGAAATTTAGTAACTTCCCTTTTTTTCATGTTGGTAATAAATGAATCATGATGAATCATGGTGCCCAAAAACAATTGCAAACATAAATGAAGGAAACTATTACTCATATTTAATTGAAAAGTTGGCGGTGATTCATTTTTACCAACATGAAAAATAAGGGAAAGTTACTAAATTTCATCTGTCACATGTGTCAAGTTTGTTTATTTGGAACTGTATAAAAGGAGGATTTTTTCGATAAAAATGACATTATTTTGTGCGAATTTGTGCCGAAAATAAGTGATTTAGGGTGTATTGTTAATGCTGGTAAAAAGAAGGAGACATTTTGAGTGATTTTTGTGCGAGAAAACTGTACTTGAAAATGAGGTTAAAAAATGTAAAGTGCTCTAACTCGGAAACGGTATGAGACCGCTGCATTTTTCTTCCGGATTCGTGTTCAGGAGGCAAACATTTTTTTTACGTATATTCAGAGAGCATGTGCACGTTAGCTTTATATTTACCTCTTAAATTATCTCCTACAGCCGTCCCTACCAACGATTTTAAGATAAACACTTGCCATCCACCGAAAATACGAGTACAGAAATCCTACTTTATATATAAAATATATGCCACTGCATCAGATTCTATTTTCCTATTGCGCGATCATTTGTTTTCTCCGATAATACCTTCTCAGTTCGAGAGTAAAACGTTGAAGAGGTCCGCGCGGTGTTGCCAAATTGAAAACCGTGGCTAAATTCATCCTTTAGCTTCTGGCCACTCTAACTCTTAATAGCAAAAAAAGTCAAGACGCCATTTTGATCTAAAATGTTATACTCTACAACTTTTATTTGAGATAATTTTTTCTAGATCTTACCTCTATTACACAATCTTAAAAAAACATCCCTCCTCGGGGGTGGGAAAAAAAATTACTTTCATTAATCGTTTTTAGATACTTCAAAGTAACTTGTATCAAAAATTCTGGAACTTTCTCAAAATGTTGATTTGAAGGCTAATTTTCTTGGTCTATTACGTAAAATACTAATTAATGTGGGTAGTTGGGGTGCCTCCTTGCGTATATACCGTCCTGTCTTCTGTGTCACTGTGACCCCGTCGATTTCTCCACGTACGGTCCTGTACCTCACAGTAATTCACTCATTATACGCGTTATGTAAGGACGATCGCGGCGTGCCGTAGTTGATAAACAAACGAGAATCGGGCGCATGCTATGGAAAACTTCGTGCAATCACTGTGGCACCCGCGCTAGTTGGGGCTTTTCATTCGTTGCTGCTCCGAGTGCTCGGCGTCCGAAACAATTGACACTTGTGTCTCTTCTGGCTTTTGTCACGCAGATTTCTATCTCGCGGCGGGTTTTTAATTTTTTTCGCTTTGAAATCCGAGTTACCTGGCAACGCGACGTTGTGAGATAGGTACGACGTCATCGAGCGCGCTTCTTCGGTATTTTTGTGTTTTGTGTTTTGTTTTCGTGTTTTGTTCGTTTCGTTTTTGAAGTGTTCGTGGATTTTCTACGACGTACACGAGGAGTATTGATGGACGTGCAAACATTTGGAGAAGTTTGCGTAAGTGGCGATATGATGTTTGGAATTAATTAATTTATGAGAATAACGCTGGACAGGAACTTTAATATATTTCCTTCCGGGGCCTGTTTTATAAACATACGGGATTTGTATCTACCCGCGAGTTGCAAATAAATAGTTACCTAATGGAATTCTGCATAAAGCTACCGGTCCAGTAATTGTTTCACAAGAAAATTCTTGTTCCTACAATGAAAAATATAAGTGCGTGTTTCATAAACCTTTTCGTATCACTTGTACCGAGTTATACACTATACATTATCAACCCACCCCTTATTATCGTTATTATACCTATAGAAAAAAAAATGTAAAAGTTGTGTGGTTATGGCTGAATTTTGATAAAATGCTATCAAAAATACAGTAGCGTACCTACATATTTCAGGGCATATTTTTTTAAGGGGGTATATTATTGATTTTTTGGAATGATATGTTTTTCCTGATTTCAAAAATATACCATATGTTACCCCTATCTTCTACCGTTTTTGAGTTATTAAACGTCGAATAACTTAATTATACTAGTTGTTACTGTAAACACCTATCCTATGAGAGTTGACATTTTTAAAGTAAGCTATGAAAATGTCAACTACATTATGTTTGTTTAGTGACATTTCTTTAATGGAATAATAATAAAATAATTATTAAAAAAGCTTTTCTTCATATGCACTAACAAGTGAAAAATAATTGCTTTGGATGTGTGACGTAGGTTATTCCGGGAGTTATAGATTCAAGAGCTTGTCGCGCAAAGTTTTCAGTTCGAATACAAAAGCGACAAGCTTTTGAATCTATTACTCACGGAATAACCCACGTCACTCATCCAAAGCAATTATTTTTTACTTTTTAGTGCATTTGAAGAAAAGCTTGTCCTTAAAAAGTGTTTTTATTATTTTATTTTGTGATTTTTAGTACTTAAGTACACCTTAATCTAAGCATTTTTGTCAAAGCATGTTTTTATGAGGCCTTTTTTTCCTGTAAGTAATTTATGAATTTTAACTAAAAATCAATACACTTCGACTGAATTCATAATCTCCGACCCCAAAAACACCAACATACCAATTTTGAATCGATTCGGGCCATAATTATAAAACTCGTCCGCCATCTTGAATTTGTGAATTTTGAATAGAATCGGACCATAAACACAGAGATCATCGGCCATCTTGGAGCCGCCATTTTTATTTTATGAATTTTGAAAAAAAAATTCATAATCTGAAAACCCCCATACCAATTTTGAATCGAATCGGACATAAACCTAAATCTCGTCCGCCATCTTGGAGCGCCATTTTGTTTTTTTTTCTAAAAAAAATTCCATGACCGCCATTTCATGTTTATAAATATTGACAAGAAATTCATAACTCCGACTCCGAAAACCCCCACAAACAAAATTTGAATAGAATCGGACCATAAAAACAAAAATCCTCCGCCATCTTGGAGCCACCATCTTGAATTTATGAATTTTGACAAAAAGTTCATGATCTCCGACCCCGAAAACTCCCACATACCCATTTTGAATTGAATCGGAACATAATCACATAACTTGTCTGCCATCTTGGAGCCACCATCTTGAATTTTGACAAAAATTCAGGAACTCCGTCCCCAAAAACAGTCACATACCAATTTTGAATCGAATCGTATCATAATCACAAAACTCGTCCGCCATCTTGTAGCCGTTATTTTGTTTTTTTCATAATGCATTGTCACCGGATTTATGAACACCTGCCAAATTTCAGCTCAATCGGATGTCGGCAAGTGCTCCAAAAATAGAACCGGATAGAATAAATAATTTCCTACCCTTACACATAAAGTGTATTACCTCCTTTAAAAAAATTCGGAAGTCTGTTGAAGATGTATTACTTGAGGGAGATTAATATAATTTGGAAGAGTACTATTCAGAGAATTGGTATTGTATGCAGTTTCGTATAATTGTACAGCTATATATGTGTGTTTTATATGTTAATTTCTTTGTATCTTATGTGTATATTTATTAAAAAATGTTTTATACTCTTGTGTAATGATGAAAAATAAGTTTTTAAGCGCAGCTGACGCACTACTTCATTAATGTGTAGTTAGAGTAATTGATTTTAATATTATTTACCTACAATTAATGTTTTTTTTTAACTTTGTCAATTAGGACATGTTTTTTCTTTGTCAATAAAGTATATTTCTCTCTCTCTCTCTCTCTCAAAAATGGTTTACAGTGAGGAAGAAAAAGTTTATAACAGAGATTTATTTAGGAAATTTAAATAACATGATAACTCATAAAAGATGTTCAATGTGTCTTTATTGTCAATTCATAAATGATAACGTCTTCTTATATTTATAAGTGCATTGGAAATTGCCTCATTATCGACATTCAGATTAACTATTTCAAGTCGAATCGTGTCTTTAATGTGTTGAATATTATAATTATTATAATAATAATAATTATTAACAATATGTTTTAGAAATCCCCAGAAAAAAATAATCCATAGGGGTCAAGTCCGGACTGTTAGGTGGCCATTTAACACAGAATTCTGCAAAAAAAAAACTGAATAATGTATGCCTTGAAGAGCCTTTGAAGGTGTTCTATGTAAAACCACCGTCATCTTTCCATCCCTTAGAAACCGCCCTCAATTTTTTTTTTTCGAATGTCAACTTTTCTTCCTTTACTCAATTTTCTAATTCATTGATACCGTTTTAGTTAATCTTTCAATAAATGGTAATGTTAAAAACAAAAAAAAACAATTTGTTATATAAAAATATCAATATTTATATATTCATTTGTAATATTTTATTTGGTACAAAAAAATGTTCGAAGTGTCTACCATTTCCTGTCAAACATGCTTCAATTTCTGGAATAATATCATTACAGGCTTGCAATATTCTATTCAATTCTCCTGAATTCAGAGGCTGTGTCTCAAACACCAGTGTCTTTGGATATCTTCATAAGAAGACATCAAGAGGTGTTGGATCTGGGGAACGTGCAGGCCACATGCCTAATGACCTCATTATAGTGTTTGCGACGCAATGACTTACTACGGCTAATTTGCAAGCTGCCTAAGAATGACAAGAATGTTAAAATTACTTCTTATGCATATCGCGTAGTGTACACCAGCCAATTAAAAAAGAGTAGTTGCATCTGACAAACGCCATGTTGTACGTCGACAGTTTTCAAATTCATCGCGTGCGAGAATCTTGAGAAGACTACCTGGCAACACTGCTCATCTGTCAAGTCAATTGCTCTGACTCACCCTGTAAGTATAAACACACAAAAATAGGCTAAGATCAATATGCAAAAAAAATTTCAAAAAAATCGCTGACAGAAAAATGCCGGGAGAATATCCTTTTTTGCGCACATTGAATTGCTCTAATTCTTGAATACGCATTACAATAATTGACGTCATGACATCAGGCCGAACGAAGTAAAAGAGGGATGTGGCTTATTATGCAAAACTTTGAAAATTAATTGTCCAACGACTTTTTCCAGTTGAACAGAGCTCTTTCAGGCATCAATAAATAATGAGAATTTATTATTCAACCGTATATAAGAGAGGTGACTAGATATGTATATATAAAATGGTAAATAAATTGCCGTAACCACTAATGAGAAATCCTTGAAAGTGGTACCTATATAAAATGTTTTTTCAAAGTGGTCTGAGAGTAGGCATATCAATTTGACATGTTTACTTCGTTTTAACATAGTTTTTCAGTTTACACTTCGATCTTTCAACATACACGGTGATTCCAAAGTACTTTGAACTTCAGGAGGTGATTTCTCACAATATTTTAATATGAAAATATAATCAAGAAACGTTGTTCCTCCACAAAAAACCACATTCATTCAATATTTTAATATGAATTGTCCAAATAAATATATGTCCGGAAACGCTTCGTTTCCAAGATACAGGGTGTTGAAGTTTTATTTTTATTTTAGTTTTTTTTGAATAACTTTCGAAATACTGACCTTAATTGAACGAAAATTGGTATTGAGAGGTTTTTTGAGGTGTCGAATTCGAACAGATCCAGATTCCTTAATATTTTCACAGTCTTTTCCAGGAATAATATACAGTGTGTTTCTTAATAACATTCTAATAGTTAAGGAGGTTATTGTTGTGTCTATTTTGAGAAAAAAACCTCATATGAACATATGTCCTAAAAGTCTTAACTTTTGAACTTCAGTGTGCTAAAGATTTTAGAAAAAAGTATATTTTTTATGATAACTTTGGTATGACTAGATATTTTTGTGAAACTTGTTGAAACTTATATGCATCAAAAGGCATTTTCAGCTGTACAACATTTTTTTTTTCTTGCCAGTGGCGTTCTTGCCTGATTTGCACCGAATCATTTCAAAGAGAGAAGTGGTACGCCACTGCTTTTCCTTAAAGTAAAATCTTCAACCTTTTCTGAGCAAATTTGGTCTCTTATTTTTTTTCTGTTTGACGTACGGTTTTCGTATAAAAAATCATTCATTTGCACATTGTTATGAAATTGGGTATTATCGAGGATTATAAACGTATCTAGTAAGTAAGAAGCAGATTTTGTTTTGTAAACAAAAACAGTTTTGACAGTCGTCTACCTAGTCTATTTGTCACGTAGTTAAGTCATCAAATTTAACAATATTAAAAAAACATGGTCCATTTTACGAATTCAGATATGCATCACATGTATGGGCTTGCTGATGGTAACGCCATGGAAGCTAGGCGGTTGTATGAATACCGCTTTCCAAATAGAAATATTCCGGATGCACGAACATTTTCAAACATGCATAGAAGGTTGTGCAAAAAGGGAAATTTTGAACCAGACAATCATCTAAAAGGAGTACAACGTACCGTAAGAACACCAGAAATTGAGGTAGCGGATTTGAGTTCAATTAAGGAAGATCCCGGAATAAATACACGAAAAATTGGGAACAATTTGAAAATCTCACATATTCTTGTTTGGAAAATTATCCATGACCTTTTATCATATCCCTACCATATCCAACGGGTTCAGGGCTAGTCCATCTCGACTTTTCATTACGGATGAACTTTTGCCATTGGTTTCTTCAAAAAGTATATAAAAATCCATTATTTAATCCTGAAATTTTATTCACCGATGAAGTCAATTTTTCCAGAAACGCCATCCAAAACTTTCACAATAATCATTTTTGGTTGATTTGTTTGAAAATATGAACAGGATGTTCATAAAATCAGATGTGGAATCATCTGCGACTGAAAGAAACTTTTTGGGTTGAAAAAAAACCATATGCAATCTTGGAATCCCGTCACCCTGGAATATGCGGTGATTATTTAATTGGACCCTATTTTCTTCATGCGAAGAAGAATTGCCAGCTTTGATGGAAGACGTTCTCCCATTTTAATAAAAAATCGACTGTGGTTTATGCACGACGGGGCGTCAACGCACTTCAGTGATCTGACGTGCGAATATTTAAACCAAAATTACAATAACCACTGGATAGGTCGCGGAGGACCACAGGCATGGCCACCTAGGTCCCCGGACCTCAATAGTTTAGGTTATTTTTTTGTGGAGTCATCTTTAAACATTGGTTTACACCACACCAATTCATACTGAAGAGCAGTTGAGAAATCGCATCATAGTTTCTTGCGAAACTATTAGAAACATTCCCGGCATTTTCCAAAGAGTACGTGAGTCCATGACAAAAAGAGTAGAGGCATGCATATTTGCAGGAGATTCACATTTTGAACATCAGATTTAGTTTATTTCTTCGTGCGTTCAGGGTAATTTTGTGTTGACATTCCAAAATGTATTCAGATTACTATAATTATATAATTTTACCGTTTCAAAATTATTCTCTTGAATAAATTTTTGTTCAAAGTTACATAAATTGTTTTTTCTCGTGAGTGGTCTAGCGAGATGCAAATGAATGTTTTTGATGCGAAAACAGTACGTCAAACGAAAAAAAACAAGATACCAGATTTGCTCAGAAAGGAATGAGGATTTCAAAAATGATTTTTACTTTAAGAAAAAGCAGTGGCGTATCACTTTCATCTTTAAAATGATTCAGTGCAAATCCCGCCTCTGGCATGGCAAGAATACAAAATTATGTTGTACAGCAGAAAATGCCTTTTGATGCATAGAAGATGCGTACTACGTTTCACAGAAATATGTAGGGTCATACCAAAGTTATCATAAAACAAAAATATTTTTTTCTCAAAACTTTAGCACCCTGTAGTTCAAAAGTAAGACCTTTAGGACATATGTTCATATGGAGTTTTTTCTCAAAATAGACCCAAGAATAACCTCATTGAATATTAGCATATTTTTTTTTGAACGCCTTCAACTGCTGTGGTTATTGGCCGTTGGGTTCACAATTCGAGATATATGCCAATTTCTCGTATGAAGCTTCTAGACATTGTTCAAGGTCATTCGTTATTTCTATCCTTTGCCTTTGTTCTCGAAACTCTTCGCATCTGAGTATTAAATGCTCAACAGTCTTTCTCCTTTGACAAAATTCACATCTGGGTTGTCGTTCGCCACTAAGTATAAAGCTATTCGTTAGCCTGGTATGACCAAGACAGAGGCGCGTTATAACCGCTTGTTCTCTCCTGGATTCAAATGGTGAGTATTGCCATGGTTTCATTGATGGTTTTACAGCTCTAAGCTTGGCCTCTGATCTATTCCATTCTATTTGCCATTGTTCTGATACCATCGGGATTTTGTTGACAAGGATAAAAAAATAGCATATCTCTAGGAGTTAAAATCGTTTTTATTTTGGTTCAGAATGTCCACAACTCGGAATAAATCTCTATAAGACACTCCAAAATTTGTGATAGATGACTTTGTAAAAAGCGAAAATATGAGAATATCGAAATTTTGCCCGCCAAAAAAACTATTTATACTGAGGATCTTACTTGACAGACTTCTTGTATATGTGGCACCTTGGGCGATAAAATACCGACTCTGTGTGTGTTTTCATTGATATTAATACAATTAATCATTGTTGTACTGTTGTAAATCTGAGGGTCTCGGAGACAAAGTATTTGAAATATTGAAATCATACTACCATAACATAGTTCAATAGGTTCAGCTCGATGACAGTGTAAATTAATTCTTCAATGCCAGTATCCTTCGGTGTACCCTAAGGCACAGTACTTGGCCCCCTGTTAATTTCTCTCAACATAAATGGACTCTTGATCTTGATGGTAGAATCATAAGTTTTGCTAATGATTCATCAGTTATGTTTAGGTGATATTTTCACTCGAAACAATGGAAAAAAAATCCAGAAAAATAATTAGAACTCATAAATAACTGCTTTCAATGCGATAAGCTTACAATGAACATGAACCTCGAGATATTCAAGACGCTCTGCGAAATTCGAAATAAAAATGAAAAACGGTTTGGTTATATATTGAATTGGATGATGCCTGTGCAGGATATTTTCAAATTTTCATTTGCAATCATATGAATCTGTCTATCTATAACCGATACATGAATCGATAGGTGCCTGTTCATTTGTTATCTAGATAACACCTCGATTAGAAACTAACGGAACCCCTTATCTTGTAAAAAAAATATTATTGTATTAGTTTAGATGACTGTCGACGGAAATTTTGTAGAAATAGTTTTTGGCTATAAAGATTTTGTTTGTTCAACAATAATGAGGTTGAATCATCGAATCATATTTATCAGCACTAGAGGTATGTCTGAATCATCCTCAACGGATATAGTCATCACATGTTTGTTTTTGCGTAGGTGGTGTATAAATATTTTATTTTTAGCTTGCGAAATCATTCCGCCAAAAAACGCCTTTGGCTCTTTTTGAACCAGAACCTAATATATTATTGGTTTATTTTCATGTGAAGAATACAATATGTCTAGTTCGATAGATCACTATTTTGAAAAATGGAAAAGAGTGAAATATTATTAATAAAATTCGTGTTAATAACGAAATAGTAATTACAAAAAGCTATGTTAATTCGAGGAAAAAAGCGAAAGAGATTCTAAAAATAGTTCCTTCTAAATAAACTTACCTTTATTAGTCCTTGTCTGGAGCTTCGTTTAAAAATCTCTGCAATTGGTCTGCTGTCAATATGTTTGATTTTTTTGGAACGTAATTGTCGGAGTTTCTTTTCAAAAATGAACGTAATTTTTTATACGTTCAATGTTATTTTTTTTACTGATAGTACTTCGCAACATTGAATATTGTGACCAAAGTGTAGATATCTCTTCAAAGTATACCAAAAGTACACTTACCGAAGTATATTTTATTTTTGTATTTCTTCTCCATTCCATAAATTTTTTGTATGCCATTCATACTTTTTTCTTGAAAATTCCGGCAACGAATCTAACGTTACTTTTGCGGCTTTTTCCAATATCTCTGGCGAAGTATTATCAAAATCGTCACTACTGTCAGTAGTATTTATTATAGTATAGTATAGTATTTATTATAAATAGGTATATGTCTTATTAAAATAATATTCAATGGAAATTGCGATTTTTAACAAAGCACGAATGAAAACTACCCTAAGAATTTAAAAAACTTCTATAATCTGAGAGTTGTAATAAATAATTAATGCTGATTTTTGTCGATTCTCCATATAAATGTATGTGGTGTGGGTGGGCAAAGTGCCGCGAGAAAAAATATTTATCATAGTATGAGCAATACATGGTTTTGAAACTAAGTGAGCTATGAGAAATACGCTACTTTTCATAGCAGTTGTTGGAAAAATCTTTTCCTGGCTCTAGTAGAGTATCTCTGACTTGTTAGGGAACTATCGGACTTATTGGTTTTATATGTTACCAAAAACGAATTCCTCTAAATTTCCCTAAAATAACAATGAGATCTTTTCCCTACCAAGAACTTTTTTCCACAAGTATGAAGTGTGAAAAAGATTATGTTTTAAGTACCCGACTTCAGTTGTAAGGTCAAAGTATTTATAATAAATGTTTTTGTTTGTTACTTTTATTACAAACTTTTATTTGACTTAATTTTTACCCACTTCTGGTTGTCCGATTAACGTGAAATTTGGCAGGTATTCATAATTCAGGTGACAATGCATTATGGAATTTTTGCTAGAAAAAAAACTAAACGGAGATTCCAATGTGGCGGACGAGTTTTGTGATTATGGTTTGATTCTATTCAAAATTGGTATGTGGGGGTTTTTGGGGACAAAGATCACGATTTTTTTGTAAAAATTCATAAATTCAAGATGTCGCTTTCAATATGGCGGACGAATTCAAAATGGCGACGAGTTTTGTGATTATAGGCCGATTCCATTCAAAATTGGTGTGGTAGGGGTTTCTGTGGTCGGACATCATGATGTTTTTGTCAAAATTCATGAATTCAAGATGGCGGCTCCAAGATGGCGACGTGTTTTGTTATTATGGCCTGATTCCATTCAAAATTGGTATGTGGGTTTTTTGGGGTCGGAGATTATCAATTTTTGTCAGAATTCTATAAGATGAATGAATAACTAAAAATAATATAATAAAAATGATAAAGAAATAAGGAGCTTTTATTCAAATGCACTAAAAAGGAAAAAATAATTTCAATAATTGTTTGATCTAGGTTATTCTCTGAGTAGCAGATTCAAAAGCTTGCCGCGAATATAAAATAGGTATTCTTGCGCGGCAAGATTTTGAATATTTTACTTACAGTATAACCTAGGTCAAACATTTTTTTAATTGTATAAAACCGGAAATTTGTCCGAAACCTCTAATGTTTCCAACCATAAGTAGGGATTTTTTGGCAAGCACAACTTTGTCAATCTGACAAACCGGGCCCACAAAGTTTATTAAAAATAAGTGATTTGGATAGTTTAGAGGTTCCATCTAACCATACCACAAAAATCTATGACATTGTATGATACGACCTATACGAAGTTTGAAAAAAGGAGTACAGAGAAAAACGCCGAGAATATTTTCGATTTGAGAATGAAATATTCGTGATTCGCGACTTCGAAAACTCCCAGAGTTAAATCGCATCATAAATGACAAAATTTGTCGCCATATTTGAGCCGTCATCTTGAATAAGAACGTGTATTATTATCAAAACCATTTGGGCATTCCAATCTTAAGATAAACAAACATGTAGAAGTAGGTAAGAAAAGAACTACAAGATTTCTTACAAACAATACAATCTCAGAAGTGGATCTTATATAAAGTGTGTGAAAATCTACAGGGTGGCACCATATTTAATGGGATTTTTATGATAAAGGTCGGTCAAAAAAATAAGCATATTACTATAAGAATTCTAGCGGCAAAAACCAATCGGTGATGTATGAATTTTTTGTTAATTCTTCCGTTATTGCGAATGATATACCAAAAATCATTATTTTCTATACTGTCGGGAATATGCCCTCCGAAGATGATCGGCACATATTCTCATGATCTGGGTGAGCACGCTCAGATTTTTATCATACTAATTTTGTTTCAATGTTATTCAATCTCGAATATTATTCAACCTCGAATTGTTTGGGAATGGATCACATCGGACAAAGTGTGTTGGATATAAAAGAGTGGTGTTGCTGGCCCATGTTAAGGGATTAGAGATGAGAGGGTGTAAGTTAGAAGTTATAAGTTGAAATAACTATTTTTGAAGAGAGTTCCATATTTACAAGAATGTAGGCTGCCATTCAGGCAGCTTTGTATAGATAGTTCTAGGTGTAAGTATAGTGGTTGTTGTTTATATTTATTGTTATTAAATGTTGTATGTTCGTTTTTGGATTCTGAGTTCATAATCTGGTTATCACAAAAGTTATCCTGAGCTACCAACCCCCTTTTAAGGCCCCTTAGGCAATATAGTTATGACAATCAAGTTATCGAACCTCTACTTTCTTTTCAATGCATACCTGGATCTTTCCATTGTAGTAATTTTTCATTCAATATCTATAAAAGATTCAATTTCGTTCGAAAAAGATTTCCGGTATAATTCGTCCGTTATCAGAATTTCATTGTGTTCATAACATCATTATTGTATTACTAACACATTAAAAGTCAGTTGAGTGCCAGAAATATTTAATCATGTTTCAGTAAGGAATGATGTCATTGAGAATAACTGCGATTGCTCACCTTGCTTGGATACATTGTTTTTGTTGTGTTTGATGTGACTGGTATTTATATCGTTTGAACATGTATTCACAGTAAAAGTCTCTGTTTTTTATGCTTATTATACAGTGAGGTCCATAGGTAACGGATACATTAATTTTCTAGGTAATTTATAATTTATGAATAAAATCCTGAAACGCGTCCATTTTTTATTCTAAAATGACATTTTTCAAGCATAATTTTATACATCCCCCATCAACCGCCTGGGGTGACAGCAACCCCCTTGGGGTGACAGCAACCCCCTTGGAGTGACAGCAACCCCGTTGAAAATTTTAATAGAACGAGGGTGCGTGTGATAGCTAATTTGAAAGGGTTTTCAATTCTCTATCCAGCAATATGAGGTTTTTTGAATTTTGTATATTCTCCATGAAGAAAACTAAATGTATGTATCCTAAATTATGCCTATGCCCCAAGTATCTGTCAAATCTGACTTTTCTTAGTGATTTTGGGTCATAAATAATATAATTTATATTTATTCATCATAATAATAATACATAATATATACTTATACAAGGGTGCCTGTGAATAAACAGATGGGCCACAGAAGTAGTATTAACTAGTTGTGTATGTGATTTCCATAGTAAAATTATTACATTAAAATGGGTAAAATTTGTTAAAAAAATTGTAACAAATGGGTTTGCCACACCCAGGTAATATATTACATCATAAATGGGGTTTATGGCCTTATCAGTGAGATTTTACTTATAAGTCACAATCGGGGTAATTTTCTAGTCACAATCGGGGTAATTTTCCAGTCACAATTGGGGTAAGTTGCCAGTACTAATAAAGAAGAGTTATGAAATATACATGATGGATACACGCATTGATATACAAAAATACACTAATTTGCACACATACATATACACAGACATATACACACATATATACATCATAAATTTCTCAGTTATATGTATTTATCTCTGGTTAACAATTTCCGTAAATATAAGTCTATCTTTGGCAATCAATTTTTTCAGTTCTTTTTTGAACGTTCGGTAGTTTTTTTATATTTTTGCATAAATTCTGGGTGCTTATTAATTGGTATTTCGTTGACCGATACTTTTTTCGCAACGTGGGAAGAAAATTTCATCAATTTTTCGAGTATTGTAGGGAGTGTTTATGTAGAGTGAGTTCAAATTCTCCTAGTTTTACGAATATAATTATTTTTGTGACAAAAAATCCGTCTTACATCTCTTATTTGGGTTTCGCTGTATAAAGAGTTTGTGAGAAAAGATGCCTTTTTACCGTAAATTATTTTTAAGATCCATTTTTGTAAAACATGAATTTAATTTAGAAAACAGTCATTAACTCCGCCCCAACCTGATATTCCATATGATAGTATAGACTCTGTTAGGGAGAAATATAGTGTTTTTAAATGTTTTATGTTTAGGAAATCTTTGAGGTGTTTAAAATTCGATAAGAATCCCCTGAGTTTTCTGACAATTACTTTTGTCTGTAAGTCCCACCTCATATGGCGATCAACCGAGATATTTTGTTTTTTCCGATTCAGGAGTTTGGGAGTTTAATCCGACATTCAAAGGCAGACCATTTGTATATGACCTAAAGGATATTCAATTTAAATGTATCGTATTTTCTGATACGCAGGTGGCCAACATAATTTCTCTTTTTTTACAAACGCTTTATTAGCTGCACCTGTATTTATGTATCTTTTAAATTAATTTTCCGATCATTTGAAATTTTGAACAGGTATTAAAAACTGATAATTTAATCACCAAGATCGCCAGAAAAAAAATGCTAATTCACAAGATTTGATGAATTCACTGGTACGGCCTTAGTACTCTCACCAAAAGTTATGTAAAAAAGATTATAGGTTGAGGTACGGAGAGGCTGAAGATGAGTTTTCTCCCGGAGTTGAAAAGTTTAAAAACACGCTTTTCTAGCAATATAATCTAACTAGTCAAAAATAAAATTATAGCTTGAAAAATCTATAAAAATACGCTTTTATAGCAATATGAACTAAAAATAAAAAAAAAAGTCATTGACCAAAAAATTAACTTTAATGTAAAGAAAGCGTGGTGTGCTCTCTACTTACTTTTCATAATGACTGTACCTTTACGAATAGCAATAAGAAATTCAAGTCAATTGATATCAAGCACTACACGCTTTTTTAACATTAAGTTAATTTTTCAGTCAATGACTTTATTTTTTTAAACTATTGTTTTTTTTTCTAAATGGTCGAAGTCGCTTCGCAATCCAAACCAAACTTCATGCCAAGCGTTTCTCTTAGTTTCGATCCTTTAAAATGTCGAAGGTTTTATCCCATAATGCAGGTCTCTTTAAAATAAGACTTTCATCATATACAGGGTGATTCAAAAGTACTTTGACAAACTTCAGGAGGTGATTCCTCACAATAATCTTATATGAATTGTCCAAATAAATATATGTCCCGCAACGCTTCGTTTCCAAGACACAGGGTGTTAAAGTTTCATTTTTATATTCGTTTTTTTTTTTAAATAACTTTCGAACTCAGACTTTTATCAAACAAAAATTGGTATTGAGAGGTTTTTTGAGGTGACGACTTCGAACCTGATGTTATTATTTCTCTTAATCGTAGGGGGCGCCACCTACACCTTTTTTGAAGATTCATAACTTTTTTGAGCGTACTTCTGGCACATTTTTCAGTAAAAAAAGCAATTCTCCTATCATATCTACGTAAAAAAGCTACCCTTGTTACAAGTGGCTATAAGCAACCGTTTTCTAGGTATTTGGACTTGAAAATTTCAAGTCGATCATTTGATAATCGATGCGTGTTAAAGTTATTACCATTATTTTGCATTTTTCACAAGAATGCTTAGGAAATGAATTTGACGTTTAAGTAAGTAGTTTTGGTAATTACTTATTATGTGACAGTTAAACGTTTTGTTGTTTTGTTGAACTTTCTGTAAGTTTCAAAACACTAATTTTGAAAAACTGGATTATTTAAACAATAATGCTCATTTAGCCGATATGCATTTCGTTTATGGCCTTGCGGATGGCAATGCGCGTGAAGCAAGACGTATTTACCAGGAGCGATTTCCTAATCGAATACTGCCTTCCGCTTCAACATTTACCAGTCTCCACCGTCGTTTGGCAGAAACAGGTAGTTTTAAGAGGGCAGCTGATATTATTGCAAGACCACGAGCAGTCGGAACCCCAGAATTGGAAGAAGCTGTTTTGAACGCTCTCGAGGAGAATCCAGAAACAAGTACAAGAATAATTGCTGAATCTCTCAATTATACTCAGTCCACAGTTTGGAGAATTATCCACGATCAACAATTGTATCCATACCATATTCAAAGGGTACAAGTTGTTTTGCCACGAGACTTTCCCCAACTCATTAATATGTGTCAGTGGTTTAGAAGAAAATTGGCTGGAAATCCTCAATTTTTAAGATATGTACTCTTCACGGACGAGGCAAACTTCTCTCGAAATGCTATCACAAACTTTCATAACAACCATGTTTGTGCTCTAGAAAATCCGCACGCAGTTAATGAAAGACATTATCAGTATCAATTTTCTGTAAATGTATGGGCGGTAATTGATAATTACTTGATAGGTCCTTTCTTTCTTCCGTTCCGACTGAATGGCGCAACTTACTTCAGAATGTACCATTAGAAATTCGTATCCGCATGTGGTTTATGCATAATGGGGCTCCAGCCCATTTTAGCGTTGTAGCCAGGGAATTCCTCAACACTGTCTATCCAAATCGGTGGATCGGTAGGGGTGTAGAAGAACCTAACCAGGCGTGGACACCAAGGTCCCCAGATCTAAACCCGCTAGATTTTTATCTTTGGGGACATTTGAAGTCACTAGTTTATAAAACTCCAGTAGCGAACGAGGAAGATCTAAGAAACCGAATAGTAGACGCCTGTGAAACAAGAAACACACCAATAATTTTAGAGTAGGTACGAGATTCAATGACTAGAAGACTGAATGCCTTTATCGTCGCTGAAGGTGGACACTTTGAACAATTTATTTGAATACAATTTATTTTCCTTTCTTTTATTTTATTTTATTCTACATATTCAAAATTTCTCGAAATAAAATGTTGATATTTCTTGCAAATTTTATTAAAACAAATACAGATTTTGCACCCTTGATACAAAAATAACTATTTCAAACGACTAAAAATAAATAGAATAGGTGGCGCCCCCTACAAAAAACCAAAACTACTTAAACGTCAATTTCATTTCCTACGCATTCTTGTGAAAAATGCAAAATAATGGTAAAAACTTCAACACGCATCGATAATCGACTTGAAATTTTCAAGTCCAAATATCTAGAAAACGGTTGCTTATAGCGACTTGTAACAAAGGTAGCTTTTTTACGTAGATATGATAGAGGAATTGATTTTTTTACTGAAAAATGTGCTAGGAGTACGATCGAAAAAGTTATAAACCTTCAATAAGAAAAAGACGTGTAGGTGGCGCCTCCTACGAGTAAGAGCAATAATAACATCAGGTTCGAATTCGACACCTCAAAAAACTTCTCCATACCAATTTTCGTTTAATTAAGGTCAGTATTTCGAAAGTTATTTAAAAAAAAGTTGAGAGGTGTCAAGGGACACCCGGATGGAACGAAGTTCCTTTCGATTAATTAGTAAAGGAATTGTAATTTTTTTTTTAAGTTATAATATTTTTTTTTATTATTAACAAATATAATGTAACATAAACTTAATCAGTACGCTCAATTTTAGTACATACGCATTGATATTGTAATATTAAAATATAATTTGCTTTTAAATTTATTAAAGTTATGACGCGTACACTTGCTAAACACACAATAATGGAGAGCTTATAACGCGTATGACTTGGTTAGCACAATATTAAAGAGAGGTTATAATGCGTACTTGCTAAAAATACATAAGCATTCATTATTGTCTGTATAAAATCTCTACTTACCTAACTCAATCAGCAATATCCGGAACTTGTGCAGAAATACTGTCAGGATTCATTATTGTTATTATTTTTTATTATCATTTATTATGTACAAAAAACCTGTATACACTCAACAAAAATAATCGTCGCGACACCACACTGTTCAATGCGAAATAGAAAGACGAAACGAAAATAACTGGCTTGCTTTCTATGAGAGAGAGAGAGACAGACAGAGAAACACGCGCACGCCGCACGGCTTACAACTACAGCAGAAAGTGTCGTTACAACTTTTGGTCTTAATTTATTCCGTCTAGCCCCCTTTCGCAACGCGCGATAAGGAACTTCGTTCCAAAAATACGAAAATAAAAATGAAACGAAACGAAGCGTTTCCGGACATTTATTAGGACAATTCATATTAGAATATTGTGAGGAATCACCTACTGAAGTTTGTCAAAGTACTTTTGAATCACCCTGTATAGCCCGATTCGAACGCGAGGTGAATGCTTTTTGAGGACAAATATTGGTTTCTTCAAGAAATTTACGAACACTTTCAGTTCTAGTACATGTTTCCTAAGGAGTTTTGAATAGTTATGGCTCTGAAAAGGACAATTCACCAGAGGACACAAAGCTCATTGGGCAGCAGTCACAGGTGGGACTTTCTTGAGACATACCTATTCGTGTTGTTAATTCATATGACAGAGAAAAAGCCATGGTAAAAGCATTACATACGTTTCATAAATATGTCCAATTATTGGTCATTACATTAGAAATCACTCGGTTATCTTTTAAAAGAGAATATTAAGACGTATTTACCAATATCAATCAATTATGTAGTTGGAAAGGCACTAATAAATATAATTATCAGTATATGTCGCTTATGTAACATTAATATCTAGGGAACTTTGATGATTTATGGAGCATTTCGTCAGCTTGATTTGTTTTTCAGTATACGTAACACCAACAAGCCAATCAAATACGATAAATGAAACAGAGTTGTTCGAAAGCAAACATTATATGAATAAATCTGAATAAATGAAATAATTATGTTCCGAAAAATAAATAAATGACTTCCAAAAATTCTAAATACTGACTTGAAAAAAGTACAAAATAACTTTTTTGGGCCCATGGGTGAATATTTTCCTTAAGTCTGTAGGATCACCATATGCAAAAAGTTGCGTTCGAATGTGGGTATGTAGGATCGACTTGAATATTTATGATCTTGCAATTATGGATGTGATTACAAAAAAGTATGATAAGGAAATAGACATGTTCAATGAAAAAAATAATAACTTGACCCAAGTTGCAAATTCAAGACCATCCAATAAGAACTCTTATTGCTAACCAATAATCATGTGATCGCATCCGGAGATCTAGAAATGCCATAATCTATGACGTGAAAAAAGTGCAAACGAAGACTGCATGAATACCATTTTGGAAATAATTAACAATAAACTCAATATAAGACTCGATATGATTAGCATTGATAATCGTTTTCGCATGAAAACTCCAGACAAAAATAATACAAAACCAATTATGGTCCAGTTTTCTGAAGTTTTTGTTAAAAACTTGGTATATACTAAGAAGAAACTACTGAAAGGAATGGGTATGATTATTAGAGAAGATTTGTCTCCGGAAACACAAACTGTTAAAAGCTGTGGTGGACAAAATTAAGAAAAATGGACGAGTATGGTCAAATAATGAAAGTTTAATGACAAAGACTTCATTAGCAACATCAAGAAGTTAAGTGATATTGAAAGTGCGTGAAGAGAAATACTATTGTATATTATTTTTTCTTTCTTTCTTGTTTTTGCATTCCGATTCTCTTTTGTATACAATAGCTCTTAGTTATGATTAACTTGTGATTTTTGTTGGTAATGTTGGTATTGCTATTCAAACGGAACATATTTATGTATTGGAAATAATTTCTAGCAAAATGTTCAATTGTTTATTCCTATGTTGCTCGCCCCACAATACTGATAATTTTCTTGCTTCGTTTTATAATTATGATTATAGTTTTATTTTACTTAATTGCACATATAAAATCAGAGTATCAATTGCTGAGGAGTAGCGTAATTCGTCTGCTCCCACGGTGAGTGTTAACTTTTTGTGGATTGGAAGGTTTTGCCTTTTAACGGAATACCGTTTACTTTTTTAAATTGGTAGATTTTGAGAGAATAGCTGGGAGATTCTCGATTCAACTTAGAATAATAAACAGGATGGATTATCTTTGTGTAGCTTGTTAAAACGTACGATCTTTGCTACCATCACTTCGTGATGTGAAAAATTTACTACTGCAAAAGGAATACGATGTTTTTCTGATATGTGAGACATTTTTTTTTTTTTATAACGAAACATTTTATTAAGGTAAAGATGAATATAAAATAAATAATGTAAATAAGTAAAATGTTCTATTTAAAACTGTGATTTGGTGTCCTCTTGATCATAGAAGAGGACGTATGCTTCTCCACTCACGATATATTTGGGTGATAGCGGTGATACTCTCGAGTCATTGTACTCGTGCCAAGTGCCTGCATAAGGGTGCCTATAGTAAGCCGTGTAGTGTCCGTTAAAAGTTGTTCTACTAGGGTTGGATACAGCATACAAGTTGTAGCGACATTAAGGAAAAAAATGATATATCACTTCTGTATTTCGGTGCAGTAACAAATTGTATAAATTCAAAAATCTACAACTAGTTCATGAGTTTTCTGGCAGTTCGAATAATTTTTCAACTTAGTAAGCTGTGGAAAACAACATTTCTGAATCTTGTCAACTAATTGTGTAAGTTATACTTATAAGCACGATAATGGTGTTTTTTTTTTAATTCTTCTAGCGTTTTCTCGACTGACATTGCATTGGTATTCCAATTCCCGCGTCGAAGCGGTTGGATCAAAATCAACATAAGCAAAACATTCATTTCTGCCTCCTCACTTACGATCATCTTCTCCATTGTTGGGTTCTTTCGGGAATCTTCTCTCCACATTTTTGAAAAAGGTTCTTTGTGGGTGTCTTCTGTGTGGGTATCGTTCAGCGTATAACTGACAAGCGGCGACACTGTTTTTAAGACATTCTCCGTAAATTAATAACATATCAACTGTTCACTTCTGTGAACCTATAATTTTGATTTTACATTTCTACTAAACTAATTCTCGGAAGTTAACTAATTTTCGAGAGTTGAAATGAAAAATGACAGCGAAACACAATTAGTTGACAAGATTCAGAAATGTTGTTTTCCACAGCTTACTAAGTTGAAAAATTATTCGAACTGCAAGGAAACTCATGAACTAGTTGTAGATTTTTGAATGTATACAATTTGTTACTGCACCGAAATACAAAAATGATATGTCATTTTTTTCCTTAATGAATGCTCTAGAGAAACAGGTAGGTGGCCCATAGGGGTTTCAAAATGTGATGTGACTGAATTAATTCATCAATAAATGACAAAAAAAATAATTTTTCAGAAAAAATTATGTTTCTCTGTTATGTGCGACTCATTGTGAATAGCCTTAACCAAATCTCATATATCCACGAAGTAAAATAAAAAAACAATTTTAATTTGAATTGTTTCAAAAAAATGACATTTGATACGAGGTTTGGACATGTTTTGCGGGTATAATGTATAAAGAAGCCTGAAACCGGTATGCGGATTGTTAGGTGAACACGACTTAAATTAAACATAATCGAGCTTATCAGAAAGAAACATTTGCATTCAATGTCCATTGATATTTTATGGAAGTATGCATGGATTTTCAGGTGAATATCATTCAACGTTCTGCGTGGTATTTGCCAGGAAAGTAGTTGTTTTTCACCTGAGATCTACCTTTCTCTGGTTCAATTTTATATTGAATCCTTTATGTGAAGAAAACCGTTTAAATTCGATTTTTCCAATCTCTCATGTTTTGACCTGTTAACTTGAATATGTAAATATATATATATATATATATATATAAAAAAAAAAAAAAAAAAAAACATAAAGACAATATCACACCTAATCCTCTTTGAAATGATTATTATTATTTTTTTTTTTTATAATTATATATACTTTTACATTTTTATATTCTCACTCTGTATCTCTTTCATCTAGAATTTCGATTATTTAGGTATGTAACTGAGTATCTGTCATGTGACTGTCATCTTGTCATTTTAGAAATCGTATTAATTGGTCTACCATTGACTGCTTCCCACTAATTTCTAATAAATTATCGAACAGTCACGAAAATATCCCCTTATATATATATATATATATATATATATATATATATATATATATATATATATATTATGTTTCTTGGTAGATTTTCGCGGGTATAATGTATTTCTCGTGTTTCGTCCGCGTTCTGTGTTCTTGGTCCTCAAAAGGCGTTTCGGCAAATTCACATTTGCCATCTTCAGGTGATGTCTAATTCATTCGATCGTTTCGAACTCGACTGATGTTTTCGTGTTGTGCTCCTCAATTATATATATATATATATATATATATATATATATATATATATATATATATACATATACAGGGTGTTCCAAATTAAGTCGGCACCATTGCCAACTCCGTTATTATTGATGCTAAGATTTCGGTTAAATGGGCAAACTGGTAGCATTTTTAGTGACCTTCTCGATGCCGATTGACAGTCGCGTTGTCATAATATTTCATAAAATGATATTTTTTTCAATGGAACA
The DNA here is from genome assembly GCA_018342105.1 of Gonioctena quinquepunctata. Classification (NCBI taxonomy): domain Eukaryota; kingdom Metazoa; phylum Arthropoda; class Insecta; order Coleoptera; family Chrysomelidae; genus Gonioctena; species Gonioctena quinquepunctata. The sequence goes on from JAFIRS010000167.1 coordinate 1,015,484, forward strand.
CCCTATATTTTTTCATCCATTTCGATTCGTAATAACATTCTCAACAACAAAGCTCATATCACTTTTCTTCCTAAAGTGGAAAATGAGCGACTTATGTGGAAATATTTCTTTCTTTCACTAGTACAAAAAATTTCTTTGTTTTGGCGACATGATGATCACGGGTTTCACGAGTTCACATCCCAGCGCAATTTTTTCTTTTTACTGTCCTATTTTGCTATTAGTAACAAAATATTGTCATTCGTATAAGTACAAAAAATGGGTGTTTGGACAATCATGAGGTTTTATTCGCCAAAACAAAGAAATTTTTTGTGCTAGTGAAAGAAATAAATATTTCTACATAAGTCGCTCATTTTCCACTTTAGGAAGAAAAGTGATATGGCTTTGTTGAGAATGTATACGAATCGAAATGGATGAAAAAATAGTATTCCATTGAAAAAATATCATTAATATTATGACAACGCGACTGTCAATTTGTTTGTTTTCGGCATCGAGAGGCCACTAAAATGCTACCATGCCATTAAACCGAAATCGTAGCATCAATAATAACGGAGTTGCAATGGTGCCGACTATTTCAACACCTTATATATATATATATATATATATATATATATATAAAAAAATAGATCGATAATATTGACATGAAAATACTCAAAAATGATGAGGTCAACCAATATTTAAAATGTTCACTACATGGCCATTATGATTATTGACGCCAATTACAGGAAATATGAAAATTGATTTCGATATAATATTGACATGAAAATACTCAAAAATGATGAGGTCAACCAATATTTATTGTCTCTATACTAATATGTATCTCTAGACAGCGTTGTTCTATCCTGGAATGGAACCCCCATAAATAAGACTCTCATTAAAAAATAATAATATTGATCGCCTGCTGAGAAAATGATTCTGAACCCGCTGATATGCACTAGACATAAACACAATTTCTTTATTACAATCATTGTCATCACTATTATTATTTCTATGATGGCATTACTTCCTTTTTCATTGACAAAACAATAACCATTCAACGGAAAGATTGTATCTTTGACTGATTAATACATTGAAGAAAAGAAAGGAGAAAACAAGTGAAATCTGTTATATTATCTTTTTAATTACCCTGCCTAATGAATCGGAATCTCAAATAAGTTGCTCTGCTAACATTGTATATACAGAGTGGGCCATTGAAAACGAAACAGCGGCTCTGTAGGTCGGCAGAACTGAATTATATAAAAACGCTCGGACACGTCAACTACATTTTCGAGGGGGACATCGTTCGCGATGAAATTCACCCGAAATACATTCCATCCCTCGGAGCTGTGACCGCCACCCCTAAATTTTTAAACGTCAACATATGGCAAGTGATACCTTATTTGAAAGGTATTTTCCTTCTTAATATCAAACAACAAAAATAAATTAATTCTATCGATTCGTTTTCGAGATATAGGAACTTGAAGTTGGGAAATCACTTTTTATTCACTTAATCTGAATCTGATGAAGCACCTGTCGCAATAATTATAATTGTCAATGAACTAAATGTTCAAACTGTCTACCACTCATTTCCATACAATAGTACAAGTTCTGTTCAAAACGAGACCTCACATTTCGTAGCATTTCCGGCGTTATTCGACGGCATTCTTCAATAATTCTCCTTCGTAAATCTTCCAGAGATTCTGGTTCGGTTGCAAATATTTTGTTTTTCAAGTGACCCCACAGGAAAAAAGTCGAGTGGGGTTTAATCTAGAGATATGGCTGGCCACTCTATAGAGCCTCTTCTTCCAATCCAACTTCCAGGAAACATTCTATCCAAAAACGCCCTAACAGGCTGTGCATGTGGAGGTGCCCCGTCTTGTTGAAATATCAAGTGGTCTTCATGGTAACGATCGTCATTTTCAATGATGTCTACTAATTGTGGATAAACAAATTCATTCAATAATCCACCTGAAGACGATTGCAGATACAAGCATTCGAAACGTCGTGAAAACCTTTTAAATACATTAAAACGATGGACGTCCGAAACGATAGTAATCAAATTCCAAATAAGTTGCTCCTGTAAGGTTACCGTCGAGAAATACTGGTCCAATCGAACGGTCCCCAAAAATACCGGCCCAGACATTGAGTTTTTGGGGAGTTTGAGTATGGACTTCGTGGAAAACATGTGGATTGGCATCTGACCAATAACGACAATTATGACGATTCACAGACGAATTCAAAAAAAATGTAGACTCATCAGAAAAGCAGATGTTGAAAAGGAAATTCTCATCAGCATCTATTCTCGTAGTAATAATTTCACAAAATTCCTGTCGCCAATTGAAATAATCTTCATTCAATTGGTGTACCAAATGTATTTTGTAAGGGTGGAACTTATGATGTTTCAGGATTCGGCGGATACTGGTTCTACTGATATTGGTAACACTAGCCAATTTCCTTGTGCTCAATGTTGGGCCTGCATGAACTTGTCCCAAAAGTACAACTTCAACAGCTTCATTTCTCAACGGAAATTCACGTTCTGGGTCTCGTTTCTTGTTGGCTATTGATCCAGTTTGACAAAATTTTTGCACTCATTCTAGAACGTATTTTCTAGCAACAAGTTTATCTGGATGCGTTTCATTGAACGAATTATGTGTACGGTTACCGCACTCATCATTCCTAAAAAAAAATTGTTATTATTTCAATCAACTCTTTCCGCGATCGTATACACCATTATTGCGGAAAGATATTCAGCTGCTTTAGTCAAGTAATTCACTCTAATGTCGTTCAATCAAAGACCAGTTTGACACTAATAGACGTCCACAATTGCGATTTGGCGAAAAAAATTAGCACATACATGTTTTTGTTGTACTCGCATTTGAGTCGAATTCGAGAAAACGTCTTTTTATCGATTCTTAAGAACCATAGAATTTTCTCGATCAAGTAAATGAGGATGAAATAAAAATTTGAAACGGAATTGCATGTTATCTGTTGGTAAACAGTTAGATCATTCAATTCCTTGACAATGATAATTATCTTTAAACAGTTGCATTGTTAGATGTTATTTTTATTGATTGAGTGAATATAAAGTGATTTCCCAACTTCAAGTTACTGTATCTCGAAAACGAATCGATAGAATTAATTTATTTTTGTTGTTTGATATTGAGAAGGAAAATACCCTTCAAATGAGGTATCACTTGCCATATTATGCCATTTAAAAATTGCGGGGTGGCGGTCACATCTCCGAGGGATGGAATGTATTTCGGGTGAATTTCATCGCGAACGATGTCCCCCTCGAAAATGTAGTTGACTTGTCCGAGCGTTTTTATATAATTCGGTTCTGCCGACCTACAGAGCGGCTGTTTCGTTTTCAATGGCCCACTCTGTATACTTGTATCGCAACATGTAGCCATACCGATCTCATCTTCTGTGGGGGCCTTAAAGGTGCGTAGTGTTGTGTGTTGAATTTAGAATTTGATACAAATATTTGCGTGGCAAATTTGACATTTTGGTCGCATAAACATGTCCACAGTCGCATTTATTTCTCAATATCTTTACAAATTCGTGACGAATATTTGTACTAATGTACAAATTACGTAAAAAATCTCCTGTATTTATTTCTCAGCTACGAGATAATAGGCGCCTATTGTATTTAGGAATGTACCTTGGACTAATATTGAATTTTCAATGTGGCTGTACATGAGATTACGAGGCAATTAAATAATTATGGTGTTTGAAAAATGATAAAGTAGGTACTTGTTCAAACATGAACATATTGTGGAAGGTAAATATGTAAACATCGCTCGGGATTTTTTAGACAGGTGGTTTCAATCATATGATTTCAGGAGTTCAATATGGTTTCTGATCATGAGCGATCGTTTGACGTGTATGATTTATGGATGTGTATGAAAAGTGATTAGGTATACGAGGTGTCTTCCAGAATTTATGTATGAACTTGACGGCAGAAGCTCGACATGAAAATGTCGTAATCTATACTATTGAAAAATATACTTCTGTCATTCATAAATCAATTTATGTCTGTGTTGATCCAATAACCTATAATATAATAATAATAATTTCTTTATTTTCACAAATTAATGTGTACATCAACATCTAAAACCTCCGGACGTAAAAAGGAACATCGCATACACGTCACAAACAATAATAATAAATAATTTAAAATATAAATATAAAAATATGACAATAACTATATAACTCTAAGTGTATATAAAGAAAACGTTCACGTTACAAAACAAGTTACGACAGAAATTCCTCAACAGTATAGCAGTTTTTTGACAATAAGAGTTTGAAAATATGTACATTTCCTGAAGCTTTAATGTCATCGGGAAGTTTGTTGTACAGTTTGCATCCCTGATATTCAAAGCTTTTTTGGTAGAGTGCAGTGCGATGTTGACTGGGTAGGAGTAAGTGTGCATTTCGTGTCAAATGGGTATGTGGTGGTCTGTTGGTAGCCAATATGTTTTTGTTGCGGTATACTATGTGCACGCCTCAAGTATATAAAGTCCTGCAACTGTTAATATTTTTAAGTTCTGGAATGCTCCCCTACAGGAATCCCTAAAACCCAACTTAGCAATGATCCTTATTGCATATTTCTGTATTATGAACACTCGACCCACAGAGGAACTTGTGCCCCAGTTCAGTATGCTATACCTGAGGTGAGAATTGAAATTCGCATAGTGAAGCGTAAGTAGAATCCCTTGACTGCAGTGATTGGAGAGAAACCTAAGAGAGTAGCAGGAATTTCTGAGTTTTTTGCACAAATTATCTACTTGTGGCTTCCATTGTAAATTGTTGTCGAAGACAACTCCTAACATGTTGGTTGTTGTTGTGGAATCCAATGATAATTCAGTATTCTGAAACAGACTCAGCTCATGGTGTTGTGTCTTATCATGAATTGAAGCATTTTGGTTTTTGTTTTATTCATTTCTAAATTATTTTTCTCAGACCAAGTGATAACTTTACTGAAAGTGCTTTCAGCTGTATTTTTAAGGGAGTTTAGGTCATCCTCAATAAGAAGTATATTCGTGTCATCAGCATAACATATACAGTGAGTGGAAGAATTTCCATTCAGATACACTAATAAATCATTAGCAAAAACTAAATATGATAGAGGCCCCAAAATGGATCCCTGAGGCACACCGTCGCAATATGTTTTTCGGAGCTTGTATTCTCCCCAATTTTTACTATTTGTCTTCTATTTCTTAGGTAGGAGGTCAATAAATTGAGCGGCAATCCTCTAACCCCATATCTCGAGAGTTTTTCCAGCAAAAGACTGTTATTCACGCAATCAAACACACGTGAAAAATCAATAAACAATCGAAGCACACACTTTTTTGGTCCAAGGCGGTTATTATTCGACTGTGAAAATCGCAAAGAGCTGTATTAGTGCCTTTATTAGTTGTGAAACCATGTTGTGATGGTGATAATAATTCCATCGCAGTAAAATAAGCATTTAACTGCTCTTTTAAATTCATATCATATAGTTTCGAAATGCTAGAGAGAATACTGATTGCTCTGTAGTTATTTAGATCATTTTTATCTCCTTTTTTATATATAGGAGATACACTGGCTAATTTTAAATTATTTGGAAAAATGCCCTTTGAAATAGGCCTTTGATGCTATGGGCAATCTGCTGATTTTTAGAACGCTGGAAGAAGTGGAAATAAGAAGAAATTGTTGAAAAGGGAAACATTCTCAATTGACATTCAGAAAAAATAACTTCATTTTCATCTTGGATTTTTAAATTCACAGAAAAATATTTCTATTCAATTGAGAATGTTTCCCTTTTCAACATGTTTTGTTGTTTATATTTCAGTCGCAGATGATTCCACATCTGATTTTATGAACATCTTGTTCATGTTGAAAAGGGAAACATTCTCAATTGAATATTGAATAGAAATATTTTTCTGTGAACTGAAAAATCCACGATAAAAATGAAGTTATTTTTTGTGAATGTCTAACAGAAAACAACTACTTCCCCGGCTAAAGCCACGCTGGACATTGAACTACATCTGCTAGATATTCTAAAAAGACCCTAACTAAAAAGAAAAAATCTGAACTTGAAAATTTGCATTTTCATTCAGATAATTATTTGATTTTCTATTCCAGTCTTAATTAAGAACTCATAAGGATGAATGAGGCAAAGAAGAATGTTTTCCAAAAGAGAGTACTCACCAGATAGTGACTAAAGTTTATCTTTCAGTTGCAAATGATTCCACATCTGATTTTATGAACATCCTGTTCATATTTTCAAAAAATCAATCTTGTTCATATTTTCAAACAAATCAGAGAAATTGTTATAAACTCACGGATATCTATTCGAAGAATAGAACCCAGTAGGGGATCGCTCAAGCAACCAGAGAGTGATAGATATGGAGGCAAGGTTGAAAAAAATCATGTTTTTTTTTTAACATAAAAAATCACTATTTTATTGAATTTTTTCTATAAATAAGACAAGTTGCTATTTTCAACACCTTTTTGGTTTTTTTCTACCGTTCTTCAAATTTTAATAAATATAGTCCCTGTCGAAAAACGCTCATTCCTGCAAATTCGTCAGAACAATTTAAAAAACTCTCCACCCACTGTTTATATAAAGATGCGTTCGCCCTAATAAGCAGCGCGACGCGTGATTTCTGCTTTAAATTTCTAAAGGATACCTAAAAATCTGCAAATAGTGTAACAATCACTTCTCCAAACTTCCATAATCTGTATATAGATCAAAACATGAATATAAAATAATGTAAGGAAATTAAATACCTAGGTGTAATTATAGATTCCAATCTCAGATGGGAAAAACACATAGATTTCATAATAAAAAAATCCAGCACCTTATGTTCAAGTTCAAAATCCTCAGAGATATATTTAATGTGTCCCAATTGAAGATATTATACTACTCGCTAGTGGAATCCCATATTACATATGGAATAATGTCTTGGGGCGGAGTTGGAAAAACCATACTCAAAAAATTGGAAACCACTCAGAAAAAAATCTTCAAAATAATGTTTAGGAAGAAAAATGATTACCCGTCAGATGAACTTTATGTTGAAACCGGACTCCTGGATCCGAGGCAATTATTCTTCAAGAATTGTAACATTAAACAACATAAATCTGAACCTAACCTACAAAAAAATGAACATAATTACAATACCAGAAACCGACAACAACAATACCCTTCCCCTTTCATGTTCAAAGCCATAGGACAAAAAAGCTTCAAATACCTCAGCCCAAAATTATACAATTATTTACCCGAAATGATCAAAAATATCAAATCACCCTTAAAATTCAAAAAAGAACTGAGAAAATTAATCATGTCCGAAACACGTGAATCCATCCACAACATACTAGAAACGCGGTAAAAAAAATTTGAGTATCCTATACTCCCCCCATCATAATGCCTAACCTCTAACCTTAATCAATTGTATACCGTAATCACACACTTAAAGACTTACTTTACACTATCTCTTACTACATGATTATATCCCCTATCTCTAATATTTTAAATGTTTCCAATGTCTAATTTTATCAAATTTAATTTTATCATTTCAATATCATTTTTTTTTACATCTTTTTTTTTAAATTTTTTTTTTTTTTTTAATATTCATCATATGTCCAAATAGTCTACTATTTTATATGTTGCTAATTACTACCTTGTTCATGCTCCGCACAAGTCTCGACTTTTGGAGCCAATCTGTTTATTGTACCTCTATATACACTATTGTACTTTTTTGTTGTTGAATAAACATTATATTATTATTAATATCAACTCTTCATAGAAGTGGAAGGAAAAAATGCATTTTATAGAAAAATCTAATAAAACTGAAGGAAAATCTGGGAATAGAGCTATATGCAAACGATGTAGACATGAAATGCAAGGTCTTATCGGATGGATGAAAGTTCACTGGCAAAAGTGTAGTGAAACAAATACAGAAATTGAAAAGGGCAATGAATCAGTTGTAAGTACACAAACACCATATTATAATAATAAGTAAATACGTTTGTTTCTTTAAATTTTATTTTTATTATAATTTTTCAAATATATACAGAATACAGGGTGATTTTTAAGTTGATGCTTTTTTTTAACCCAACATAGAATTCAAGAAAATAAGCCAATTTGACAAATAAACTTATATCCAGAAATGCGTCGTTTCTGAGATAGAGGGTGTTAAATTTGAATTTGAAATTTCGATTTTTTTAAATAACTTTCAATAAAGATAAAGATTTCGCTTTTAAATTTAAATATTGTTTTTTTTAAGGTTGAAGGTACACAAAACTCACAGGAACCAAGTACTTCACAACCTTTACAGTCACTTTCCAGTCTTTCCACTACAGAGTATGGGAAAAGAAAAGATTTTAGGAAAAGAAACAAGGTCAGCAAGTTCTGGATCTTTGTCATCTTTTGTCGTACGCACTAGCAAATCTACTAAACGAAGGATTAGGTCCATGGTTTCTCAAAGTGTAGTGGCTAATTTCTAACGTGAGAAAAATTCGAAGTCGCCTCCATTTAGATGTTTTATTTTGAAAAAAGAAACATGTTTCGGACCTCTATAGGTTCATCTTCAGTCTAAATGTGGGGAGGAAAAAACTACATATTGGGCGAAAGTTCAACCTTGGATGGTATGAACTGAAAGGGGAAAAGTTGCCCCTTATTAAAGGTGCAAACCATGATAAACTGTGCAAATAGATTATGTAAATGCATAATTTGGCTTTCACAATCACATAAATGGAAATGAAGTTTTTTCTCGTGATATATTTAATTTCCATTTATGTGATTGTGAAAGCCAAATTATGCATTTACATAATCGGTTTGCACAGTTTATCATGGTTTGCACCTTTAATAAGGGGCAACTTCTCTCCTTTCAGTTCATACCATCCGAGGTTGAACTTTCGCCCAATATGTAGTTTTTTCCTTCCCACATTTAGACTGAAGATGGACCTATAGAGGTCCGAAACATGTTTCTTTTTCAAAATTAAACATTTACGTGGAGACAACTTCGAGTTTTTCTCACGTTAGAAATCTACTAAAGACGAAATTGACAAACATATTTCGAGAGCTACAAACAGCAGTTTTAACTGTATGGAGCAACCGGAAGTAAGAAAAGTTATAGCACTTTTACGGCCTGGATACATACCACCCTCTCGATATGATATTTCTAATAAATTGCTTGATGGCATTTATAATGAAGAAAAAATCAAATGCTTTGAAAGCTTGTCTGTCACTAGACGGACGGTCCAATGTGCATAATGAACCGATAATATGTGCAGCGGTTACAATAGAAAATTGATCTTCTTAGTAGATACTTCTGGGAATCCACATACGTCTGTATGTTTAACAGAAATTGCAACATCACTAATAAATAAGCTCAAAACCGAGTATGACTGTACAGTATGCAGTTTTGTCTCAGATAATGCAGCTAATATGGCTGCAATGCGACATCAAATAAAAACATCTACTACTGAATTGAATCTCATTACATATGGTAGTGCTGCACATATTTTAAATTTACTATGTAAGGATTTGGAAATAATTTGCTGATATTAAAGAACATGTTTACATTGCCAAATACTTCCGTAACAACAATTTTGTCTCTACAGCATATGCATATGCAAAAAACTAGTTTTGCCAAATGATGTCAGATGGAATTCACTTGCCGACTGTATTAGAAGGTTTCGTTGAGTCATGGCCCATACTTTTCAAAACTACTGAGAAGAACAAAAACGAAATTGACAATATTATAAAAGGAAAAATTTCGAACATTTACTTAAAAAGATTAATCGAAGATTACCTAACAATACTTAAGTCTATCTCTATCGCAATAGACTACAAAAAACAGTGCCAGTCTTTCAGATGTTATGAAAAAAATTAAAATATTAGAAATCCATTTTGAAAAAACTGACAACTTTAAAACATCTGCAAAAATTTAAGAGGCGTTATGAACAGTGTATAACCCCATATCATTTGTTGGCATATCTTTCCAATTTCAGTCAAGATCTTTTTCCAGATATGAAAATATCATTCAAATCAGTCAACAATTTGAGCAAAACTCTGGTTAACTCTAAAGATAAAATCGAAACTCAACAAAAGTGGTGTTTATAAACTTGACTGTTCTGATTGCCCTGCCTCATACGTATATCGGTCGCACTTGTAGACCACTATTAACTAGAATCAACGAACATTTGAAAAAACCTGACAAATCAACTTTCGGATTTTACTTAAAATTCAATAATCATAATTTTAGCCCCAACAAAAATTCAAAACTCTTACATTACATAGATAAAAAGAATTATTTGAGATTGGACTTGTTCGAAGAACTGGAGATTTCAAAAAAATGACTATTGTCTGAACACACAAGTAAATTTGAACAGAGATTTCTACCCCCTTCATAAAAGGATTAATAATTAAAATCAAATTCCAAAATACTTCATAACTCCCCCATTTTCTATTAAAACTTTTTCACAGAACTGGCAACTTCTTTCTCAATTCTTATTTCATTATGTTCGCACTACCTATTCCTCTCATTGACAGTTGACATTTAGAATCAAACCAATTGTCATTAAGACATTGACATATCCACCTGGTCTTTGAATTCCAACATGTGATACGTTAGATTCTAAGCCAATTTATAATCATTTGATTAACAATGTACTCATCTATTGTTTTACTTCCTGCACCTGACATGTAAGTACTCAAGAACTTTTACAAAATTCAAAAAAAAATTCCTAACCTATAAATTTTAAATTCAAATTTAAAGTCTTTCACACCAGTCAATCAGAGTATTTACTTTCAGGAAGCACTGAAAATGACGAAAGTCGAAAGCACTTTGCAAACTTAAGAAAAATATACACTTTATACGAAAATCTTTCATTTATATCTTCTTGACCCAACAAAAACTCAGCAAACACTAACAGAGAGTAAAAAAGATGTTGCTGTAAAAGCTGTTGAAGAATTATATCCATATAATAGTTTACTCCAACTCAAAAGTTTATTGCCAGATCAGAACCTTTCACTGATTTTAGTTCCATGATGATATTCTTCAGAATGTAGAACCCATAGATTGGTGGAATTCTCAACAAAATATACCCATTATTCAAAAAGAGTTCATCATAATTAGACAATTGTTTTGTGCTCTGCTGCTTGTTCCGCATCAATCAAGATAATTTTTGATTTAGTCCATTCCAAACTCAGAAATCGATTTCTGAGGGAAAAAGCTGTGAAATTAGTTTTTTTGTACAAGCACTACAATTAACTGTAATAAACATTATTTAGATACAGTGGTATAATTTTTTTGATTTCATAAACCATTAATAAAACTCAACGTTTTTATTTTCTCTTAAATAAGTTATCAGAAATTTTGATTTTAATCATGATTCAAATTGGAAAAATCATGTTATTTAAATCGTGTATTTACATCAATTGATTTAAATCGTTTCAACCCTTTCCTAGGTACAGTTTTGGGGCCGGTATTCTTCAACTCATATACGAATATTTTTTTCAATTGATTGTTAGGGTGAAATCATTGGGTATTCTGACTTTTTGACAGGCTCAAACGTGGCAAGAGTTGGAAAGTTAGACACAAAAACTTCGCGATTCTCAAAATCTGGAAGTATTCGACAATAAAAATGTTGTTTTTTAATTTTTTCTTTTTTTTCGAATTTTTAACCCGTGTGGTTGGTTTTAAAATGGCATTATACACTCGTTATTCGCGGGAGTGCAAGAGGTTAGATTACACCCTGTATATTTCAAACTCACAAATACTTAGAAAAATCGAATTAAACGGTTTTTTTCACATAAAAGATTCAATATAAATTGAACCAGAAAATGGTAGATCTCAGGTGAAAAACAACTACTTTCCTGGCAAATACCACGCAGAACGTTGAATGATATTCACCTGAAAATCCATGCATACCTCCATATAAATGGACATTGAATGCAAATGTTTCTTTCTGATAAGCTCGATTATGTTTAATTTATGTCGTGTTCACCTAATAATCCGCATACCGGTTTCAGGCTTTTGGCCCTCATCTGTACGGAGTAGTCAACCAGCCAAAGGTCCGAAGAGCTCTGGCTGAAGCGAGACACAACATAACCAAAACCATAATCGAGTCTATAACACCTATAGGTACGCCGGAAAAGAAAACTTTTAACTGGCGGTACCTAGTGACAGAAAGAAACACTCCGAAAATCTCCCACCTCGATAGGTTTCTAAATAAAAGATTCCTTCTCAGTAGGAGTGGCAAGCCCGACTAGCATATAAAGATAAATGCCATGTGAAGTGGAATAAATAGAAAAATCGAATTAAACGGTTTTCTCCACATAAAAGATTCAATATAAATTGAACCAGAAAATGGTAGATCTCAGGTGAAAAACAACTACTTTCCTGGCAAATACCACGTGGAACGTTGAATGATATTCACCTGAAAATCCATGCATACCTCCATATAAACGGACATTGAATGCAAATGTTTCTTTCTGATAAGCTCGATTATGTTTAATTTATGTCGTGTTCACCTAACAATCCGCATACCGGTTCCACCTGAGATCTACCATTTTCTGGTTCAATTTATATTGAATCTTTTATGTGAAGAAAAGCTTTTAATTCGATTTTTCTATTTATTCCACTTCACATGGCATTTATCTTTCACAAATACTTATTATGCAAGTTATGTGCGATAATTTATCGTCTGGCGATTGCAGATTTCGTTGTGTTCAAATGGCTGCAAACAACTTATTGAGAATAGATCTATTGTTACAAATACACTACGCCAAATGCCGAAAGAATGTCCTAGAATTGTCGAATGGATCGAGAAGCGATCGTCGCGAATGTTCTAGATACTAATGAAATGAATGAATCAATAAAAGAAACATTTTTTTATTAAATTCGTAAAAATTCTGGAAACCGCTAACAACGAAGTTTTGGAAGAAAAACATTTTTTTTGGGCGCATTAAAAAACTGTTTATTTTTTATGGATTATCAATTGTTAGAGATAAATGAAAACGTCGCACGTAAGTTCGATCTTGAAATTTTATTCTCATCGCGCCCAAAGAAGTTTCACTTCAAAAATGGGCTGAGGGTGGCGCAGAGAGTAAAAAACTTTGGATTCAAAAATATATGATATTGTAAATGTAAAAAAATACTCCAAAATATGAATTATTGTTTTCCTAGTATCGAAAGATTTTGGAAATTATTCCAAAATGTTGTATTAAAAGTTAGCAATACAATGCCATTGAAAAAGTGTACACCCTGCATACATGTTTGTTCTTATATAAATTATATAAATTTTGAAAATAATGGTTTATGCAAAAATTACTTTTTCAACTTGTGTTCGAGTGACACATTTTTGTTCGATATCGATAACAGCGGCCCCTTAATTATTACTACATCAAACACTGCAGTTTTAATCTCACCTGCTGAGTCCTCTTGAACCTTTTAGCAACTCGATTGAGCATAATTTAACTTTCATGAATTTTCTTTCATCTTTTTCAAGTACTTCCTAATCTCTGCGCGTTCCTTTTCCTAGTGGCCGTGCATTTCATGTGTATTATTATTCGGAGCTACCAACACAATGTTTACCAAGGTCATTAGGCGAGTGAATTAATATTCATTCCCGAAATATTTATTTCAGATAATTTCTGTTGACCCAAACAACTGTAATTCTGATTATCAAAATAGAAGTGTTCTTGCATACATGATGAGTGTTCTGTGATTTCCAAAGGTTCGTTAACTCATTATCATTCCGAAGCGGACGTCAACTAGCCATCACAGTTCCGTTGTTTTTCCTTCCTTGTGACGAAAAACGGACCAACTGTAATTAACCTATATCGAAATTATTATTTTTATATACTGGGGGATCTCAAATTTGGTCCAGAACTTTAAGAAGGAAAACACGGAAGGAAATATATGAAGTACCTAATTTGGGTAATATTAATTTGTCGTCGATTTTTTTGTATTCTCAAAATGGACACTTTTTCAAGCTCGCGGGAGATTCGGCACGAAAACTATTTAATAATAATAATAACAATATTCTTTATTGTCATAAAATCTACAAGTGGACATAGCAACGTCAAAATAGGTTTGGGTTAGAGAGTAGGTTTTTTTAAGCATGATATGCTAAATAAAGTGTACAATATTACACATAACTCATATATCCACATATTGGAGGTACATATACACCCATTATATATATATATATATATATATATATATATATACAGTGTGACCCATTTAAAATGGAACCACCCCTGTAGAATACGCATTTTTCAGTCAATTTCAAAAATATTTTTTTTTAATATTGAGCATCAAAAACTGTATCTTGACACAAATTTTCATAACTTTAGTTCCATTTCCAAGGCACTCTATGGTTTTTTTTCTTCGTCAAAAACGGCAAAAGTTTATTAGGCAATTTTTTTTTCCAAATTTGACTACACCACTAAATTCGTAGTCGTTATAAATGAAAACCATCAAAATTTCATAAAAAATATTGTTAACAATGAAGTTACTACAACTTTAACTTTGGAAACAAAGTATTTGATTATAATTTGTATTCAGATTGTAGACATATTTGAAATCTGGCAACACTGCCGATACCAAGTAGAGCACAAGAGAATTTGTACAGCGAAAATCCGAAGTCAATAGCTCATTCCGTTCAACAGGTATAACTACTGAAAGTATGGTAATGTGAGCGATTTGTGCTGTACTAAATCACAGCCTACTATTGATTTAGTACAATACCTATGGCCAATGTATTAATTCAGCTTTCCTCAAATTATTGATACCTTCTCTAAAAGCTTGTTTCAGTTGAGTTTTGCAGAATAAAAAAGGAACATTTTTTGGTCCTGTTTTCTGTTTTATTATTGAATAAATAATTTTGATACTTTAAAACTTGATTCGGTTCATTTAGTTTTTATCGGCTATTGAGCACTGCATAACCTGAAAATGAATTTTTAATTTTCTTTTATTTTCGAATACACTTATAACCTAAACTTGAATAAATGATTTTGAGGGAATATAATTCACAAATCCAGTGGCGTAGTTAGATTTTTATTACAAAATCGCTTCCACCAGAAATCGCTCACATTACCATACTTTCAGGAGTTATAACTGTAGAACGGAATGAGCTATTGACTTCGGATTTTCGCTGTACAAATTCACTGGTGTTCTACTTTGTATCGGCAGTGTTGCCAGATTTTAAATTTGTCTATAATCTAAGAAAATTAATATCAAATACTTTGTTTCCAAAATTAAGTTGTTGTAACTTCGTTGTTAACCAATTTTTTTATGAAATTTTGATGGTTTTCATTTATAACGACTACGAATCCAGTGGTGTAGTCAAATTTCAAAACAAAAATTGCCTAATAAACTTTTGCCGTTTTTAACGAAGAAAAAAAACCATAGAGTGCCTTGGAAATAAAACTGAAGTTATGAAAATTTGTGTCAAGATACAGTTCTTGATGCTTAATTTAAAAAATTTTTTTTGAGATTGACTGAAAAATGCGTATTTTCAGGGGTGGTTCCATTTTAAATGGGTCACACTGTTTATATATATATATATATATATATATATTGATTCATCTCTTACCAGCTGTTGAAATTGTAGTAGGCTTTTCTATAAGTAGTCTGTGACTGAAATTTTGACTTTTTTCGTGTGTACAATATTTCTAATTTCAATAGGAAGAGAGTGATTTGCTTTCATTGCTCTATACTGGATCCTTTTTTCAAAAATTGATGAGTTGTGTTATTGTATCCTGAGCTAATTTTTATATAGTATATTAATAATTGTCATTTGGTTTGAATATAAATCACAGTTTCTTGTAAAAATATTATAATGTTTTTTGGCAAAAGTGTAGGAAGTATAAAGACGGTACTGTTAAAATTTCTAAATTGACAAAATAGGTTTTACACGATGACCCATGTTGCAATTTCAATATAGAACGAATAATTCTTTTTTGTGCTCTGAAGATTTTTTCTGAATGGGTGGAACTTCCGCAGAAGATAATGCCATGGATTGTAATATATTTTAAGGCTATGAATTGAAACCTGATCCTGTAGTGCTCAAATAACTGCACATAAAGAGCAGAGTCTGGAGTTTAGAATATTTATGTGTGTTTCCCAACTGAGACTGCTTTCGATTGTTTCCCCTAAGAATTTGATTTCATTTATTAGTGGAATGGATTTGGAGTTAACCCTAACATATGTTTGAAGTTTTATGAAGAAGAAAAACACGAAGTCGTCTCCACAATATAATATTAAAATCGATTAGGTCAATACCATCGATTATTGAACATGTTTCGAACCTCTATAGGTTCATCTTCAGCATATATAAAAGTATTCTACAATGAAGAAGCAAGATTATATGTATATGATCGATGAGTGCTACTTACATGGAGATGAAAAAATTCAAAAAATTAGTTTTGTAGGTTAATGTTACTAAAAATTTTTATATAATTCCCATGTTTATAACGTTATAAACATGGGAATTATATAAAAAATTTTAGTAACATTAACCTACAAAACTAATTTTTTGAATTTTTTCATCTCCATGTAAGTAGCACTTATCGTATCATATTACCCATGTAACTAAGTCTTTGTTCTTCTTTCATTGTAGAATACTTTTATATATGCTGAAGATGAACCTATAGAGGTTCGAAACATGTTCAATAATCGATGGTATTGACCTAATCGATTTTAATATTATATTGTGGAGACGACTTCGTGTTTTTCTTCTTCATAAAATTATACCACTCCACTTCGAGATACAATGGACTTCTACCACAAGATATGTTTGAAGGTTGTAGACGATGTGGTAACTTGATTACTATCGTTTCGGACGTCAATCGTCTTAATGTATTTAAAAGGTTTTCACGACGTTTCGAATGCTTGTATCTGCAATCGTCTTCAGGTGAATACTGGTATAAATACATTAAGACGATGGACGTCCGAAACGATAGTAATCAACCCTAACATAGATAGACTTTTGATAGCTAGAGAATTACATGGGCCCTGTTTTCCCTGTATTAAGCTTCAGTCCATTTTTTGCACACCATGTTGACATGTTTTCTGCTATATGTGATAATCCCCCTGAAAGCGCCGCTGACCCAGAAGTGGACATTATTACCGATGTATCATCTGCAAACTGATAGACCAGCGACCAGCCCTGGTCTCAAAGCTTCCGGGAGATCATTTACATACAGCAGGAAAAGAATTGGGCCTGGGATAGAACCTTGCGGCACCCCTTGCGAGATTTAATTTTTTTTCAGAAAAAAATAATTTCTTATTTTGTGATACACTTACTAATTGAGATCGTCCCGATAGATATGTCTTTATGAGGTCATTGCAATTTCTTCTGATTCCATATTCTTCTAGTTTACTCAATAAGATAGTGAGGTTTACCGGTGTCGGACCAGTTGCGACCCGATCGAAAATCGGACTGGTTGCGGCCGAAGAGAATAGTACCTGCTTCAACCGGACCACGTGTGGCCGCTCATTAGGCAAGCTTAAAGATTTTTATGTAAATACCTACTTATTGGCCAAATATGTGTATAAAAAACAAAGGATATGTAGAGTTCAAAAAATATATTTAATGAAAACGATAAAAATGGTATGGAACAAAATCACATCGGTACAAACAACAAATAATAAAAACTTTCTAACAAAAAATTAAACCGACGAAAAAATCAACTGAAAAGCAAAAAATCAAAAAGTTGAGAGGTGTCAAGGGACACCCGAATGGAACGAAGTTCCTCTCGATTAATTAGTGAAGGAATTGTAATAATTTTTTTTTTTTTTAATAATATTTTTTTTATTATTAACAAATATAATGTAATATAAACTTAATCAGAAGGCTCAATTTTAGTACATACGCATTGATATTGTAATATTAAAATATTTATTTGCTTTTAAATTTATTGAAGTTATGACGCGTACACTTGCTAAACACACAATAATGGACAGATTATAACGCGTATGACTTGGTTAGCACAATAGTAAAGAGAGGTTATAATGCGTACTTGCTAAAAATACATAATAATTTATTATTGTCTGTATAAAATCTCTACTTACCGAACTCCATCAGCAATATCCGGAACTTGTGCAGAAACACTGTCAGGATTCATTATTGTTATTATTTTTTATTATTATTTTTTACAAAAAACCTGTATACACTCAACAAAAATAATCGTCGCGACACCACACTGTTCAATGCGAAATAGAAAGACGAAACGAAAATAACTGGCTTGCTTTCTATGAGAGAGAGAGAGAGAGAGAGACAGACAGAAAAACACGCGCACGCCGCACGGCTTACAACTACAACAGAAAGTGTCGTTACAACTTTTGGTCTTAATTTATTCCGTCTAGCCCCCTTTCGCAACGCGCGATTAGGAACTTCGTTCCAATAAACTTAATAATTCTCGAAGATCATTATATTATTTTGAGGAAGAAATCAAAAAGCCGCTGTGCATCTCGCTGCCATCATTTTACGCTTTACCTAATTCAATTGCTAGTTTGTTTGGCGCCGTCTCAAAATTAGTTACTTACATTAGTTTAGGAGCTCAGTTATCATTAAGACTAAGAAGGTTTATTTTATTTTGTGCTTTTCAGTTGATTTTTCCGTTGGTTTAACTTTTTGTTGAAATGTTTTTATTTTTAAATTTTTTGTGGTTGAAATCTACTAATTACTACCTACTTATTTTTTTATTACTTCCAAAATACACTTACCTAGCTTACTTCAATTATTAACTGTCAAATAATATGATTATCTACTTTAACTATTTATGGTTATATAGGTAATATAAATTATGTTTGAAAGTTCTGGTCAGTTGATTTTATCACTTTGTATATAATTCCATCCTTTCATAGAATGTAATTATTGTGACGGATATAGGAGGATCTGTGTCAATGTCAACTACATATGTGTGCCAATGTTCACAAGGTGAAAAATCAATCGTCCCCTATTTTTCTACCAATAGGGGTGGATTATTTCATTCCAAATTGAAATATGATCAACTATGAGGTATACCCTATCTAATAAAAAAAGAGTCATCCAAATCGGAAAACCCCCTACAAAGTTATGCCTGATAGAATCGGTTAACGGACCAAAATTCAGAGGGTTTCATTTCGAATACAGATGCGACAAAAAAAAAATTGCTTTTGAATCTATAACTCACGGAATTACCTACGTCACACTTTTATCCAAAGCAATTATTTTGTACTTTTTAGGGTATTTGAATAAAAGCTTGTTTTTAAAAAGGTTTTTTTTATTAATTATTTTATTTTGTGCTTTTTAGTAAGTACCCCTAACACCCACATACCAATTTTGAATCGAATCGGACCATAATTACAAAACTCGTTCGCCATCTTGGAGCCGCCATCTTGAATTTGTGAATTTTGACAAAAAATTCATAATCTCCGACCCCGAAAACCCCACATACCAATTTTGAATAGAATCGGACCATAATCACAGAAATCGTCGGACATCTTGAATTTTATGAATCTTGTCAGAAAATTCATAATCTTCGACCCTGAAAACCCCCACATACCAATTTTGAATCGAATCGGACCATAAACACAGATCTCGTCCGCCATCTTGGAGCCGCCATTTTGTTTTTTTTCTCTCACAAATGCATAATGCATTGTCACGGGAACTATGAAAACCTGCCAAATTTCACGTTAATCGACCAACTAGAAGTGGGTCAAATTTAACTTGCAAGATTTGATGACAAACATCGGGACAGGTGAAACTAAATAAAAGCTTGTAATAAAGAATAAAAAGAATCATCGGAATCGAACTGCTCTGTAAAAAGTTATGAAATCGAACTGCTCATTAAAAAAAATATACTCGTCGACTAGAGAACTTCCTCCTTTTTGATTTCGTCGGTTAACAAATACCTAACTTATTCTAATTTATGAACATAAAGCATTCGAACTATCCATATATTTTATAATATTTTTATCAATACTGTTGTCAATGTTCACATATTGTTTTTTCCTGGTTCACATACTGTTTTTTCCAATGGAGCGCTTCTTTTTTCAGGATTCCAATTAACTCAAATATGTTAGGTTTAGGTTTATTGACTAGTCTATTCAAAAGGTTATGCCATATTCACGGGCCAATCTATATTTTCGCAATCCACTGGATCTCTAATTGTACCAATTGCATTGTATCTGTGTCTATTTAAGACTGTCTTGACGGCTTTAAATTTGGGTATTGATGTGACGAAATCCAGACCACGGTCGTAGAATTTTCTTACTTCTGCCTCATATATTCTCGACATAGGGTGTCCGATATTTTCTTCTTTTCTGTCCCTTTTTTAAACTTTCGAGAACATGAACATCATTTAGGGCTTCATCAGGTTCACACGTATGATCGGTAACCATTAATTTAAAGTAATCACTGTTATCACTAACAATTCTGCCACGACACCTGTCCTTCTCTTTTGTGCAATCCCAAGTTTTACCATCAAGTTTTGCACTTTTTAAGCGGTATCGATAACTCTTGTTACGCACAAGGTTTACCTTTACTTTTCTCGATGATAGTTAATTTCTTCATATCACTTGAAATTCAGTTTTTTTACGATTATTACACACTGACTAGTAAAATATAACTTATTCATTTTAAAAAATTCTTTCATATCGTTATTCATTATAGTCTACATATAGGTACATTAGGTAGGTATTTGTAACCTTAATCTTGCCTAATGAGCGGCCGCAAGTGGTCCGGTTGAAGCAGGTACTATTTCTCTTCGGCCGCAACTAGCACGATTTTCGATTGGGCCGCAAGTGGTCCGGCCGCAACTGGTCCGTATTCGGTTTACCATATCGAAGACTTTTGAAAGGTCAATGTACAAGCCATCTGCAAACTTATTTCTCGAAGATTTCAGTTATTGCATTATATATTGCTATATCGATTTGAAAATATCACAAGCCGCTTGTAAATAGTTCTTTCAAAAATCTTCGAAAGAAAAGACAGAATAGAAAATGGGCCTGTAATTATTGATGTCTGTTTTGGCACCTTTTTTGTATACGGGAATTACTCGAGCTGTCTTAAGATTATCTGGGAATATTCCTGAAGCAAAAATTAACACGTATACAATTTTCGAGGGTCATAAGGGCTGGGAATTTCTTTGGAAGTGGCACCTTATATTTTCTGATCTAACAACTAATTATGAATTCAATGATATAGCACACCCATTTCTTCTTAACTTTTGGAAAGAAATCATTGTATTTAGAGCTCTTGAGGGGGTTCAACTCACATACCTCATATTTAGATACGCCACTGATGTTTGTCATAGCAACACAGTTATTACTGACTAACATGGAAAATAAAACGGTTTAATTTATTTTATATGTTCATTGAATGAGTTGATTGATCATTAACTACCCATTATTCTAAGCGATTTTACAAATGCATTTTTCACCCATATAACAATTAACCTTTAAATGTGACATCCTTGCATTCATAATTTGATGCCTTGTTGGGACACCTGTCATTTTACTACTAATATTTTGGACAAATACTTCCTATTCAACGAACTCAATTTATGAATCCCCCTTTATGAAGTAGAAATTGAGAAGCCATTTGATCCAATGTATTTATTGCTCCTCCATATACATATACCACCAAATGGAAACTTTTGAAATACCACAATTAATAAACCGATAGCGACACAAAAAATACTACATGAAATAATTTTCATGAAAAAATCGTTGGATGTCCTTCATGAAGGAGTAAAAGTGTTTGATTCAACACAGTACTTTTTTTAAATACAAATTCAAATCAAAATAACATATCCGCACACTAGAGCACGAATATAACCCAACAAAACGCTTCAATTACTCTCGTTTCGGAAGTCCATCGTCTTAATGGATTTGAAAGGTTTTCACGACGTTTCGAATGCTTGTATCTGCAATCGTCTTCAGATGAATACTCACAAGTTTAGGTGCTACGGAAGGCAGATCACTGTGCAGAGGTGTCCCCGTACATCAGAGGTGTCTCCAAGAAGATCAGAAGGATCGGAAACAAGTTCAACATCAAGGGCTGCTTCCAAACAGGCAGTACTTTACGGGGTTTCCTCACCAAGACAACCTTACAACAAAAATTAAAGCTGTAAGTATTGCATTTATGAAGTTCCATGTGAATGCGGAGATTCCTTCATTGGAGAGACAAAGAGGCCGTTATCGGTAAGATTGGATGCGCATAAGAAATGGACTCAACGTGGAGAAACGTCAAAATCGGGAATTGCTTACCACGCCTGGACTGAGCACCATCGAATTCTATGGGACGACGCAAGTGTTCTACATAGAGAGGAGCATTGGTTCAAACGAAAGTTCAAAGAGGCCGCCTACATCGAAGCCAATAACGCCTTTAGTCAACCAAGCGTTGAGATCAAGAACGTATGTAACTGCTTCTTCTGGCGGATTGCAGAGGCACGAAACATGGCGGAATTACACGTACCACCGTCAGACATATAAATTGGTAAGTAGCACCTAAACTTGTCAGTATTCACCTGAAGACGATTGCAGATACAATCATTCGAAACGTCGTGAAAACCTTTTAATTCCATTAAGACGATGGACGTCCGAAACGAGAGTAATTAAGATACCACATCGTCTACAACCTTCAAACAAAAGTCTTCAAAATATTTATTTTGGTCCTAAATTATATAAATGCATTCAAAATATGACCGAAAGGCTGACAATATCATTATAGAACTCGTAATAGGACAACTGAAAAACGTAAAAGTGGTAGGTATCGACAATATTAGAGCTGAAACGATAAAAACCATTTCTTGTTACATCTTAGAACCATTAGTGTTATTTTTCAATCAGTATACAATAGAATACGGAAAGGTCCCATCAGTATTCAAACATGCGGTGGTCATTCCTCTTCACAATAAAGGAAATACGCAGGAAGTTGATAAATACCAATCCTTGAGATCTAACCTCCCAAAAATATTTGAAAAAAAAACAAATTAAATACGGGATTATATTCAAGAAACAATTCAGACAAAAACATCATCCCAGGAGGAAATTTTATAATTAACAAAGAATGTCTCTGAATGAAATATCTTGTTTGTGTATATTTAAGGACTTGTTATGTGACACCGGTAGGCAAAATCTGATTATTATTTGTGTTAATGGCATTCGCTTGAAACTATTCAAGCCTAATGGCCAATCAATAGATATTTTCTGCTCTATTGATTCTGTGACAAAAATACTACCAGGAAACCGACTATGCTATCATACGAAAGACGGTTCATAGTTAAATCCTATTATGTTTCCTACTCCCAACTGTCATCGCTAAATTTGTTATAAACATTTAAAAGTATTTTTTTTTATTTGTAACTTGAAAACTAATAAAGCAATCTCGATACTCCCAATGGACGAATTGTAGAGAATCTAAATGCAAAGAAAATGTATTCCAGCACAACTCGATCTGATTATTAGTAACAGAGAAAACCCGGAAAAAATCAGCTTTTTTTAATAAAATCATAACTCCGCCACTTTTTAAGTTGTAGTGCAAACTTTCCACGACATAGTAGTGATTAATATGTACTTTATGTGTGAAAAACTCAGGCGCTGCCGAATCATTGGTTTTGGCATTATTGCAAACTGAATTTCTTAATGCACTTTATTGCAGCAGATCTGGATGCGTCATAGGTGGTCTGATTCCAATTTTTCAAAAAGATAAAGATAAATGCTTATAACAAATTTTGCGATGACAGTTTGGAGTAGGAAACAACATAATCCTACTACGGACCGTCTTCCCTATGATGGCACAGTCGGTTGGCTGGTAGTATTTTTGTCACGAAAAAACCTCTATTGATTGATCTATATTTCAATAGGAGAAGCTAGGTAGTACATGTGGATGATGGAGCTATTGATTGACTACCTCAAGGTACAGTTCTAGGACCCATCGCTACGGAGACATTACCGGACTTGCTGATGATATAGCTATTTTAAACAAGTCTGATGATTGGGAAAATCTCAAAGCTAAATACGGAAAAAATGTATAATTCTAGCTATTCAAATAGAAGGATAAATATAATTTGATATGAATATTAAAAATGTTGTCTCATATTTGTTAATAATATAAAAAACTTCTGCCCTGTATTTGTTGAAGCAATTGCTCTCAACACTAGTGTTAAAAGTAACTCACTTTGACTAAACGATGAAAATTATACATTTTATGACAGTTGCACAAAAATTTCACATTCTCTTTGAATGTCATACGTTGTGTCAAAAATTATGTATTGATTTCTTTCTGATTTTTAACCATTTTATTAGTCACAATCAAACCGGTAACAGTTCACGAGACTTCTCTTGTCTATTAACTTTGTTCATTTGCTATTTTCATTCATATTTGTGTACCTGAGAGTTTATAAATTTCATATATTATTTATGTTTTTATAACCGTTGTTAACGCGTGAGAGCAGAAAAAAATTCGTAGTACCACTTCATTGAAGAAAATGACTAAATGCAGTTTTTCCAGCACGTTCTTTTATAATTCCATTGAAGATTCTCTCTCGACGTATAGTTTTACTTTTCCAATTGAATCTGCGATTGTATAGTTTTTCTCTCATATTTCAATTGGTACGCATCTGGGCTACGTTCGTGAGAAATTAATATACACTGATTACACATAATTCTGAACTTTTGAACAATTGAATATAAGACCGGAGAACATTCAATAACATAATGATCTATCCAAATGAGAGGGGCCATTAATAGGGTTCATATCCAATTGACCTTAATTAACCTCCCCCTATTCTAATTAGCTTGGAATATTTTTAATACACCAAGTGAAAGGGTAAATGCACTCACATACGATACATTCAATTATCTAACTTCGAGTTTGTCGCAAACAAAATTAGTGTGTACATCTGTTTGGCAGAAAAACATGCCATGTTTGTTAAGTGATAAATCATCGGAACTGGATTGAAACGAAAGCTCTGGTGTTATGGCTTCAACAAGAATTTTGTGTTCAGTGGCATGGCCTTCTAAATTCAATGATTTGATGGCATAGAAGTGGGGAAGTTTCATTAACGACATTCTTAATACGTTGGGTGTATATTAGAAAATGTATGGGAAAATATCGGAATGAGGTAACGTATAGATTGAACTTGGTGGACCCCACATTCCTTTCCAAGTATGGGGGACAGAATTGATGCCGGCATTCAATGGTTAAAAGAAAACTATTGGAAAAATCCACAAGTGTATAATGTTGAGAGAAGTTTCACATCAAATGTGTCTCCTGGACTCACACCATCTTTTTTTATTCCAGATGCAAGCCTAAATTGTCCTTGCATAATTTTTGGTAACGAAACAACCTTCTTTATGGTGAACATTTTGATTTTCATTGTTTTTTTTTAGTTGTACTAATTGTTGTCATTTGTTTCAGGATTTGACGAAGGGAGAGCCTACCCTGAAAAATAGCACAATCGAAGAATTGAAATCAAAATTAGGACATCACGAAATTGGTACGTATGCAATGAAATAATCCGGAAGATCAATCTCTGATGTTTTTTCCATAAATAACTTTAAACTAAATAAAAATAAGGACAATACGAACCTGGATCCACCTCACAAAGACGTGCTAAAAAATTTACATTATTTTTGCTTTCAGACAAAAGATCGAAATATTACTGGAGACTTCTTAAGAAGCAGCTATTTTGCTATAGTTCTGTGGGGAAATTCCACAGAATTCATAGAACTAGAAGGCTAAAATAAGTGGAAGGAATTGATATGATTCATAACCACATGTATAGATGGGACACACGTAATCATGCGCATATCATCAACAACATTGCCAGTTCATGTACTTGTACGAGAATTTAATATAATGGCATTATGATGTAATGTATTTACATTATATTTCCATTAAAAGATCCGAAACTACTCGACTATCGATGACTCAGGATCCTTAAGTTCTTTTGTCATATGTATTCAGAAGATAATACACAAGTTAAGTGGAGCACGTAACAATTGATTGAATCGTAATAAGAATTATGATTTCCTACAAACTCATTTGGCAACGCTGTTTACATCAACACCTGTTATTTAGTTTGACGACATTTTTATTCAGAGCCGGTCTTGCGTCTGTTGTTGATTTGTGTTCTTGATAGAATATTTGATCTACTGAATTCTAGAAATCCATTGGGCAAATTCTACAAGGTTCCAATAAAGGAAAGCAACAAAGATTTCTGGAATCCTTTTTTTAAAAATGCCTTGGGATACTTTAAAAGTCTCAAACTACTGATGGTGGACTCCAATTTTGGATTTCTCCTTCACAATAAATTCAATTATTGGAATGTGTGAAGAGTACATTGACAAACATCAACATGTTGAAATACATATTAACTTAACATTCCAAGTACTAATGTATTTTACAATAATAATGATTAACTTTTCAGGGAAAGAAATGGTTGGAATAAAAACCCAACAGCATTTCAGTTTTATTACACCGAGGCTAATGTTGCAACACGATATAGAAAATGTTTATGGAAATTGTTTTACTTAGGACAATACTTCCATTTTAACAAATTCCCAGGAAAAAATCTTGCCTGAAATAACACTGCATGAAATACCTTTAATTAAAAAATATAATTTAGGTATTAATGATAGGATTATTGACAATGAAGGATTTCAAGGAAGATTCAATTCCTTCCTACATTATCCAACTTGACAGAAAATGTTGATTCATTGCAGGTTTTGTATTGAAGATCATAAAAAAGTAGTAAAGTGTAAGGTGTTCCTTTCCGTACTGGACGAAGAAAGAAAAGCAAGTGTAGATCTTGATCACTTCAAATTATTACGTATAAAATACAGAATTGCCTCTTTTTCTGGTTTAATCAAGACTTTTGCAGATGTCGTGAAGTGTTGTATGTTAACAGAGAGAAAAATCAAGCAAATAATGGCGAAATAAAAAATATGAATGTTTTTGTAGAACTATTTTAGGAACTTTTTTCGAAGATAAAAACATTGTTTTCTAAATAAGATAAGCATATTTTTGATATAGCTACGAGATGTAGCACAAAATGAAGGTTATAAAATTTATTATACAAATTTACGGTAAAATATGTTACCATAGTGTGTGTTGCTTGGTTGCAAGCAGAAAATGTAAGGAATGAACTGAATAGGAAGAAACTATCAAAAATTATAATTTTTTTCGTCTATCAGAAAGTACTAGTAAATTAAAAATTGATGAAAAATCAACTTCATTAGTATACCTCTGATATTCTAAATCTGAGTTGTCATTGGATGACAATTAAATATTCCCAATGGGTTTTTATGAGTACGCGCGCGTGGGTAATTAATTTAGGAGTCTTGTCTAATCGACAAGACGAGTCTCCAAGATGAGGGCTGAGTTTCAATAGATTGCAGCATGGAAACAGCTCTACCAGGTGCAACACCTTGCCAGGTATGCGACTCGTCTGCAGACAACTCCGAGTTCCAATATCGAAAGCTATGACAGGAAAGGATACGACCTTAGAGACATTCAGGCATAATCCCACGCATATCAGTTTCACAGTACCGCCTACATGAGCAAAGTTTCTTGATGATTTTTCATAAAAAACCGATTTTCTTCACTAACGAAAAACTTAACATTATTTTCGATAGCCCATTACAGGTTTCTCGATAGGCACCAACTTTTATCAAGAATAAATTTCATGGAACGACACGCTATATTCATAGCATTCACATTTAAATTCCCCAATATTTTTACTTTGTGCCATAATATTTTTTAGGCACTAGATACTTGGAAATTGTTTGTTACTTTAACTTCAAAACTGCAAGGGAGAAGTGAATTGTGATTGTCTCCATCATACCTACCCATTCTCTTGAAATGATAATCAAAGAATAAAACCAAATTATCTTTGAATTAAAATATTTCATCATGTGAAATACTGCATACAATTTAGTTCATGTCAAATAAATAATTCAGAGAATGGAGAAGTAAACTTCATAATAGCCACCAAAAATTATTCTTTTAAATAAGCCTTTCTTCCCGAAACCATACGGTTCACAAATTCCTCATAATTTCAGTTGCACTCCACTATTCAATTCGATATCAAGTACACCCATCTTCAGAAAGTTATCATGGTAAAAGTCAGTATGTTTCAATTAATAGAGGTTATGAATTTCACTGAAACCCCCCCTGTCATGGCAGCGGTTTTACTGCGCATGCCCATGTGTTTACCATGCGGTACAGTAGAACTCGTTCCAGCAAAACGGTATTGGCCTTCTAGTTCTATGAGTTCTGTGGGAAATTCCCTCACATGCGACAAAAATATTTAGATAAAAAAAAAGAATTATCTGCAATGCTACTTCTGAAGAGTACTTACTGCCAACCCCTATACATAAATATGCTGGGTAATTGCCTTTGCCTTCTCGCTATATACTACAATACTTACCTGAGAAAATAAGATTGATGGATGTGAGAGCTTTTAAAAAAAATCGTATGCGGTCGGGGGACCCCCGTCAGGAACGAAGTTCCTTTACGTGGCTTGCGGTTGACTGGTAGAAGTCGTCACGTGTTATTAAGCAATACCTATACCTATATATCCTTTTTCCAAACTCCTCTGCTACAGTAAAAGTTATTTTATTCCTGATAATACTATTTGTTATATCATATCAAATTGTCGTGCCACATATTCAATTTAAACCATTAATCCAACTTCGGCATACAAAAAACATAAGGAATTATGTCCAAAAAAGGATATATTCATCTAAACACACGTTATACAGGGTGATTCAAAAGTACTTTGACAAACTTCAGGAGGTGATTCCTCACAATATTCTAATATGAATTGTCCAAATAAATATATGTCCGGAAACGCTTCGTTTCCAAGATACAGAGTGTTACAGTTTAATTTTTCTTTTCTTTTTTTTAAATAACTTTCAAAATACTGACTTTGTCACCCATTTTAAGTAACATATTCATGGAATACTTTGAAGAATCTTTCGTTGGAACATTCCACAATGGTCCAAAAATATGGTGGAGATACGTGGATGATGTTTTCGCTATCTGGAATCGAAGTGAAGAAGAATTAAACATTTTCTTGGATCATATAAACGGTCAAGAACCGACGATCAAATTCACTTTAGAATCAGAACAAAACAACCAACTCCCCTTTTTAGATGTCATGATCCAAAAATCATCATCACGAACCGAAACATCTGTACACAGAAAGAAGACGCATACTAATCGATATCTACACTATAACTCAAACCATCATGCCAGAGTGAAAAAAGGCATAGTTAAATGTCTCTATAATCGAGCCCAAACGGTTTGCAATTCCAACCAGAATCTACAGGAAGAAATAAACCTCATAAAATCTGATCTCAAGGAAAATGCATATCCAGATCAGTTTGTGGAAAAAACAATCACTGACATTGAAAACAAAAACCCATCAAACAACCAATTAACACAACCAACAGGAGTACTCCCACCACCTGCACATTTCACAACCAACATAATACCTTATGTCCCCGGATTATCTGAAAAGATCAAACGAATTGGACATAGGTATGATGTGAGAACATCATTCAGAACAACAAACACACTGAGATCTATACTATCACAAACAAAACCAGAAAACGCAGAAGAAAGTACCAAAAACTGTGTTTACAACATACCTTGTTCTTGTGGTGATAGTTATATAGGTGAAACGTCAAGACCATTGGAAGTGCGCCAAAGTGAACATCAGAGTTACATCAGAAATCGACAAATAACTGGATCAAAAATTGCAGAACATATCCTCACATCCAATGGCGATCATACGATTCAATGGAATAAAACAAAAATCTTGATGAAAGAACCACATCAAGAGAGGAGCAAATTGAAAGAAACGGCCTGTATTCTTCTTTCCAATAACAATTGCTTTTCAACAAATTCTGTTGAAATGGATCATACATGGTTACCTCTACTCAGAGAGGAAGTGAGATATGGTAGAATACTAATAAACTGATCTGAACAACACCCCATATATCAAATGAGCAATACGTCACTCTCAAACTTTTTTGGCAGATCTCAAATGACATCCGTCAGTTGAAAAAGCGAAAAAGACTCTGCGAGAAAAAATCCAAATTATAAAACAATTAGATTTAGAAGATTTTGAGAACGGGGGCAGATATAGTCACCGAAACGTCAAGCAAAAACTATATAGAGAAGTATCTTTTGAATTTTTTTAAAAAATTTGTTGATAGGCAAATTCAGAAAACGGCAAGTTATTGACAAATTGAATCATTTTTCTATAAGAAATATAATTTGGTGAACGCAATAACTTATCGGGGTGAACTAATCAGTTTGCCCTTTCTACACTTGTATAGATTTTCCCGATTATATTTTCATTTTCAGACTGTGGAAGGTTACCCAAAAAACATGTCAAGAAACGTTGTTCCTCCACAAAAAACCACATTCATTCAATACTGACTTTAATTAAACGAAAATTGGTATTGAGAGGTTTTTTGAGGTGTCGATTTCGAACCTGATGTTATTATTGCTCTTACTCGTAGGGGGCGCCACCTACACGTCTTTTTCTTTTTTGAAGATTCATAACTTTTTTGAGCGCACTTCTAGCACATTTTTCAGTGAAAAATCAATTCCTCTATCATATCTACGTAAAAAAGCTACCCTTGTTACAAGTCGCTATAAGTCGATTATTTGATAATCGATGCGTGTTGAAGTTATTACCATTATTTTGGATTTTTCACAAGAATGCTTTGGAAATGAATTTGACGTTTAAGTAGTTTTGGTTTTTTGTAGGGGGCGCCATCTATTCTATTTCTTTTTACTCGTTTGAAATAGTTATTTTTGTATCAAGGGTGCAAAATCTGTATTTGTTTGAATAAAATTTGCAAAAAATATCAATATTTTATTTCAAAAAAATTTGAATATGTAGGATAAAATAAAATAAAGGAAACCAAATTGTATTCAAATACATTGTTCAGTGTCCACATTCAGCGAAGATAGGCATTCAGTCTTCTAGTCATTGAATCTCGTACCCGCTCACAGGCGTCTACTATTCGGTTTCTTAGATCTTCCTCGTTCGCTACTGGAGTTTTATAAACTAGTGACTTCAAATGTCCCCAAAAATAAAAATATAGCGGGTTTAGATCTGGGTGCCCACGCCTGGTTAGGTTCTTCTACACCCCTACCGATCCATCGATTTGGATAGACAGTGTTAAGAAATTCCCTGGCTACATCGCTAAAATGGGCCGGAGCCCCATCATGCATAAACCACATGCGGATACGAATTTCTAAGGTTAAATTCTGAAGTAGTCCAGGCAATTCATTTTCTAAAAAGTCTCTGTAAGTTGCGCCATTCAGTCGGAACGGAAGAAAGAAAGGACCTATCAAGTAATTATCAATTATTGCCGCCCATACATTTACAGAAAATTGATACTGATACTGTCTTTCACTAACTGCGTGCGGATTTTCCAGAGCCCAAACATGGTGAAAGTTGGTGATAGCATTTCGGGGGAAGTTTGCCTCGTTTGTGAAGAGTACATATCTCAAAAATTTCCAGCCAATTTTCTCAAAAACCACTGGCACATAGTAATGCGTTGGGGAATGTCTTGTGGCAAAAGAGCTTGTACCCTTTGAATATGGTATGAATAAAATTGTTGATCGTCGATAATCCTCCAAACTGTGGACTGAGTAGAATTGAGAGCTTCAGCAATTATTCTTGTAGTTGTTTCTGGATTCTCCTCGAGAGCGATCCATTCTGGGGTTCGGACTGCTCGTGGTCTCCCAATAATATCAGCTGCCCTCTTAAAGCTACCTGTTTCTGCCAAACGACGGTGGAGACTGGTAAATGTTGGAGCTGAAGGCAGTACTAGATTAGGAAATCGCTCCTGGTAAATACGTCTTGCTTCGCGCGCATTGCCATAAACAAAATGCATATCGGCTAAATGAGCATTATTGTTTAAATAATCCATTTTTTCAAAATTTGTGTTTTAATACTTACAGAAACTTCAACAAAACAACAAAACGTTTAACTGTCACATAATATGTAATTACCAAAACTAATTATTTAAACGTCAAATTCATTTCCTAAGTATTCTTGTGAAAAATGCAAAATAATGGTAATAACTTCAACACGCATCGATTATCAAATAATCGACTTGAAATAATCAGGTCCAAATATCTAGAAAACGGTTGCTTATAGCGACTTATAACAAGGGTAGCTTTTTCGCGTAGACATGATAGAGGAATTGATTTTTTTACTGAAAAATGTTCTAGAAATACGCTCAAAAAAGTTATGAAAACGAAAATAAAAATAAAACTTCAACACCCTGTATCTTGGAAACGAAGCGTTTCCGGACATATATTTATTTGGACAATTCATATTAGAATATTGTGAGGAATCACCTCCTGAAGTTTGTCAAAGTACTTTTGAATCATCCTGTATGGAAATATGAAAGAAACAAAAATCTCTTCCACGTATTACCACTCAACGAAAATATCCGACTTGTATTTGCATAGATATTCTACCGCTCATGTATCAAGGGTAATAGTGCTAGGGGTTTCATCGCTCAATTTTGCCTGGAAATTTTACCGAGTGCGATTTGCGGTCTTATTATCTGATTAAAGCACGAAAGCGAAGCTTGAGTGGTAGAATATTTGATAATAAGGCCGCAAATTGCACGCGTTAAATTTCCTAGCTCGAATGAAATTTGGTGAGAATATTTCCCGAATCCACATTTAAAACTGGATAAAATTACCAAAATTCATAATATATTAACATTTTCAACGGGGAAAGTTACAACAACTCTTCTCGATTGAAAATCGAAGGAATCGTGTTTGAATAATTACCCTTTCTAAATGCTTCGTTTTACAGATTCATTCATTCACAATTATCATTCACTGCTCTTGAACTCAGCCAAAAACCTGAAATATATATATATATATATATATATATATATATATATATATATATATATATATATAAATGTTTCACTATCAGATCAAATATGTTTGTATCTGGAACCGATTAAAAAAAGGTTCCTTGGTATGATATCGAACCCGGGCCTTCCGCGTGAGAGCCTATAATGCTAACCACTTCTCTACGAGGACTTTTATTGATATACACACAATTAAATTATTCATTGCCTTACTTGAAAACTGAGGCTTTCTAACATGCTGAAAAAGGTATATTTGAATTCAAATAACAAATCACTTTATGTAGTGAGTTCAGAATCCATTATTCCATCAATTTTACATTTTCCATTTCCCTATATAGGAAGTGAATGCGTTGACATTTAATTCTGACAGGAGTTTCAGGGATAGAGAACATCTAGTAGCTGAATTTTTTTATCTTGAAAAAGCGTTCGACATGACCTGGCGCCATGGTATATTGGACAAACTACACCCATGGGGCTTCAGAGGAAACCTACCTAAATGTATTGAGTCTTTTTTGATCGAAAGAAACTTCAGGATCAAAATTGAAAACACTACCTCTTCTCTACCCTGGAAACGGTATTCCCCAAGGCTCTTCCATAAGTACACACTGTCAACGATATTGCTAGCTCCACCTAATATCGGTATAAGCTTGTATGTTGACGACCTTGCAAACAATACCAATTATTGAAAGAACTCTCCAAAACGCAATTGACATAATAATCCAAAATGCAGAAAGTGTCGATTTTCGACTCTCACCTTCTAAAACATCATCTGTATATTTCTGCCGACTACGAAAACCCCACTACGAAACAATCAAATCGGCTGCAAAACAGATATTAAATTCCTTGGTCTGACCTTCGACAGAAAACTAACCTGGCGACCACACATCGAAATCTTAGTAAACAAATGCAAGAAAGCTCTAAATACTGTTAAATCCTCAGCTAGTATCAAGTGGGGAGCGGATAGGGATGTCCTTCTCAGGATGTAAAAAACACTGATCATATCCAAAATTGATGATGGCTCTCAAGTTAATTCTTCAGCTCGTCGAAGCCCACTGAAACTACTATATCCAATACAAAATGCTGGTATAAGATATGCAACAGGAGCCTTCCATACAAGCCCTGCTACCAGCCTTTGCTGCGAGTCTGCTATACCACCACTACACTTTAGACGCGATCGAATGATATTGTCATACATGACAAATATCATATCCCAACCTCACCATCAGAATAACGAGAGCTTTCTCCAAAACAACAAATATTCACAACGTCCAACAATAATCCGACCAGCAGGTATCAGATCGAACGAACTCCTTGGAAGTCTAAACATACGAATACTCAAACCGCTCAATTTAACCGTCTGTGAAGTCCCGCCCTGGACACTTCCCATAACCAATATGAGATTAGATCTGACAACTCATTCGAAACACTCCACTCTGCTACATCAATATTCTTTAGAGATTCTTCTAGATTATACCAACTGACAGCCCCCCATCTATACAGATGGATCTAAAACCGTCATACGTCGGGAGAGTCACATTCATGGACACTTCTGAATTGTATGCGATCTGGCAATCCCTGCGTTATTGCGATGAGGAAAAAGGAATACAGTTTATTATTTGCACAGACTCCCTTAGTGCCATCCAAGACATATCCAAAATTTTCTCAGACCATCAATTGGTTCATCTGATATTGAGTACTTTATACAGTGCTCGTCCAAAGTCCGTTCCCCCCCTACTAATTTTTGAACCACCTGGTAAATCGCTACGAAATTTGGAGGACTTAAATAGGCGATAAAAACCTACTCTTTCATGAAAAAATCACAGCTAAAAGTTTTAAAGTGGCGGCTGAGCGCCAACTTCAATGATTTTTTGAATGGAACATTTATTATTCCATTTTCAAAATCTGCTCATAATTCTCAACAGTTTTCTCTAATACACTTTACTGTTAAATTCAATTGTTTTCGAAATATTAACGTTTGAAAAGTGACATTTTAGTCATTTCAAACCCAACCAAAAACACTAATGTTGCTTTCAATCAAGTTTGCATTGGAAAAAATTGTTGTCGCGGTAACATCTTGTTTACTGTCAGACTGAACTGCTAACTGTCAAATAGTCCGTAGAGCGCCTGAATCCTTTTATACGATAAATTTGAAGCAGTTTTGATATTTGGAGAAGCTGGAAGAAATTATCATCTAGCAGTCCGTATGTTTAATGAAAGATTTCCCGAAAATCCTATTTCGAGGTCATATTTGCGCAAACTTTTAAATAAGCTCCAAGCAACTGGTACGCTGAAAGATGCTCCAAGATCAGGAAGACCGCCTCTTTCAGAAGAAAAAAAGGTAGAAATTGTTGCTGAAATGGTAATCAATCCGACTCAGTCGACGTCTGTAGTTGCTGAATGCTGTGGAGTGAGTTCAAAAAGTGTCCTAAGAGTCCTTAAAAAAGAAAAGTTTCATCCCTATAAAATGAAAATCCTGCATGCTCTCACGGAGGATTATCCAGACCGGAGGGTTGAATTTTGTTGAGTGGTTAACAAGAACAATTGAAGGAGAACGGGGCTTCCTAAAACGTGTATGTGTCGCAGACGAATGCACGTTTTTTTTTCTCAATGGAAAAGTCAACAAACCGAATGTACGATTACTGGAGCGATACTAATCGGCATATTTTTAGGGAGGGACATACCCAGTTTTCTAAATAGGTGAATGTTTGGGCGGGGATTTTGGGCAATTGCGTTGTTGGACCGATTTTCATCAGAGGCAATCTTACAGGAGTTCTTTACAGAAATCTTTTAGAAACTGAAATTGAACTTCGAATAGGACAAATAGTATTAAACAATCAGGAAGAGTTTGAAAATCGGGAAATCATATTTCAGCAGGATGGGGCACCTTCCCCATTTCGATCGCATGGCTAGAGAGTTCCTCGATACAAACTTTCCTGGAAGATGGATAGGTCGCAAGTACAGAACGGCCACCAAGATCTCCGGATCTTTCACCTCAAGATTTTTTCCTTCGGGGGTATCTGAAGTCAAAAATCCTCGCCACTGAATGCCAAACAATAGAAGAGTTGGAACGCAGAATAATAGACACATGTGAAGAAATAGATGAACAGACTTTCATCAACGTGAGAGAAGCTATTTATAATATTTATTGCCAAGATTTAGGAGGGGGTCACATTGAACAACTATTAACTACAAATTAATAATAACGTATTAGTTAGCAATTACCCTCTTATTATCAATTATTAAGAATTTAACTACAAATTATAAAACGTTTAGTTAGCAAAATGTTTCACCGGAAGTGACCAAAATCCATACTTCATTTTAAACCGGAATGTCACTTTTCAAACGTTAATATTTCGAAAACAATTGAATTTAGGAGTAAAGTGTATTAGAGAAAACTGTTGAGAATTATGAGCAGATTTCGAAAATGGAATAATATACGGGGTGTTCTATTTAAAAAAATTATTGAAGATGGCGCTCAGCCGCCATTTTAAAACTTTTAGCTGTGATTTTTATCTCCTATTTAAGCCCTCCAAATTTCGTTGCGATATACCAGATGGTTCAAAAATCAGTAGGGGGGAACGGACTTTAAACGAGCACTGTATAAGTCAGAGCGGAAAGAAAATTGAATTCATATGGATGCCCAGTCACGTGGGGATAAACGGCAACAAGTCAGCTAGTCATGCTGCTCGTCAAGCTGCTGACGCAGAAAATATCGATACTAGTATCATCACACCTGATGATCTGAATTCATTTCTGAAAACCAAATTGGACCTTCTATGACAGGCCGACTGGAGCTTGATCGGAGGCAAGCTCAAGGATGTCAAACCAACTGTCAAACCATGAGAACTTCGTGAAAACTTGTCTAGAAGAGAACAAATTGTACTCACCAGGCTTCGCATTGGACACACACGCCTCACTTCTAGCTACCTTCTTGCTGGTAAAGAACCACCACACTGCGAGATGTGCAATGTTCAGGAAAACAGTACCCCACATAATGAACGACTGCCCGAAATTCAGATTAGAACAACAACAACACAATTTACAAAATGGCCTATCTTGAGTCCTGAAAAAATTTTCTCACACAATAATCCAGTTCCTAAAAGATATAAATATATTTTATAAGATCTAACAAATGTAGTTCCCCTTCACCGTTGATACACACATAGACTGGTTCACAA
Source organism: Gonioctena quinquepunctata (assembly GCA_018342105.1). Classification (NCBI taxonomy): domain Eukaryota; kingdom Metazoa; phylum Arthropoda; class Insecta; order Coleoptera; family Chrysomelidae; genus Gonioctena; species Gonioctena quinquepunctata. The sequence goes on from JAFIRS010000167.1 coordinate 1,052,553, forward strand.
GTGCCATTTTGTTCCAAACCTGAATATCTCTACCGAAAATTGTGATTTAGGGAGCACTCGATTCGAAATAGCATCTAAAGAAAATGTTTAGCTGGAAAATTGGGGCCGGCAAAAATTGCAAAAGTTATAAACAATTAAGTAAAAAACAAATATATAGTTCGGTTTTTTAAAAATATCTGAAAAACTATTTGAGATATCCGAAATTTGAAAAAAGATCCTTAAAGAGCAGAAAACTTCCTGCAATATTTATAATTTTAATTTAGCGGCGAAAAAAAGGCTGAAAACGCGCGGCTTAGCTCCCGTGCGCACCGACCCAATCTGACACCTGAACAAAAAAATTATTTTAACGGAGTAAATATTAATATTAAGGAATAAAAAAATTCAGGTACTATCTTGACATATCAATAAACGATAATCCGTCGGCAAATTTTTTTTACTTCTATTTCACAATTAATTATGCCTTTGTTAATTAAAAAATTTTACTTGTTGAAAGTTATTATAAAAACCCTGATCATTGTTGAACTAAAAACCTAGATTTTTTTTTACTTCTTGGAGCTGTTTTTCAAAGGCTTTAAAAAAAATATCCGTTGGAAAAATCGAAAAATTTCAATTTTTACTTTTTTATTAACAATCGAAGGTATAAAAAAAATTAAAAACGTATATAAAACAATTAAGCAAAGTTTTTTTTTCTATAATCTCTAAAAAAAATTATTTACTTTTCATGTGTTTATTAAACAAATAATTTTTTATAAACAATGAATTTTTGCGCTATATTTTTTTTAATACTAAAAAAATACTGAAAATAACCATGTGTCGTTTTTTATGGAAAACATTTTTTTTCTATTTTTTATATAATTTCGAAAAAAATTGTGCACTTTGATTTGTCGCTTCCTTTCTGTTTTTCTACATTACTAATAAAATAACTTATAAACTATTGAAGAACACTCAAATCACTCAAAAATTTTTTTGACTTATCAGTTCAAATATCTTATAAACCAATGAAAATACGAAAAGAACACTTCAAGAATAAAAAAGACATTAAATGTTCTTTTCGTATTTTTAATAGTTTATAAGATATTTGAACTGATAAGTCAAAAAAAAAATTCAAGGGAATTATATAAATAATATTAAAAAAGTTAATAAACAATTGAGTTAGAGCTTTGGTGAAAATTGTTATTTTTTAATAAAAAAAAAAACTTAAGCGACAAGTCAAAGTGCACAAATTTTTTCGAAATTATATAAAAAATATTAAAAAAAGTTTTCCATAGAAAACGACACATTCAGTATTTTTTTAGTATTTAAAAAAAATATAGTGCAAAAATTCATTTGTTTATAAAAAAGTATTTGTTTAATAAACAAATGAAAAGTAAATAAAAAAAATTCATAATATGAGAGAACGTGATAAATAATGATTTGAAAAAAATGGTTTCTTAATATTGATATTTAACAACAACAAAAAAAGTTAATTAACAAGTGCGTTTTTTAGAATAAAAAAAAATTATTTAAGAAATGACTTTCTTCTTAAAAATCATTATTTTTATCAATCAAAAAAAATTTTTTTAAAATCTAATAATTAATGCATTTGTTTGTAACAATTTTTTAAATAAGAGTTAAAAATTTCAAAAATTTATTTTTATATTGTTTTTGGCAATAAGAAAACAAATTAATAGAGATAATAGAAAAAAAAACTTTTCTCAATTGTTTTATATACGTTTTTAATTTTTTTATACCTTATATTTGAACTGAATTATATAAATAATATTAAAAAAATTAATAAACCATTTAGAGCTTTGGTAAAAATTGTTCATTGATCAATGTAGAATCAAAAAGTGTTCTTGTCGTATCTTCAATAGACAAGTCAAAGTGCACAAAAATTTTCGAAATTACATATATAAAAAATAGAAAATTTTTTTTTTCATAAAAATGGTTGTTTTCAGTATTTTTTTAGTATTTAAAAAAAAATAGCGCCAAAATTCATTTGTTTATAAAACATTATTTGTTTAATAAACAAATGAAAAGTAAATACAATTGGTTAATTAGCAAGTGCATTTTTTAGCAATAAATTTTTTTATTTAAGAAATGATTTTCTTCTTAAAAATCATTATTTTTATCAATGACTAGATTCCCAAAAAAAAATTATTTAAATCTAATAATCTAATAATTTGTTTATAACAATTTTTTAAATAATAAGAGTTGAAAATTTCAAAAATTTATTTTTATATTTTTTAGCAAAAAAAACAAATTAATAAAGATAAAAAAAACCTTTTTTTAATTTTTTTATTTACGATTTTTCCAACGGGGATCTCTTTTAAAGCCTTTGAGGAACAGCTCCAAGAAGTTAAAAAATTCTAGGTTTTTAGTTCAACAATTATCAGGGTTTTTATAATAACTTTCAAAAAGTAAATTTTTTTAATTATACAAAGGCATAATTAATTGAAAAATAGAGGTACAAATTTTTTGCCGCCGGATTATTGTTTATTGATATGTCTAGATAGTACCTGAATTTTTTTATTCCTTAATATTAATATTTACTCGGTTAAAATAATTTTTTTGTTCAGGTGTCAGATTGGGTCGGTGCGCACGGGAGCTAAGCCGCGCGTTTTCAGCCTTTTTTTCGTTGCTAAATTAAAATTATTAATATTTCCGGCACAGTTCCGGATATCTCAAATAGTTTTTGAGATATTTTCAAAAAACCGAACCATATATTTGTGTTTTGCTCAATTGTTTATAACTTTTGCAATTTTTGCCGGCCCCAATTTTCCAGCTAAATATTTTTTTAGATGCCATTTCGAATCGAATGCGCCCTAAATCATAATTTTCGGTAGTGACCCCCAGGTTTGGAACAAAATGGCACTTGCGAACCAGTATAACACTCTTATTCTCTTATCCCTTTCTTCTCCTACTATTAGATGAAATATGTATATCGAAAGGTAATAACCATAGTATCCGACGCCTATTGAAAAAAAACTGACAGGACCAAGTGTAATTGTCACACATACTCGTATATAATAGAAAGAGATTAACACTTACCGCAAGCCGCGCAAAGTAACTTTTCTTTTTTACTCAAGTATTGATTTTATAGTGAAAAATCGTTCATTGAAACCAACTCCTTTGAATTGTGATATCTTGCTCTCACCCTTCTCTACAGGAATATGTAAATATGTTCTGTGTGAATATTTTCTCACTTCCAAGTGAACATGGCGTGATTGTAAAAACATTTGGTCCACTTGCGAAAGTATGATTGCAAACAAATATCATATAACATATTAGTTATCAGTTTAGTTTTCGTCGTTGATTCCCAAATAACAAATGTCGTTTAAAACTAGTATTTCAATGTATTTTCCTCATTCACTCAAGATCATTTTCTTCAAACATTCCTAATGCAGTTAATCCGGATTCTGTTTATTCAGTAATCCTGAACCTCGCAATCCTAGGAAGTGTGTTAGACTTATTTACCTTGCACTAGGGCAGATTTCGTAATTTTGATAAATGTATTAAAGGGGGAGTTATAGTCAGCAACTGTTCCATAAGAATGTGATGTATGACCAAATGATGAGAGTTTTCTTTCCTCCAACAGTCCCCATCATAACATTCGTTGTAGAACAGCTTCGTTTGTTACGTTGTAAGTCCAAGATATCCGTCTCATGCGTCGATAACAATACCTTCCATACAATTCTAGGCGATAACAACCAGACTTCAACACTATCCATCAACATCCAGAAAGCGTGAAATTTCATAGTGCGAACTCGTATTTGGCGATTTAGTTCATGTTATTGAAGGAAGTTCATGATTTTCTAGTTCTTATTCTTATTCGTGGAAACTTTCGTCTTTCTATTTCTCCATTTCATATGAGAAAACTGACAATTCTCTCGAAAATGTTATCTTATTTTCAGAAAAAAATCTCGATCAAAATCTTCTTGTAACTGAAAGCAACTTTTCTTTTGATATTTCGACATCTCCAAGAGTATATTCACAGCATATCATCCTCGATATCATGGAGATCGGTATTTTTGTGGCATTTCAAATTTCGAATAATAGGGACGGACCAATTAGTATATTTTTTATATTGGCCGAAATATTTCTGAACAACTTAGAAGAAAAATTCACGACAACAACCTTCTGATTAAAAATTCCCTTTACTGATATAGACATGTGGTCGACATTTTAACGTACTTTTTGGAAGTTGACAGACAATTGGAACAGTTTATTGACTTATATAATGCAATACTCTCTTCAATTGAATTCACAAAGGAAACGGAAACAAATAATTGTATGAACTTTTTAGATCTGACTATAACAAAATAACTAATGAAAAACCTTTTTAAAGACAAGCTTTTATTTAAGCCTTGTACTGAAACGTATGAAATAAGTTTAAGTCATCGCTGACAATGATTTAATTATTTTTTGTTGAATTATTTGGTTTCAAAAAGCTTGTCGCGCGAATTGTAATAAAATTAATACTTCGACTAGTTTTTACTTACCAACCAATCACTGCCCAATCAAATTAATAAGTACCTACTTTTATGAACACTTTGGCGACAAGATTTTTAAAACCAAATAATTCAACAAAAAATAATGAAATCATTGTCAGCGATGGCTTAAACTTATTTTTAACCGACGAAACCAAAAAGGAGGAGGTTCTCTAGTCGACGCGTATATTTAATTTTTTTATTTTGTTTTTTTATGTATGATCACGCATAACTTATTACTGAGACGTCCGATTCCGATAATTCTTTTTACAGTGGATAGGGTGTACTTCGAAGTTGGTCCCATTGGAATTTAAAAGATGAAATCCACCCCTAAGGGTAGCAAAATGAAGGATATTGATTACTCACCCTCTGAATTCTGGTCCGTTAACCGATTCTATCAGGCTTAACTTTGTACTGGGTTCTTCGATTTGGATTATTCTTTCTTTAATAGGTAGGGTATACCTCATATTTGGATTTCGAATGAAATTATCCACCCATACGAGTGGAAAAATAGGGGATAATTGATTTTTCACTTGTGAACATTGGCACACACACATATGTAGTTGACAGATCGCTACTGTCATTATTCCACATCTGTCACAATCATTAATTTCCATGAGAGGATGGAATGCTATACAAAGTAATGAAAAAAACTAACCAGAACAAGAAAAATAATGTATATTACAACAAATAGTAAAAATAGATAATCATATTATTTAACTGGTAATAGTTGAAGTAAGGTGGGTAAGTAAGTATTTTGGAAAGAAATCAAAAACAAGTAGGTAGTAATTAGAGATTCCAGCTACAAAAAATTGAAAAATAAAAACTTTTTAACAAAAAATTAAACCGACGAAATAGGGAACTGAAAAGTAAAAGATAAAATAAACCTTCTTAGTCTCAATAACTAAGCTCCTAAACTAATGTAAGTAACTAATTTTGAGTCGGCGCCAAACAAACAAGCAAATGAATTAGGTAAGGCGTAAAATGATGGCATCGAGTTGCGCAGTGACATTCTGATAATTTTTTTGAAGTAATTTAATGATCTTCGTTGATTGTTCGTTTGGCGCCAACTCAAAATTAGTTACTTACATTAGTTTAGGAGCTTAGTTATTGAGACTAAGAAGGTTTATTTTATTTTTTACTTTTCAGTTCCGTATTTCGTCGGTTTAATTTTTTGTTAAAAAGTTTTTAGTTTTCAATTTGTATACGTTTTAGTACACGAAATATCTCAAAAATGCTGATTGTGCTATGACAGCAAAGATTTTCGATGTCCAGAGACAATTGTATCTTTACTCTCATCTTAGTTAGAACGAATTTATGTATTTTTAATTATTATCAACTTGTAGTCAGAAATAAAGTTTTTTTAAAAGGGACCTGAGCACTTCAAAAAGTTTTTCGCGGCTTAAATAAAAGATTACTTTAAAAAAATTATCAGAATATCACTGCGCAACTCGATGCCATCATTTTACGCCTTACCGAATTCATTTGCTTGTTTGTTTGGCGCCGACTCAAAATTAGTTACTTACATTAGTTTAGGAGCTCAGTTATTGAGACTAAGGTGTATTTTATTTTTTACTTTTCAGTTCCGTATTTCGTCGGTTTAATTTTTTGTTAAAAAGTTTTTATTTTTCAATTTTTATACGTTTTAGTACACGAAATATCTCATGGATTCCAACGCCGTTCCCAAGAAAAATGCTCATTGTGCTACGACAGCAAATAATTTCGATGTCCAGAGACAATTGTATCTTTACTCTCATCTTAGTTAGAACGAATTTATGTATTTTTAATTATTATCAACTTGTAGTCAGAAATAAAGTTTTTTTAAAAGGGACTTGAGCACTTCAAAAAGTTTTTTCGCGGTTTAAATAAAAGTTTGTCTTTAAAAAGGTTTTTTATTAGTTGTTTTATTTTTTATTTTTAGTTAGTTCGCCATAATCTGTTCCTTTCTCATAGAGCATCTTTATTACAAGGTCTCTCCCCTGTAAGTTTTGACCTGAAAGAAATCATGATCTCCGACCCCAAAAACTCCCACACACCAATTTTTAATTGAATCTGATCATAATCACAAAACTCGTCCTCCATCTTGGGGCCGCCATCTTGAATTTATAAATTTTGGCAAACAATTCATGATCTCCGACCCCGAAAACCCCCACATACCAATTTTGAATCGAATCGGACCATAATCACAAAACTCGTTCTCAATCTTGGGGCCGCCTTCTTGGATATATGAATTTTGACAAAAAATTCTTGATCTCCGACCCCGAAAACCCTCACATACCAATTTTGAATCAAATCGGACCCTAATTACAAATCTCGTCCGCCATCTTGGAGCCTCATTTTGTTTTTTTCTCTAACAAAAATTCCATAATGCAGTGTCACCGGAATTATGAACACTTGCCAAATTTCAAATTAATCGACGACTAGAAGTCGGTCAAAATTCACTTGCAAGATTTGACCCTAACTAACAAACGAACAAACTAACTAAATAAAAGCTTGTAAAATTGAGTAACAAACATGATTTTTAATTTTCTATAAACCTTCATATACAGATATCACAAACAACAATGGTTATAGTTCAAACCTAATATGTCTTTCGAAAAAACATTATAAATATGATCTACCCAAAAAAAATATGAAAAATATTATTTTAAAGTTATTACAAATTTCGATCGAATTACGGAAAAAAAATACTTTTAGATACGACAAAACATCAATATTACATACAAAACAAACAATAATTCAGTTAAAAATATTAAGAACAATTAAGGAAAAATCTGGAGTATATAAATCTTCGCAAATAAGAGTATAATGAGTTCAGGTCTGAAAAAACAATTATGTGAGTGTCTCGTATTTTCAATTTTTCAGCATTGTAACATAATTTATTTTCCCTGTTTAGAACAAAGAACAGTTTACACAATCCGGAAAATACAAAATACATGTTGTCGTCTCATTTTCAATTTGAGACAATATGATTATGTGACTCATAAAATTAGGGAGCTTAGGGAGATATGAGCACTTCCACAAGAAATTTTTTCCCTGAATTTCATATATAAGTTGCTTACGAGTTCTACCCCTGTTTATCTTGAAGAAAAACTGTTTTTTAGGCAAAATGTTCACAGTATAAATGTTAGACACCAGTTAATATTAACAATGCCTCATCATACCACGTCTCTGTTTGGAAGAAGTTTTACATACAATTCAGTTATGCCGTATAATTCACTACCATGAGAATACAAAGGATTACACCCGTCGCATTTCCGTTAATTAATTAAGAATAATTTATTACATCAGTCTTTTCATGTGAGATGACATGTGAATTTCGAACTAGATATAGGTTTTATGTTGAGGCTTAGTATTAGGACTAGCACAGGTTAAGTGTAAGAATAGCTTCCTAGCTAAACTTCGCCTGATGCCCACAACATCTCATGCCTCTTATTACTATGTAATATTCTTTTGAGGAAATAAAGACGAATTTTTATTATTATTACTATAAATCAACTTGTGGTTCTTGTGCAACTTTTTACATAGGACAAACAGGCGGAACATTCAAAGAGGGAATCTAGGAACACAGGAACTGTTTCGTCAATGGTAAAACAAATTTAACTTTTGCTACTCATCTCTTGACAGAAAAACATTGTTTTGCTAACGAGTTTGTAATATCACTTGTAAAAAAGAAAGGTTCTAAACTCGACCTTCTAGAAAGTTTGGAAACCAAGAATACAAATGGTCTCAATATCTGCTAAATGCCCAGATCAACATAAATAATTATACTTTGTTGAATTTGTGTTATTGGATCAGAGCCGGATTAAGAGGGGGGCAAACGGGGCTGCAGCCCCGGGGCCTCCACAAGAGAGGGGCCTCCACAATATAAATTTTTAGGTAAAATTTCCTAACAAATACCGAAGGATATGCAAAATTATTAATAAAAAATCTGACAACGAAAGAGCAGTTCTCCCACTTTTTCCTCTCATTTTTCGTTTTAAACATTCCAAAACATGTTTCGTATTCTTGTCAAAATCCATGGTTAATATTAATCTTCGATCTGATGAATCATGTGTATATTCGAGAAACAATCACCAATTAAAACATCATACTATTATACAAAATATTATATCGTATCGAAATTAGCTGTAAAAACAAGAACAATTGAATTTAAAAAAAAAACATTTTTTTTATTAAATGAAGGATTTTCTGCCGATGTATTCTTCGAATGACACAAGCGATCTAGATACACAATGAAATTCAATAATCATAAGCAAAAGAAAATAGTATTTCAATTTATGAATTCATGATAGAACAAAAGTTCAAATTCTGTTGACTCTTTTTCTGCCGATTCTACACACACTTTGCCCGTCTATACCTGTTTTTCCTATTTATTGGCGTTGACAAGTGTTCGCTGAGTGGCGCGCTTGTAACAGAGAAATCCCCGAAATCTGAAAGTGTGAGAGAGAGAGAAAGAGAGAAGGATGACATTCCGCAACAAATGTAAATCCTTCTGAAAAAGGACTATCAAAAAGACCAATCTAAGATGTTTTACTATCAAATTCTTGAAAACAAAAATTTCAGAGCTACATTCTCAAACATTGAAATTACAGTGATTATTTTTTGACATTGCTAGAAACCAATGGAAACGTTCAATTCAAATAATTCATATACGTTTTGGCCAATCAATAGTGGGAATATTCTACCAAGAAAATTGTCGCGGGAATAATTTGAGGTATTTTGTTTTTATTGTCTGACAACCTATATTTTTAATTTGACGTCTGTCATCAATTCGCATGAAAAGTGTGAAATGAATCCAAACCGGTTTAATACATTATATAATTTTGCAAGGAAATGTGTTTATGATCGTAACATCAAAAAATAATCTAAAGAATACCACACGAGAGTTCGATATAGTAGAAAATAATTATCTAGATTTCTTTCTCAAACTTGTTGGCAATAGCCACTCGAGCCAGTTGGTCTCTCTTGTCTATTGCCTGGCAACAAGTTTTCGAAAATCTGTAGAATTATTTTCACTCTCTTGTGATATTACAACTGAGAATGTGATGATGTGAAATTGCACTGGAAAGCGCTCATTTTCCAAAATGAAAAAAATAGGCGAATTACGATGAGACAAATCCGCCTATCAAAGTTATCGCTTCTTACTTAGCATTGAGAATGATTTTCTCCGGATGCTGGAATTGACCGAAATCATCAATGATTTTTCGTCGAAAAAAGCTCGCAAGAATCCATTTGTTTACGCTGTAATTTAATTTATTTCTTGTATTTTATTATACCTACATATGCTCGTGTCGAAATAATTTGATTTGTTTCGCAATAAATAAAAAACTTGTTTGAAAAATAATTAGGGGCCTCCACTCCTTTGTTGCCCCAGGGCCTCCACACCTTTTAATCCGGCCCTGTATTGGAGATTAAACAGGTCCTTAATTATATTTGTAAGTATGCATGAATACTTTTCTGCTTATTTACTATGAAACATTAAAATTAAATTTCTGAGGGTTGATAAGACAACTATCATAGCTCTCTCACGAATCGCTGTCAAAGCTAGATAATCTTCTTTTTTTTTCACTTTTCGTCTGCAAATAATGTAATTTCCATCAAATGGTCGATTGAAAGAAAAAAATAATCACGCCTGACCTTGGCAAAAGCGAACGAGGTCGTTCATAATTGAAACGTTCGCTACTAAAACGAAATTTTTCACCCCACTGCGAACTAGATTTGACGATTAGGCAAGGCAGGGTGAGTACACTTACAATCGCATTAACCTGGTTTCCTTAATGATTATGAGATTATTTTGGATATCCGTTTACAGGAGGATTGCCATATCAATTTCATTTTAATTTGAAAGCAATTGCTTGCACCTAATATTTCGAACCGATGTGTGACGTAGGTTATTCCGTGAGTTATAGATTCAAAAGCTTGTCAAACTCACGGAATAACCTACTTCATACATCCAAAGCAATTAATTATTTTCTTTTTAGCGCATTTGAATAAATGCTTGTCTTTTTTTGTTTTTTACCGCTTTCTTAGGTCAGGTTAGCTCAGAAGTTAATGAAAACTTGTACGAGTTTAGATCACGGGGACCTTACCTTTTATAGTGGGATCCGAAACCACTCTTGGGGCCTTGAACATTTTTCCGCCGATTGCGAGAATCGAACACGCGCCGGGTGGGAACAGTGGGTACAATACTAATGCTCGTAATGTCTCGAAACAGGTCGGTTACCTACAGGGGAAGCGGGCGGTGAGATTCCCTCACCGGCATTAATTACCGGTGTCTTCCGTTTCATTTCACGGAACCTCTCGAACCTCAAGAATAAATCCCATTCTTCCCATTTCTCTGGCGATACCACCTGCCGAATAGCAGGGATTTCACTATTCGGGCGGGCCGTCTGATGAACGGCCTCGCGTGCAGGAGGGACCCCTTCGATCGGGGGCCCGACATTAGCTCGTGAGCAATTGAGCTCTGATATAATTGAGTTATTGTCTGGAGTGCGAGAGCGGTTTGACTCAAACATTCTCATTTCATTCATTCTTGATTTGTTTGAAAATTGTTCAGAAAAATTGAGTGGGCTGGAGGCCCCTGAACTTAACGTATCACGTTCTAAATTTTGAAAGGCCTCCACAACTCGTTGTGAGGCGCCAGCACGGGTCTATCGCCAAAATTCAAAATATTACTTGCGGCTCTCAATGGCCTATTGAAACAAAAATTAAGAAAACTTTCCTTCTGACTCAGATCACGCATTGTATTCTGTTCAACAGAAAAATAATTCGGTGTTTCATCATTGTCGTCACCAGGAAGGTTCCCAACGGGAGTTTTGTTCGCATTCATACAATCCATACTTCCTCTCACACGGTTTAACCTAGGAGATGTGAGTGAATTTAAATGCACCGCTTTTTGCGAATCTAGTGGGACGCTAGATTCCGTTGCGCAATTTTCGACGCGTCGCGATTCAACAAACAGCTGTGCGCTCTTGGGGCCTAAACTTTCTGAGACATAATTATCCCTATTGATTTCAGGGCTCTCCAAGCTAGAGCCAAAAGAAAAATAATTTTCAACAGAAAATGAACCACGGACTGGCGCTGTTAAGATGGGCTGAAAAGCCGATCGGTTCTCATGTGGAGAACAAACAAGAGCTTGTGTATATGAAACTCGCGTGATACCTTCAACGGGGTGAAGTACACATGAAGTTTGTTGAATTTGTGTTTCTGGGCGAGTCCTCGAGCGTAAATTGTAGGACATGGAGGGTGTCAAAAGTGAATTTACTCCCTAATAACTAGGCGCGTACCGTACCTATCTCAATAAAATTTTCCTAAGACAGAACTATATAACGCGTACAACTGCAAACACAAAATTGAGCTTATGCTACGGTCATACAGAGGCACCTACGATCCTACACATATTCGACACACATGAGCTAAAACCTTTAGTTTTGTTGACAGAATTTATTATTAATAACCCGTGTTTACACCTATCACCGCAGTGTAACTGATACGTTTTTAGTCGCAGAAAGACCCGTGTACTGAGGTTCATACACGTATATGATCTCTGGGTTCAATCTGGTGGACGTCTCGCTTCAGTGTATCTGTCACAAATCGCGGTTTGTGAGGGATATCACGTCAGTGAGCTGCCGACGATAAGGGGGTATTCTCCCAGCCTCAGGAGAAATCAAATTAGGCTTGGACCATCCCGCATACCAAAGCACACGTGTGCAGGATCCTGTAAGAGAAGGGTTAATTAGTATACAAATCAACGTATAACGTAGAAATCAGCTGGACGCTGGAAACCTGTATCAGGAGCTGAAACGCAAAGGTTGATTAATCAAACGACTGGAGGCTAGAACTCTTGAAGTTGACGATCCAAAAATCCCTCAATCTGCTGCCGTTGGCTATCAACCCTCGCTAGTCCTTAGGACGGTGTAGGATGCGAAGCGTCGATAAGAATTCTCAAAACTAAAAATAAATTATCGCCAGGCTTCGAGATCACAGTTAGGACTCCAAATAACTGAAAGAATGAGCTGCTTTTCAACTAGAAGCACTCGTATAATATCCACTGGACTGGCTATTGTCGCAGAAAATCGCACGTAGGCAGCGCGCCTTCGAAGAATAAAAAAATATATCTCACCCCCAGGTCGTATTCGAGCTTGAGAGGCCGGCGAAGCGAAGTGAACTCAAGTGATCATTCTCGATTTGAGAAAAGCTTTCTGGGCCTCGAAACTATTACTCCTTCACCCATAACCGGCTAAAATGCCGTTCGTCCGTTGTATTTTTTTCTATGGTTCTCAGAGAAAATCTGTTTTTAACTCGACATATTGAAAAAATATACCGGACGCGGATCAAAGAAACAATATCTCGTACACTTGTTTTATAAAACCCAAACTTTTAAATGGCCTTCCAAGGATTATCCGCAATAGTAAATTACGCCTTTCTAGCCGAAAATCTCAAGTTAATGTTTATGGGCCACCCGTCGAGCGCACTTGTAGTTTTAGACCCCCAATTACCCAGGTCATTTGTTTACATCCGTAGGAAACGATGTTTTTTCGTACGGTTTTCATACCGTGTTCATTCCTCATATGCATATGCGCTCTGAGATTAAAAGTACACAGGGTAATTTGATGACAGGGTTTTGGCCCAGAAAATTGTTTTCCATACGACAGTAACACTGAGGCATAGCCCCGTGTAACCTTTAAAAAAGGTTGTTTATTAATTATTTTATTTATTAATCTAATCGACTATTTGGATGCTGTTCACTCAAAATATAATTGAAACTGAAACCGGGCAAAAGTTATTCTGAATTGTTTCACTAAAGGTATTTGTCCACTAGAAACTACTAATTGTTCGCATTGTGATCCGTCCTTGCAAATGTGTGATGATAATCCTCAACACGTGCTTTATGTCATTTTGTTGAAAATGTTAGAAGGAATGGACACATTATATTAAGTCACCGCTTTCCCTAAAGAGTTATATGTCCACCCTGTACGTTTGTTTTTCGATATAACGAACGCCTGAAATCTTCCCCTGTATCACATATATGTTTTCGCCGTACTTGACCTCTCTTAATCTCGTAAAAGCATTTGCGAAGCCAACATTATCGATACCTTGAACTGCCCTGTTTGTTAGTCGGCATCAAAGTGTGTGGGGTGTGGGTGAGAACAGGAATGCCGTTTTGCTCGTCTTCTCGCGCCACGCAAATAAGGCCTTCAGGTTTGGACTGAAATAGCGGGTCGGGAAATATAGTTTGGGGGCAAGTGTGAAAAAATTGGAACGGAAGCAGATGGTTTCTGGAAAATACGAGTGTGGGAAGTTTATCTTGTCGCGGAAGAAATATAATATGAATATATTGTTGTTGTGTATACTCTGTTTCCCAATGTGAGAGAGTAATAAATCATTATTGAACTGTAAAACCGAGTCGTTTTCGCCGTATTCCATAGGCGTACGAGGTTAAATCTAAAGTTGATGTCATTGCATAGCTTATGAAAAACTAAGATTGGTATGTGCAAGTAGATATAGGACATCATGAATGAAACATATCTAGGATTTTCCGGAGAACTCAAAAATGCAATAATACTCTGGGTGTCCCATAAGAAAAAACAAAAGTTTATATGATAACGTTTTAATGCGACGTTCAATTGTTTTTTTTTAATTAACATTTCCTGGCGGTTTAGAAAAAATGCTACAACTTTCCTAATTTAACCATTTTTCTAGCTCTTCAAATATATTGGTCCAAATATAACCAATAATCTTGTAAAGTTGGTTCAAAGATATTTCGTACCAGCTTAGTGACTGTTAATATGATTAGCTCCTGACAATGGACAACGCTCAAGAATGCTCTGTAATTTCCTGTTCCAGGTACAATAAAATAATAAATTTACAATCACCTACCTGATTAGCTTTTCCTTATTTCAAATTTTGTTTTTTAACAAATAATATTATGTAAATACTAGCTGACCCGACAGACATTGTCCTGTCCAAATTTCTATGTTCCCTAAAATAAATAAAATAAAAATCGCGATGGAAAAATAGGGGTTGATCGTAGAAGGGTGAAAATTCAGGGTTGTATGTATTTTTGAATGCTGTATCATAAAAAAATAAAATAAAATATTTTTATCTAAAAAATAAAAATTAAGGGGTGGACTACCCTAGACATTTAAGGGGATTAAAAATAGATGTTGTCCGATTCGCAGACCTAACCGATATGCACACAAAATTTCATGAGAATCGGTCGAGCCATTTCGGAGGAGTTTAATTACAAACACCGTTTCACGAGAATTTTATATATTAGAGATAAATCCGTCCCTTCGATAAGAGATAACAATATGGTCGGATTTGTTTCACAAATGGAGAGTTGTTCTAAGAAAACGATTTAAAGCTTAGGTAAAGGCACAGGTAGTTTACCCTACCTGTGCATCAGTATTTCAACAATTTGAAAAGTTTAGCTACTTTCCGGAGGGTTGTTGGAAAAGTTCGTTCTTGAAAATGGCTAGTGTTTTTGAATTTGTTGGGGATTAGTAAAAGTGCACTTTCTGAAAATGAGAAAATTATTATTCTCAATGTGTTCAACGCTGTTCGCCACCAAAACTCCACATTCCGAGTTACAAAAATAGTTGAAATGTGTTCGAATATGACTGGAGTCGGACAGTCAACAATATACCGACTTGTGCACGAGGATAAACGCGGCCCCATCAGGTCACCAAAGAGAAGTACAGGAAGAAAATAAACCTGTAATAAATGAGGATGAAAAGATCCGAAAAAATACCAACGTCTTTGAAAAAACATGCCATAAATCATTGGCTTACTTTAAATAAGGAGCCATTTCTCAAATATAAGCTGAAAAAGCAGCTACTGGAGATTGTAAAGTTGAATAAACCTCTTTGTACGAAATTTGTTGTCGACGAAATCGCTTCAAAACGGAATATAACAGTACTTCGCCTTCCGCCATATCACTGTGAATTAAACCCCATAGAATTGGTGTGGGCGCAAGTAAAAGGGTTTTTAGCAAAGCATAACACTACTTTTAAAATAAGAGACGTTGAAAACCTGTTGCAAGAGGGAATAAATACAGTGGATTGCGAAAAATGGAGTAAGTGCGTCGAACATGTGATTGGAATAGAAGAAAGAATGTGGGAAGCTGATAACATGCTAGAAAACAACCCCAACGACGATAGTTTATCGGACTACTCGGAATATGATGGCTAAAATTTAAAAATTAAGTTGTTGTATTGTAAATTGTAGAATTTCTAATAAATATTAATAGTTATTCATATTTATCTATTTTCATATTATTATTACTTTCATATAAGTTTGTATCTACTTAATATTAGAATAATTGATACCTCAATTATCAGCCTATCTCTATAATTATACTCATGTATAATTATTATTATACTTATTATTCTAATAAACTACCTGTAGTTACGCCTCTGTCACACAAATTTCATTCTGAAAACTCCTTTTTCTATTGTTATGCAAATTAAGTTGACCCTAATTTGGAACCGATTCGGGGTGTGTACGTCTTAAATAACTGATACGGATTTTTTTTAAACTATCATTGCAAGTTTGCATTACAACCTTTAAGTTGTCAACCCTGTTTAATGGGTTCTGACACTGCAAATTCATATTTTATCACTTTCTCACATTAGGTAACAGAGTGTAGACCTCTGATCAAGTAACACTAGATAATTAATAAACCACCCTGGTCATAGAATCTGTACGAAAGTAACATCTGAACATCTGGGTGCACGTGGTAGAATCAATAGTTTCTTTTTATTTTGCATTTCATACAATGTTTAATTTAAAACAGCTTGCTTTCTAGGTCGTAATCACTGTTTGCCTGAAAAGTGAGTGAGTAGTTGATAAATGTTTGTTTTTCTTCCTTTTTGGGGGAATTTCCAAGCATCATTTGATAGGTTGGTTGAAGACTGGCGAACGAGAGAATGGGCTTTTCTCACTGGACCCCCTTAACACTGTCCTGTGGGGAACTATTGGTCATGTGGGGAACTATTGTGTTGCTGTGTCGTCAGTGGTTTCTAGTTATATAGCCCTGTGTCTTTTACAAGGTACAGAATCAATTTACTAGGTTTTTCAGATCCTTACCTGTGTAGATTTGTCTAAATGTGTGGGGAGTTTATTTTTCCTCCTCCCCCACATGGTCTGCATTCCACGGTTTCTCTTCGTTTACCCAAAGTGTGCAGGTGTTTTCTCAGGTCTCAGTGTCCTGTCAATAAGCCGGTTATTGTACGTGCCTTTGTTCTATTCCATTTAAGGAGAAATCAGCGGTTGACTTGGATGCCCCATAATGGCTGTGTTGTGTCTACTATTTTCGATTTGTCTAGGTACCTACACAAAAATCATCTCTAAGGACAAACATCAAGCAATATACTCAAAAATGAACAAGGAGAGTACACCACTACAGGAGAAGAAACCATTAAAGAACTCTTTAGGGTCCACTTTCCTGGAACTCAAATAGTACAGACACCTGCTAATGAGAATGGCCGGAGGCTCTGAAAAGGGGTTCCAGGAGAAGTTGGTCATTAGCAAAAAAGGTGGCAACCTATGACAAAGTACAGTGGGCAATAAGCTCATTCGAACCATTCAAATCCCCGGGACCGGACGGGCCAGCAGCCTGGCTCTTGGATACATACCAAAGCCATGGAGGAACATTATCATCATGCCAAAACCTGGGAAAATCAGACAGGAAAGGGCGAAGTCCCTAAGACCGACACAAGTCTCATGTCCTTTAGACTGAAGACGCTGGAGAAGCTGGTGGATAGGCAAATAAGGGATGGTGTACTGGTAGAAAGGCCACTGCAACGATAACAATATGCTTACAGGACCGGCTGCTCAACAGAAACAGCACTCCACAAATAAAGAGGTACTAATAGCGGTATTTCTAGATATAGAAGCAGCTTTTAATAACACCTCTATAGACTCAATCACCAGGTCTCTCAGACGGAGAGGAATCGAGGAACCTTGCGTGGCCTGGATAGACTCAATGCTAAGAAACAGGATGATACATACAACCCTAATGGGAGAGACTGTAGTGGCCTGTGCGGCCAGACGATGCCCACAGGGCTCCAGTCCTGTGGAATCTGGTCATGGACGGACTCTCTGAAAGAAAAAGGTCTCAAAACCCTTGGGTACGCTGACGACGTTGTTGTCTTAGAACAGGGGAAATTTAACACCACGGTTAGGGATCGCATGCAAGAGGCACTAAACTCGGTAATCAGACGGAGTTCGAGGGATTGAACATCAGTCCTCAAAAAGCCACCATAGTTACATTTACTCGGAGACGCAAACTTCGAGGACAAACCATACAGAGCAAGGGAGAGGAAAAATATCTCGGGGTGATACTGGACTCGAAACTGGCTAGAAAAGCGGAGGCCCCATTAATTGTGGCAAGACGCTCTTTTGGACAAAAATGGAGGCTGAAATCACACATGGTACAATGGCTGTACAACATGGTGGTAAAACCGGCCATAACGTATGCCTCCCTGGTGTGGTGGACAAAGACACAGCAAAGGAGTGCCATAGCTAAACTGGGCAAGGTGCAAAGACTCGTCTGTGTAGGCATTACAGGGGCAATGAAATCAACGCCCACTACAGCCATGGAGACACTGCTGGGATTGCCTTCACTTGGTGATACAGGGAGAGGCAAGGCTAGGTGCCTTCAGACTGAGAAACACACTGGGGAACATAAACATGAGTATCGTAACCAGAGACGTGCTAGACATGAACCAGACCACATCGCAAAACGATTCTCATTTGACAAGACATACAGGGTATCTATACCAGACAGAATTGTATGGAATAAAAACTCTCAACACTCAAAACTCTCAACACCATTCTACGGGGCAAGATCTGGTACACAGACGGATCAAAGAACCCAGTTTAGCTACTCACTGGTTACTCACACTTCTGTATTCCAAGCAGAGGTCTATGCAATCCTTCAATGTGTGGAAGAAAACAATAGGAGAGCAATAGTATAGGAACAGATCCACATTCTCTCAGACAGCCAGGCGACACTGAAGGCTCTAAGTAGCCAGGAAGTGACGTCCCAACTGGTATGGACTGCAAAGAGGAACAAAACCGCGTCAAGCTGATTTGGGTGCCAGGACATCAGGGATTTGCAGGGAATGAAAAAGCCGACGAACTCGCTAGAAGAGGATTGGAAAACGAACCAGGTCCAGGACTGACCCTCGGGGTACCGAAGCGTACGGCACGATCCGCAAAATAGTGACACTGGCAACTCGGGAAATTGCCAAATCAATGGACTTATGAAGTCAAAAGAAGCGGCAATAATGCTGTGTTTTAATGTCTCACTGGATTTGAGGGTTTTAGAGCAGCGTTTATTCGAATATTATACAATATCTTCTAGGAAAAACTATGCATATATAATATTTCATCACTATATTTCAACTTCAAGCTCATATGAAGCAAATTTGTGAGTTTGTGATCTTGCCTATTTGGCAGTCGTTCCAAATGGTCTATAAGCTGGGATCTTTATAGTTCTCCCATTTTTTACGCTTATCAAAACCGTAGTCTTCCATGATGTTTACTATTTCAACAACTGAAGCGGTTTCCAGCAAACAATTTCTTTTTTCTTCGGAAAAAATCTATAATTTTATGCCATGTCGATGACTTGGTCTTAATAGTAGTCGAAGGAACCGCTTTTTCTAACCACTGAATTTCCTCGGCATTTTTTCACCAAAACGCATATTTTCGGTGGTTATTTTAAATTTATTCAAGTGTCTAACTTCTTCCTTTGACAACCGAAAAAAGAACTGATAAAACTCGCCATATACAACTATTGCTGATGTCGACACTGGAAACTGGTAACCCATTAAATCTGTCATAAAAAGAGCGAAAAAAATACTGGTTTGGTGAAAAAAAATAATTAAAATGAAAATTTTATCAAGGGTAATATTATAAGTGCTAGAGATTTTATTGCTCATAAATTTTGCGAGAAAGCATTTTGCTTGGAAATTTTACTGAGTGCAATTTGTGGTCTTATCATCTGATTAAACCACGAGTGGTGTAATCTTTGATTATGAGGTCGCAAATTGCACGAGTTGAATTTCCTAGAGGAGAATTGCTCAAGGGAAAATATTTGAAATGATATTTGATGAAAATATTTCCCAAATCACATTCAAAACTGGATGAAATAACTAGAATTCATGTTATATTATAATTTTCAACGGGAAAACTTCTAAATCGAAGGAATCGTGTCCGAATAATTACAGATTCATTCATTGAAATTGATTATTCGCTGCTCTTGAACTCACTCAAAATCCTAAAAAATACACAGGGTGTTTCTTAATAACATGCTAATATTTATAAGGAGGTTATTCTTGGGTCGATTTTGAGAAAAAAACGTCCCATGAACATATGTCCTAAAGATCTTGAACTTTTGAACTACATGATGCTAAAGGTTTAAGAAAACATTCTTTTTTTATGATAACTTTGGTATGGCCCTAGATATTTTTGTGAAATGTAGTACGTATCTTCTTTGCATCAAAAGGCATTTTCTGCTGTACAACATAATTTTTTTTTCTTGCCAGTAGCGTTCGTGCGGAATTTGCACTGAATCATTTTAAAGATAAAAGTAATACGCCACTGCTTTTTCTCGACGTAGAAATTATTTTTGAAATCCTCATTCCTTTCTGAGCAAATCTGACTTCTTGATTTTTTTTCCTTTAACGTGAGGGTTTCGCAAAAAAAAACATTTATTTGCACGTTGTTATGAAATTGGGTATTATCTAGGATTAAAAACGTATCTAGTACATTAACATTAATTGTTCATAAAATACACGGATTTATTCAAATAATGTCAACTTCATCATGTATTCTAGCGGTGTTCAATCACATATTTGTTAATACATACTCAAGATATACGGTTTTTCTGTGAAATCATGCATTATCTGGTTTTTCAACTATTTTTATAAAAAATTATATACCTTGATTTCAGAAAAATCTATAACAAATATATTTAAAAAAAATCGACACTTTGTTGCATGAATTTGTTTATAACAAATTGTTAACTTAATAAACAATTGAATTTTTTATAATTTTTTTTAAATTTTTTGTTAGTCCATTGAGAAATGCCAATTATATTTCTTAAAGAAAACATTATTGAAATAAGGGAAATATAAAAAAAAAGTTTTTTTCTCAAAATATTAGCAGGCTATTAAGAATCACCCTGTATAAATGTTTAGAACCGATTTTGACAAAAAAAAAGTTGAAAGGTGTCAAGGGATTAATTAGTGAAGGAATTGTAGGTAATAATTTTTTATTTTTTTAAGTTATAATAATATTTTTTTTATTATTAACAAATATAATGTAATATAAACTCAATCAGTAGGCTCAATTTTAGTACATACGCATTGATATTGTAATATTAAAATATAATTTGCTTTTAAATTTATTAAAGTTATGACGCGTACACTTGCTAAACACACAATAATGGAGAGATTATAACGCGTATGACTTGGTTAGCACAATAGTAAAGAGAGGTTATAATGCGTGTGCTAAAAATACATAAGCATTTATTATTGTCTGTATAAAATCTCTACTTACCTAACTCCATCAGCAATATCCGGAACTTGTGCAGAAACACTGTCAGGATTCATTATTGTTATTATTTTTTATTATTATTTATTATGTACAAAAAACCTGTATACACTCAACAAAAATAATCGTCGCGACACCACACTGTTCAATGCGAAATAGAAAGACGAAACGAAAATAACTGGCTTGCTTTCTATGAGAGAGAGAGAGAGACAGACAGAGAAACACGCGCACGCCGCACGGCTTACAACTACAGCAGAAAGTGTCGTTACAACTTTTGGTCTTAATTTATTCCGTCTAGCCCCTTTCGCAACGCGCGATAAGGAACTTGTTCGAAAATATGAAAATTCAATGCGTTGATTTATAATTTTGACAGGAGCTACTGTACATTTACCGCGAAGCTAGTATGCATTCATCAGTATAAAACAGCGAGAAGACATTTATCACTATAAAATTGATCTGATTGGTTCTGTGTAGGATATTTCGCTCATTGGGTTAGTTCAAAAATAAAAGTTATGATAAAACAAGAATTTCATCAGAAATACTGCTTTTGATTCCATGAAAATAATATTAGTGAAATTGTCTAATATCAAATGTTATTAGGAAAATATTGTTATTTGAATAACAATTTTCTTACTTTTTTATAAGTTTTAGTAGTATCGGACGGCTAAAATATTCGTTTTCTTTAAAAACTTGAAAGGGATTTTGGAACCACTGGTGTAGTTCATAATCGAAACACCGACGTTGTATTTTTTTGTCGATCTGAGATTCCATGATGATGTGCCTATTTATAAGAAAATTTAAGTTTTTCCTCCATTTTTGTTTTTTTTTTTTGTAATTGTTTAAGTACCTTACACTCGTATGTCACGGTTCTCATCAAGTGATGTAAAGTTGCCCCCAGACTCATATACAAATCGGAAAACCCAAATTGTTGCGCCTCGCGTGCCAATGTCTATTTAGCAAACTCTTTCGTGTTTTTTGTTAGAATTTGCAGACAGTGAGTTGTCGGTCGTTAGTTGGATTAGTCATCGATTGTCGGATGCTCGTTTTTTTTCAATCTGGAATGTTAGGATTCCGGAAATGATAACGCCACGGATCGAAAGAGATTTGTATTTTATGGTTTTTTTCATTTCTAATAATACTTCACTTGATAATATTATCTGAAGTCCATATACGCGATTAAAAAAGTATGTGGGAATACGAGGATGGTTTGAAAAGTCCGTGCAAGGAGAGGGTTTTATTTGTCATCTATTAGAGAGGTTCGTAAAGCTTAGTGAAAGGTATAGAAACTTGAAAAAATATTAAGGAACAGGACTGGAAAAGGAAGGAAATAACAGACCCCTTAAATTTGTGGTAGATCTCCCCTTATGCGCCAGTGGCCTTTTTAATCAATTAGGTACTCAGGAAAAATATAGTTCATAAAATTTAAATTACTTTTTGATCACGAAGCGGTTGCCAAATCAAATTGAACTCTAAAAATTCTTATACAACTTGCGTGGATTCGGGAATGCAATAGAAGATTTTTTCCAGAGAATCACATGGATTTGTTTTACTTACCGGAATAACTGACTGATTCTCCGGACCATCCCGTGACTGGACGACCTCTGGATGCTGGTAGCCCTTTCACTGATTCTATATTATAATATTTGTAAATTCTTCTGGAACTGTAACTATTATATTCATCTTCATTTGTCGAAAAATACAATATTTCAATGCTTACTGGCGTGGGATTTCGATAAAACCCTTTGGGTAAAAAAGTACTTTTCCTCTCTAGGGAGGTAGGCCAGGAAATGTATACTTTGGATATAGGTAGGCGGAAATAGTTATTTTTCTCATTTTAACATTTAAAGTGACACTTTTCAAAACTCGTTGACGTTATCAAATGTTTTACTTTTCATCACCAGTTGCGAAAAGTAAAATTTTTCGCAACTGGTGATAAAATAGTATATTATGCAATGAGCACAAAATGATGCCCATTTTGCACGAGTATGAAATTTGCAGCACGAGCCGAAGGCAAGTGCTGCAATTCATACGAGTGCAAAATGGCCATTTTGTTGCGAGTTGCATACTATACTTTTTCTATGACAACATATCGTTCACGTTTAATACATGCATACATTGCAAAAACTTTGAAAGAAATAAACTGATGATATTTCATTACTCCGAATTCGCCGCTAATGGGCTTTCTATCAGAATTAAAATATAAATTGAAGAAATATGTAAATATTTTCTTTATTGCTATTTCTAATAGGTACACAGAAATAGTAGCCTATAAATGTATGCATGTATCTAATTGAAGTTGAATGTGCAATTATTGAATATCATATTTGGAGAACTTGATTGCTGAATACTTAATTCTTTTCGAAATTGATAATTTGTCGATGTTGAAGTAGACGGCTTCTCGCGATTTTCCATTTCTAAATTCGTTGGTATGCCTGATGGTATGTTCTGTATTGCATTTGCAATTTTATTTGCTATGTCAAGCTTACTTTTCTTCGATTCATCAATATATCCCTCAGCGACTGTAGTAGATTTCCAGCCACCGTGGCGTTTTAACGTGGTTATGTCACCTCCAGCATCAACAAGAATTGTTGCGGAGGATCGGCGAAAGCAGTGCCCGTATGTAATTCGTAATTTGGCATTTTTAAATACTTGGCAATGTCTTTTCCCATAGCTCCAAACTTATTCAGACGTATTCTCTGAATGGTACACTTTCCTTTCTGATAATTAATGAAAAACCATAGACCATTAGCATTTTGAGGGCGAAGATTTGCGTATATTTTATAAATTTCGTAGAATTTGCCAGTTACCGTGAAATTTCGTACTATTTTGGTTTTACTGTCTGGTATTGTTACTAAAACAGCTGAACCAAGATCATTGAAATGAGTAATTTTCATTTGATGTAATTCATGTCTTCTACATGCACCCATTACTCCCATAACTAATGCAACCTACAATGTAAATTAGTTTACTTAAACATATTTGTCATCAAATGGAAATGTAAAACTTACTTTTGTTGCCAAATATATTTCATCTGGAGCCTGTTCAATGAAATTATCGATGTCATTTGCTGTAAAGATCTTTGACTTTTTGGGTTTGTAGCCGTTAGACTGCCGCTTGAGGAATGCTTTCAGTTTCAAATATTTGGCAATATCTATATCATTATAGATACTAAGAGTCGTTCTCAGCATTGAGAAGTGTGACCACAAAGTGGAACTTTTAATTTTTTTGGCTAAGTCGCCAAAATAAGCCATTAAAACGTTCTCGGAAAACGATTTTGTCTTTTGATCTACCTTCCATTCCAAAAAAAGGTTATAAGCGCGTTGATACATACTCTTCGACGTTTCCGGTAATAAATTCATTGTTGTTACCTTCGCTGCTTCTATTATGTTCGGAGGTGTCAAATCTAAGTCAATATCACTATCAGTTTCCATTTTAATTAATAGTTTTTATAGAAAACAACTATGAAATTACTCGTTACCTACTAAAACTTTGACAGAAACGATCTGCTGACATTTTATCAATTTGTCGCTGGACGTCATAATTTGACAAGCCGTAGCCGTCGTGATTTTAAAGTGAACCTAGACCTAACACGAAATATTCCATTTCGCATTTGTTGCTTAGCAACTTGCCCAGCAACCGATGCAAAAATGAAAATATTTTCTGTACAAAATGTGCTTGTTTATGATTGAAGTTACGGTTATAAAATGAACATTTATCGAGGTTGTCGTAGAAAAAGTAAATTTCACCACCAGTTGCAGAAAATACAGGAATAAAATTTGTACTTCTTTACTGCACTAAAAAGTGAAAAATAATTTTAATATTCAACGTCTATGACAAAAAGCGTCGAAATCAATTAAAATAGTCCAAGATGCCAGAGCCGGCAAACCTACGTCATTTTAGCAAAGCTGAAATTTTGACTATGACTAGTGTGATGTGTAGTTGAGAACATATGCGTACTTGTTAGCTTGAAAGCGAGTCCCTTTTACAGGTAGCAGGTACAAAAGTACATAAAAAACTTTCTTACTTACGTTAAAGTGTGGTAATGCGTTTGACAATTAATGAGGTCCAGTTGGTCGAGCGGTCTATGGCGCCAAACTAAGCTCTGCATCTCAAAAGTTAGCGT
The DNA here is from genome assembly GCA_018342105.1 of Gonioctena quinquepunctata. Taxonomy (NCBI): domain Eukaryota; kingdom Metazoa; phylum Arthropoda; class Insecta; order Coleoptera; family Chrysomelidae; genus Gonioctena; species Gonioctena quinquepunctata. Next base: position 1,077,711 of record JAFIRS010000167.1, read on the forward strand.
GGGTTCGGATCCCCACGCCTGGCGATTTTTTTAATGTTTCACTTTGAAATTGAGAAATGGTTGTTTTTTTTTGAATATTCATCGTTGTTGAATATTAAAATTATTTTTTAATTTTTAGTGCGTTAAAAGCGTGTTCATCAGTTTTTTTTTATATATATATTTTTTATATTTTTAACTTGATAAAGGATCACATTATATCAAAATTAGAAAAAATATTGTGCGAAACACGTTGGGAAACACTAGTTTCGTAACTCGCGTTCCGCAGAAAATCGCTCATTACGAAAAATAGTGCTTTTCCCAACTGGTTGCACAAATAACTATTGTGCAACCAGTTGGTAAAAGCACTATATTCCGTAGTCCGATTTTGATCATTCATTACAATTTTCACTTCTTAACCTTTTCTACCACGCATAACTTTGTACTGGGTTATCCGATTTAGATTATTCTTTTTTAATTGTATAGGATATGCTTCGAAGTGGGTCCCATTTGAATGTAACCCTAAGGGCAGAAAAATAGGGGATGATTTATTGATTTTACACCTGTGAACTGATTCTGTTGAAACTTGACACTACATATGTGTGCCAAGTTTCTGATGACACTACAACATAATGGAGGCCCAGAGTTAATCTGTTGATGGGAGACGGAAGACAGTTGAGTGTTCTCGTCAACGGTTCACAGCACCTACCTCGTGTTTCGGGTAATATTTAGGTATGGAATAAATGCATTTTTAGCGTTATTATGGTAATTGTTTTAAAAAACCTGAAACAGGTCGATTTCTATTGTCAATTATTTTTTCCTATTATTTCCGTCCTCTTTTTGTGCATTGATTGGGTATAGGAGATTTTTTCCATCAGCTCGTAGAAATCAGAATTAAGTACAGGTAGGTTTTTGTTGATTTATTCGAAATAATTGACACCTTCATTACTTGTTTGTAATAAAGAGCGAATTTATGAAAATCGATTCTGCCATAATTACTTATGAATGAAATCATTTCATTTGAATTTCGATAAATTTTATTCTGAAACTCTGTTCGTCTAGTGGTGAAGTTATAATTTTAAGGATCTATAATTGAACTAGTGGGATCAATAAACGGTATATTTTTTTTAACTTGCTTCGTTCGTAGGTCATTCTTTCCGGTTCAAAATTTAATCCATTTTTGGAGCACTTGCCAACATCCGATTGAGCAGAAATTTGACAGGTGATTATGAAATTTTTGTTTGAGAAAAAACAAAATGGCGGCTCCAAGATGGCGGACGAGTTTTGTGATTACGGTACGATTCGATTCAAAATTGGGTTAAGGGGGATTTCCGGAACGGAGGTTGTGAATTTTTTGTCAAAATTCGAAAATTCTAGATGGCGGACGAATTTTCTGATTATGGTCCGATTCGATTCAAAATTGGTATGGGGGGGTTCGTGGTCGGAGATTATGAATTTTTGACAAAATTCAAAACTTAAATGGCGGCTCCGAAATGGCGGGGAGTTTTGTGATTATGGTCCGATTCTATTCAAAATTTGTATGTGGGGGTTTTCGGAGTCGGAGATAAGGAATTTAGATTTAGATTATTGATTTTTAGTTAAAATTCATAAATTGAAGATGGCAACTCCAAGATGGCGGATGAGTTAATCTTTAGATGATCTCCTCATTGAAGGACTAGATAGCTCAGAACTTACAAGAAAAAAGTCTCATTATAACGATGCTTTAACAAAAATGCTTAGATTGAGACGTACTTAAGTGCTAAAAAGTACAAAATAAAATAATTAATAAAAAACTTATTAAATACAAGCTTTTATTCAAATGCGCTAAAAAGTTAAAAATAATTGTTTTGGATGTGTGACGTAGGTTATTCCGTTAGTTGTAGATACAAAAGCTTGTCGCTTTTGAATTCAAACTTAAAACTTTGCACGACAAGCTTTTGAATCTGTAACTCACGGAATAACCTACGTCACACATCCAAAGCAATTGTTTTACTTTTTAGTGCATTTAAATGAAAGCTTGTCTTTAAAAAGGTTTTTTATTAATTATATTTTATTTCCTTATAACTTTGTAATTGGTGAACACATTTCAACGAAATTTTTATATACGCCAGTTTGAAACCTCGCGACTCCACTAGTTGGCTGAATTTTTCTAAAAAATGGCCAATAAACTTCTTTAATTTTTGACATAAAATAATTGAAAAATAATAATAGAAAATTTGTTTGCACTTGCACTGCTTCTATTACTTGAGCGATTCCTAATCCCTGAATCGTTTAGAGTGGAATTCTGATTGACTGAGAGCGGATTCCTCATTTTATTCATCATATTCAAATGACCGTTCAACATCATGTTGCAGATAGAGCTTAATTGAACTTGCATTTCCATGTCCTGTTAGTTTAATTAATTGTTGTTCCCCTGCGCCATTACTTGCCATGTTACTAACCGCTGTTGAGTGATTGAAATGGTCGATAATCCTGTCTTCTTGTTCATTTCGATAAGTCGTATTTCCAACCGGTGATAGATTTCCATACCAGTTTCTTCAATTTGTAGGACTCCAAATCTTGTTGATGGTGAGCTACAAAAGCTTCAAGTATGTCCTGATGTTCGTTTGTTCATGAATTTTCTGATAAGCCGAAATGGACAGACATCAGTGAGCCATTTGCGATTATTTCTGATGGATCCTCGACTCACTTCACTAACCTATGGGCTGGGTTAGTTTACAGTGAAATCTCAGAAAGCTGTCTTCCACCCAGTATTTACTTTTGTTTTCAATCAGGCCACGCGCCAATTGTCAAATGCGGACATCTAATCTCGAAGCAGGCAGTAAGTGCCAGTTGTATAGGTTACGTTTATAGTATAGTTCAAACTGGGGTTCAAACTGTAATTTAACCTCAAGTTTAAACAGATGAAAATTAAAAATATTTCTTGTATACCTTCCAGTTACATAATTTGTAGCTAACATTGGTTCATCCGTTTTGAGGGAAAATTGACAGTACTGACAAGAATAACAAATCAAGTTACAATCAAAACTAGTTGTTTGTGTTTCCCCCATTCCTCCGTCCGTGAATTTTCGTTATTGTTTATGATTATTTTACTTGCATCAAAAAGGAATGCGGGGGCAGCAGGAGGTCATACAATTTTTTAGAGCAGGGTTAAGGAACTAGTACGGCTGGTGAAATACTGCGGCGTATTCCTATGCAAATGTATGCCAATTTGTTGAATTAATACGTTTACGGATGCTTTTCAAATCCTGAATCTATTGATGAATTTCTGATATATCCTAATTGCGGTCTTCTTGGGTTTTCCGTCAAATAATTATATCTTCAAATATTTCCAAGGTGTCCATTTCGAAAATAGGAAATATTGTCAAAGAAATCATTAAAAGTTACAGGAAAAATATCAGTATTTCAATCCGCGCATGTGTTAAACCGAAGCTTGAAGTTTAACTGGCCCTCCAACCGTCAGTTGACAGTTAAACTCCCAATGGCAGTCACAGACACCTATACAACGAACTTTATTCATTAAA